>CM053141.1:215954695-216367761 GCA_028571685.1 Heterohyrax brucei | reverse complement strand
TCCTTCTCTAACACCGGGAAACAGGGAACAGGGAATGTATGAGTTTCTCAAGATTGGTAACAGATAGAAACAAGAGAAAGTACACAGCGATTCATCTACCTAGAGAAGTTACAGTGGTTTTCACGGAGAATTCCAAGTATAAGTACAAGAAAATAAGAGAGAGTTAGAAAACTGGTAAAACCTACACTGTTGATAGAGTTGGGAGTACATAGCACTGTGAAAACAGCACTTTCGCAGAAAGAAATCTACTTCTCTAAGACCGGGAAACAGTGAACAGAGAATATATGAGTTTCTCAAGATTGGTAACAGATAGAAACAAGAGAATGTACACAGAGATTCATCTACCTAGAGAAGTTACAGAGGTTTACACAGAGAATTCCAAGTATAAGTACAAGAAAATAAGAGAGACTTAGAAAACTGGTAAAACCTACATTGTTGATAGAGTTGGGAGTACTTAGCACTGTGAAAACAGCACTTTCGCCGAAAGAAGTCTACTTCTCTAAGACAGGAAACAGTGAAAAGAGAATGCATGAGTTTCTCAAGATTGGTAACAGATAGAAACAAGAGAAAGTACACAGTGATTCATCTACGTAGGGAAGTAACAGAGGTTTACACAGAAAATTCCAAGTATAAGTAAAAGAAGATAAGAGAGACTTAGAAAACTGGTAAAACTTACATTGTTGATTGAGTTGGGAGTACTTAGCACTGTGAAAACAGCACTTTCGCCGAAAGAAATCTACTTCTCTAAGACCGTGAAACAGTGAAAAGAGAATGTATGAGTTTCTCAAGATTGGTAACAGATAGAAAGAAGAGAAAGTACACAGTGATTCATCTACCTAGAGAAGTTACAGAGGTTTACACAGAGAATTCCAAGTATAAGTACAAGAACATAAGAGAGACTTAGAAAACTGGTAAAACCTACATTGTTGATAGAGTTGGGAGTAGTTAGCACTGTGAAAACAGCACTTTCGCCGAAAGAAATCTACTTCTCTAACACCGGGAAACAGTGAAAAGAGAATGTATGAGTTTCTCAAGATTGGTAACAGATAGAAACAAGAGAAAGTACACAGTGATTCATCTACCAAGAGAAGTTACAGAGGTTTACACGGAAATTCCAAGTATAAGTAAAAGAAGATAAGAGAGACTTAGAAAACTGGTAAAACCTACATTGTTGATAGAGTTGGGAGTACTTAGCTCTGTGAAAACAGCACTTTCGCCGAAGAAATCTACTTCTCTAAGACCGGGAAAGAGTGAAAAGAGAATGTATGAGTTTCTCAAGATTGGTAACAGATAGAAACAAGAGAAAGTACCCAGTGATTCGTCTACCTAGAGAAGTTACAGAGGTTTACACAGAGAGTTCCAAGTATAAGTACAAGAAAATAAGAGAGACTTAGAAAACTGGTAAAACCTACATTGTTGATTGAGTTGGGAATACTTAGTACTGTGAAAACAGCAGTTTCGCCGAAAGAAATCTACTTCTCTAACACCTGGAAACAGGTAACAGAGAATGTATGAGTTTCTCAAGATTGGTAACAGATAGAAGCAAAAGAAAGTACACAGTGATTCATCTACCTAGAGAACTTACAGAGGTTTACACAGAGAATTCCAAGTATAAGTACAAGAAAATAAGAGAGACTCAGAAAACTGGTAAAACCTACATTGTTGATAGAGTTGGGAGTACTTAGCACTGTGAAAACAGCACTTTCCCCGAAAGAAATCTACTTCTCTAACACCGGGAAACAGGTAACATAGAATGTATGAGTTTCTCAAGATTAGTAACAGATAGAAACAAAAGAAATACACAGTGATTCATCTACCTAGAGAAGTTACAGACGTTTACACAGAAAATTCCAAGTTTAAGTACAAGAAAATAAGAGAGAGTTAGAAAACTGGTAAAACTTACATCACTGATTGAGTTGGGAGTACTTAGCACTGTGAAAACAGCACTTTCGCCGAAAGAAATCTACTTCTCTAACACCGGGAAACAGGTTACAGAGAATGTATGAGTTTCTCAAGATTAGTAACAGATAGAAACAAAAGAAGTACACAGTGATTCATCTACCTAGAGAAGTTACAGAGGTTTACACAGAAAATTCCAAGTTTAGGTACAAGAAAATAAGAGAGACTTAGAAAACTGGTAAAACTTACATTGCTGATTGAGTTGGGAATACTTAGCACTGTGAAAACAGCAGTTTCGCCGAAAGAAATCTACTTCTCTAAGACCGGGAAACAGTGAAAAGAGAATGTCTGAGATTCTCAAGATTGGTAACAGATAGAAACAAGAGAAAGTACACAGCGATTCATCTACCTAGAGAAGTTACAGAGGTTTACACAGAGAATTCCAAGTATAAGTAGAAGAAAATAAGAGAGACTTAGAAAACTGGTAAAACCTACATTGTTGATAGAGTTGGGAGTACTTAGCACTGTGAAAACAGCACTTTCGCAGAAAGAAATCTACTTCTCTAAGACAGGGAAACAGTGAACAGAGAATATATGAGTTTCTCAAGATTGGTAACAGATAGAAACAAGAGGAAGTACACAGTGATTCATCTACCTAGAGAAGTTACAGAGGTTTACACAGAGAATTCCAAGTATAAGTAAAAGAAAATAAGAGAGACTTAGAAAACTGGTAAAACCTACATTGTTGATAGAGTTGGGAGTACTTAGCACTGTGAGAACAGCACTTTCCCCGAAAGAAATCTACTTCTCTAACACCGGGAAACAGGTAACAGAGAATGTATGAGTTTCTCAAGATTAGTAACAGATAGAAACAAAAGAAGTACACAGTGATTCACCTACCTAGAGAAGTTACAGAGGTTTACACAGAAAATTCCAAGTTTAGGTACAAGAAAAAAAGAGAGACTTAGAAAACTGGTAAAACTTACATTGCTGATTGAGTTGGGAGTACTTAGCTCTGTGAAAACAGCACTTTCGCCGAAAGAAATCTACTTCTCTAAGACCGGGAAACAGTGAAAAGAGAATGTCTGAGTTTCTCAAGATTGGTAACAGATAGAAACAAGAGAAAGTACACAGTGATTCATCTACCTAGATAAGTTACAGAGGTTTACACAGAGAATTCCAAGGATAAGTACAAGAAAATAAGAGAGACTTAGAAAACTGGTAAAACGTACATTGTTGATAGAGTTGGTAGTACTTAGCACTGTGAAAACAGCACTTTCGCCGAAAGAAGTCGACTTCTCTAAGCCGGGAAACAGTGAAAAGAGAATGTATGAGTTTTTCAAAATTGGTAACAGATAGAAACAAGAGAAAGTACACAGTGATTCATCTACCTAGAGAAGTTACAGAGGTTTACACAGAGAATTCCAAGTATAAGTAAAAGAAAATAAGAGAGACTTAGAAAACTGGTAAAACCTACATTGTTGATAGAGTTGGGAGTACTTAGCACTGTGAAAACAGCACTTTCACCGAAAGAAATCCACTTGTCTAAGACCGGGAAACAGTGAAAAGAGAATGTATGAGTTTCTCAAGATTGGTAACAGATAGAAACAAGAGAAAGTACACGGTGATTCATATACCTAGAGAAGTTACAGAGGTTTACACAGAGAATTCCAAGTATAAGTACAAGAAAATAAGAGAGACTTAGAAAACTGGTAAAACCTACATTGTTGATAGAGTTGGGAGTACTTAGCACTGTGAAAACAGCACTTTTTCAGTACGAAAACTACTTCTCTAAGACCGGGAAACAGTGAACAGAGAATGTATGAATTTCTCAATATTGGTAACAAATAGAAACAAGAGAAAGTACACAGTGATTCATCTACCTAGAGAAGTTACAGAGGTTTACACAGAGAATTCCAAGTATAAGTACAAGAAAATAAGAGAGACTTAGAAAACTGGTAAAACCTACATTGTTGATAGATTTGGGAGTACTTAGCACTGTGAAAACAGCACTTTCGCCGAAATAAATCTACTTCTCTAAGACCGGGAAACAGTGAAAAGAGTATGTATGAGTTTCTCAAGATTGGTAACAGATAGAAACAAGAGAAAGTACACAGTGATTCATCTACCTAGAGAAGTTACAGAGGTTTACACAGAAAATTCCAAGTATAAGTAAAAGAAGATAAGAGAGACTTAGAAAACTGGTAAAACCTACATTGTTGATAGCGTTGGGAGTACTTAGCACTGTGAAAACAGCACTTTCGCCGAAAGAAATCTACTTGTCTAAGACCAGGAAACAGTGATAAGAGAATGTATGAGTTTCTCAAGATTGGTAACATATGGAAACAAGAGAAGGTACACAGTGATTCATCTACCTAGAGAAGTTACAGAGGTTTATACGCAAATACCAAATATAAGTAAAAGAAGATAAGAGAGACTTAGAAAACTGGTAAAACCTACATTGTTGATAGAGTTGGGAGTACTTAGCACTGTGAAAACAGCACTTTCGCCGAAAGAAATCTACTTCGCTAAGACCGGGAAAGAGTGAAAAGAGAATGCATGAGTTTCTCAAGATTGGTAACAGATAGAAACAAGAGATAGTACACAGTGATTCATCTACCTAGAGAAGGTACAGAGGTTAACACAGAAAATTCCAAGTATCAGTAAAAGAATATAAGAGAGACTTAGGAAACTGGTAAAACTTACATTGTTGATTGCGTTGGGGTATTTAGCACTGTGAAAACAGCACTTTCACCGAAAGAAATCTATTTATCTAAGACCGGGAAACAGTGAAAAGAGAATGCATGAGTTTCTCAAGACTGGTAACAGATAGAAACAAGAGAAAGTACACAGTGATTCATCTACCTAGAGAAGTTACAGAGGTTTACACAGAGAATTCCAAGTATAAGTACAAGAAAATAAGAGAGACTTAGAAAACTGGTAAAACCTACATTGTTGATAGAGTTGGGAGTCCTTAGCACTGTGAAAACAGCACTTTCGCCGAAAGAAATCTACTTCTCTAAGACCGGGAAACAGTGATAAGATAATGTATGAGTTTCTCAAGATTGGTAACAGATAGAAACAAGAGAAAGTACACAGTGATTCATCTACCTAGAGAAGTTACAGAGGTTTACACAGAAAATTCCAAGTTTAAGTACAAGAAAATAAGAGAGAGTTAGAATACTGGTAAAACTTACATCGCTGATTGAGTTGGGAGTACTTAGCACTGTGAAAACAGCACTTTCACCGAAAGAAATCTAATTCTCTAAGACCGTGAAACAGTGAAAAGAGAATGTATTAGTTTCTCAAGATTGGTAAAAGATAGAAACAAGAGAAATTACACAGTGATTCATCTACCTAGAGAAGTTACAGAGGTTCACAAAGAGAATTCCAAGTATATGTACAAGAAAATAAGAGAGACTTAGAAAACTGGTAAAACCTACATTGTTGATAGAGTTGGGAATACTTAGCACTGTGAAAACAGCACTTTCGCCGAAAGACATCTACTTCTCTAAGACCGTGAAACAGTGAAAAGAGAATGTATGAGTTTCTCAAGATTGGTAACAGATGGAAACAAGAGAAAGTACACAGTGATTCATCTACCTAGAGGAGTTACAGAGGTTTACACAGAGAATTCCAAGTATAAGTACAAGAAAATAAGAGAGACTTAGAAAACTTCAAAAACCTACATTGTTGATAGAGTTGAGAGTACTTAGCACTGTGAAAACAGCACTTTCGCCGAAAGAAATCTACTTCTCTAACACCAGGAAACAGGTAACAGAGAATGTATAAGTTTCTCAAGATTAGTAACAGATAGAAACAAAAGAAGTACACAGTGATTCATCTACCTAGAGAAGTTACAGAGGTTTACACAGAAAATTCCAAGTTTAAGTACAAGAAAATAAGAGAGACTTAGAAAACTGGTAAAACTTATATTGTTGATTGAGTTGGGAGTACCTAGCACTGTGAAAACAGCACTTTCGCCGCAAGAAATCTACTTCTCTAAGACCGGGAAACAGGGAAAAGAGAATGTATGAGTTTATCAAGATTGGTAACAGATAGAAACAAGGAAAGTACACAGTGATTCATCTACCTAGAGAAGTTACAGAGGTTTACACGGAAATTCCAAATATAAGTAAAAGAAGATAAGAGAGACTTAGAAAAGTGGTAAAACTTACATTGTTGATTGAGTTGGGAGTACTTAGCACTGTGAAAACAACACTTTCGCCGAAAGACATCTACTTCTCTGAGGCCGTGAAACAGTGAAAAGAGAATGTATGAGTTTCTCAAGATTGGTAACAGATAGAAACAAGATAAAGTACACAGTGATTCATCGACCTAGAGAAGTTACAGAGGTTTACACAGAGAATTCCAAGTATAAGTACAAGAAAATAAGAGAGACTTAGACAACTGGTAAAACCTACACTGTTGATAGAGTTGGGAGTACTTAGCACTGTGACAACAGCACTTTCACCGAAAGAAATCTCCTTCTCTAACACCGGCAAAAGGGAACAGGGAATGTATGAGTTTCTCAAGATTGGTAACAGATAGAAACAAGAGAAATTACACAGTGATTCATCTACCTAGAGAAGTTACAGAGGTTTACACAGAGAATTCCAAGTATAAGTACAATAAAATAAGAGAGACTTAGACAACCGGTAAAACCTACATTGTTGATAGAGTTGGGAGTACTTAGCACTGTGAAAACAGCACATTTGCCGAAAGAAATCTACTTCTCTAACACCGGGAAACAGGGAACAGAGAATGTATGAGTTTCTCAACATTGGTAACAGATAGAAACAAGAGAAAGTACACAGCGATTCATCTACGTAGAGAAGTTACAGAGGTTTACCCAGAAAATTCAAAGTATAAGTAAAAGAAGATAAGAGAGACTTAGAAAACTGGTAAAACTTACATTGTTGATTGAGTTGGGAGTACTTAGCACTGTGAAAACAGCACTTTCACCGAAAGAAATCTACTTCTCTAAGACCGTGAAACAGTGAAAAGAGAATGTATGAGTTTCTCAAGATTGGTAAAAGATAGAAACAAGAGAAAGTACACAGTGATTCATCCTCCTAGAGAAGTTACAGAGGTTTACACAGAGAATTCCAAGTATAAGTACAAGAAAATAAGAGAGACTTAGAAAACTGGTAAAACCTACATTGTTGATAGAGTTGGGAGTACTTAGCACTGTGAAAACAGCACTTTCGCCGAAAGACATCTACTTCTCTAAGACCGTGAAACAGTGAAAAGAGAATGTATGAGTTTCTCAAGATTGGTAACAGATAGAAACAAGAGAAAGTACACAGTGATTCATCTACCTAGAGGAGTTACAGAACTTTACACAGAGAATTCCTAGTATAAGTACAAGAAAATAAGAGAGACTTAGAAAACTTCAAAAACCTACATTGTTGATAGAGTTGAGAGTACTTAGCACTAGTGAAAACAGCACTTTCGCCGAAAGAAATCTACTTCTCTAACACCAGGAAACAGGTAACAGAGAATGTATAAGTTTCTCAAGATTAGTAACAGATAGAAACAAAAGAAGTACACAGTGATTCATCCTCCTAGAGAAGTTACAGAGGTTTACACAGAGAATTCCAAGTATAAGTACAAGAAAATAAGAGAGACTTAGAAAACTGGTAAAACTTATATTGTTGATTGAGTTGGGAGTACCTAGCACGGTGAAAACAGCACTTTCGCCGCAAGAAATCTACTTCTCTAAGACCAGGAACAGGGAAAAGAGAATGTATGAGTTTCTCAAGATTGGTAACAGATAGAAACAAGGAAAGTACACAGTGATTCATCTACCTAGAGAAGTTACAGAGGTTTACACAGAGAATTCCAAGTATAAGTACAAGAAAATAAGAGAGACTTAGATAACCGGTAAAACCTACATTGTTGATAAAGTTGGGAGTACTTAGCACTGTGAAAACAGCACATTTGCCGAAAGAAATCTACTTCTCTAACACCGGGAAACAGGGAACAGAGAATGTATGAGTTTCTCAAGATTTGTAACAGATAGAAACAAGAGAAAGTACACAGTGATTCATCTACCTAGAGAAGTTACAGAGGTTTACACAGAGAATTCCAAGTATAAGTACAAGAAAATAAGAGAGACTTAGAAAACTGGTAAAACCTATATTGTTGATAGAGTTGGGAGTAGTTAGCACTGTGAAAACAGCACTTTCGCAGAAAGAAATCTACTTCTCTAAGACCGCGAAACAGTTAACAGAGAATCTATGAGTTTATCAAGATTAGTAACAGATAGAAACAAAAGAAGTACACAGTGATTCATCTACCTAGAGAAGGTACAGAGGTTAACACAGAAATTCCAAGTATCAGTAAAAGAATATAAGAGAGACTTAGGAAACTGGTAAAACTTACATTGTTGATTGAGTTGGGGTATTTAGCACTGTGAAAACAGCACTTTCGCCGAAAGAAATCTACTTATCTAAGACCGGGAAATAGTGAAAAGAGAATGTATGAGTTTCTCAAGACTGGTAACAGATAGAAACAAGAGAAAGTACACAGTGATTCATCTACCTAGAGAAGTTACAGAGGTTTACACAGAGAATTCCAAGTATAAGTACAAGAAAATAAGAGAGACTTAGAAAACTGGTAAATCCTACATTGTTGATAGAGTTGGGAGTACTTAGCACTGTGAAAACAGCACTTTCGCCGAAAGAAATCTACTTCTCTAAGACCGGGAAACAGTGAAAAGAGAATGTATGAGTTTCTCAAGATTGGTAACAGATAGAAACAAGAGAAAGTACACAGTGATTCATCTACCTTGAGAAGTTACAAAGGTTTACACAGAAAATTCCAAGAATAAGTAAAAGAAGATAAGAGAGACTTAGAAAACTGGTAAAACTTACATTGTTGATTGAGTTGGGAGGTATTAGCACTGTGAAAACAGCACTTTCGCCGAAAGAAATCTACTTCTCTAAGAGCGTGAAACAGTGAAAAGAGAATGTATGAGTTTCTCAAGATTGCTAACAGAGAGAAACAAGAGAAAGTACAAAGTGATTCATCTACCTAGAGAAGTTACAGAGGTTTACACAGAGAATTCCAAGTATAAGTACAAGAAAATAAGAGAGACTTAGAAAACTGGTAAAACCTACATTGTTGATAGAGTTGGGAGTACGTAGCACTGTGAAAACAGCACTTTCGCTGAAAGGAATCTACTTCTCTAATACCGGGAAACAGTGAAAAGAGTATGTATGAGTTTCTCAAGTTTGGTAACAGATAGAAACAAGAGAAAGTACACAGTGATTCATCTACCTGGAGACGTTACAGAGGTTTACACAGAAAATTCCAAGTGTAAGTAAAAGAAGATAAGAGAGACTTAGAAAACTGGTAAACCTACATTGTTGATAGCGTTGGGAGTACTTAACACTGTGAAAACAGCACTTTCGCCGAAAGAAATCTACTTGTCTAAGACCGGGAAACAGTGAAAAGAGAATGTATGAGGTTCTCAACATTGGTAACAGATAGAAAAAAGAGAAAGTACACAGTGATTCATCTACGTAGAGAAGTTACAGAGGTTTACAAGGAAATACCAAGTATAAGTAAAAGAAGATAAGAGAGACTTAGAAAACGCTGGTAAAACGTACATTGTTGATTGAGTTGGGAGTACTTAGCACTGTGAAAACAGCACTTTCGCCCAAAGATATCTACTTCTCTAAGACCGTGAAGCAGTGAAAAGAGAATGTATGAGATTCTCAAGATTGGTAACAGATAGAAACAAGAGAATGTACACAGTGATTCATCTACCTAGAGAAGTTACAGAGGTTTACACAGAGAATTCCAAGTATAAGTACAAGAAAATAAGAGAGACTTAGAATACTGGTAAAACGTACATTGTTGATAGAGTTGGGAGTACTTAGCACTGTGAAAACAACACTTTTGCCAAAAGAAATCTACTTCTCTAAGACCGGGAAACAGTGAAAAGAGAATGTATGATTTTCTCAAGATTGGTAACAGATAGAAACAAGAGAAAGTACACAGTGATTCATCTACCTAGAGAAGTTACAGAGGTTTACACAGAAAATTCCAAGTGTAAGTAAAAGAAGATAAGAGAGACTTAGAAAACTGGTAAAACCTATATTGTTGATAGAGTTGGGAGTAGTTAGCACTGTGAAAACAGCACTTTCGCAGAAAGAAATCTACTTCTCTAAGACCGCGAAACAGTTAACAGAGAATGTATGAGTTTCTCAAGATTAGTAACAGATAGAAACAAAAGAAGTACACAGTGATTCATCTACCTAGAGAACGTACAGAGATTAACACAGAAAATTCCAAGTATAAGTATAAGAAGATAAGAGAGACTTAGGAAACTGGTAAAACTTACATTGCTGATTCAGTTGGGAGTACTTAGCTCTGTGAAAACAGCACTTTCGCCGAAAGAAATATACTTCTCTAAGACCGGGAAACAGTGAAAAGAGAATGTCTGAGTTTCTCAAGATTGGTAACAGATAGAAACAAGAGAAAGTACACAGTGATTCATCTACCTAGAGAAGTTACAGAGGTTTACACAGAGAATTCCAAGTATAAGTACAAGAAAATAAGAGAGACTTAGACAACCGGTAAAACCTACATTGTTGATAGAGTTGGGAGTACTTAGCACTGTGAAAACAGCACTTTTGCCGAAAGAAATCTACTTCTCTAACACCGGGAAACTGGGTACAGAGAATGTATGAGTTTCTCAAGATTGGTAACAGATAGAAACAAGAGAAAGTGCACAGCGATTCATCTACCTAGAGAAGTAACAGAGGTTTACACAGAGAATTCCAAGTATAAGTACAAGAAAATAAGAGAGACTTAGAAAACTGGTAAAACCTACATTGTTGATAGAGTTGGGAGTACTTAGCACTGTGAAAACAGCACTTTCGCAGAAAGAAATCTACTTCTCTAAGACCGGGAAACAGTGAACAGAGAATATATGAGTTTCTCAAGATTGGTAACAGATAGAAACAAGAGGAAGTACACAGTGATTCATCTACCTAGAGAAGTTACAGAGGTTTACACAGAGAATTCCAAGTATAAGTAAAAGAAAATAAGAGAGACTTAGAAAACTGGTAAAACCTACATTGTTGATAGAGTTGGGAGTACTTCGCACTGTGAAAACAGCACTTTCGCCGAAAGAAATCTACTTCGCTAAGACCGGGAAACAGTGAAAAGAGAATGTCTGAGTTTCTCAAGATTGGTAACAGATAGAAACAAGAGAAAGTACACAGTGATTCATCTACCTAGAGAAGTTACAGAGGTTTACACAGAGAATTCCAAGTACAAGTACAAGAAAATAAGAGAGACTTAGAAAACTGGTAAAACCTACATTGTTGATAGAGTTGGGAGTACTTAGCACTGTGAAAACAGCACTTTCGCAGAAAGAAATCTACTTCTCTAAGACCGGGAAACAGTGAACAGAGAATGTATGAGTTTCTCAAGATTGGTAACAGATAGAAAGAAGAGAAAGTACACAGTGATTCATCTACCTAGAGAAGTTACAGAGGTTTACACAGAGAATTCCAAGTATAAGTACAAGAAAATAAGAGAGACTTAGAAAACTGGTAAAACGTACATTGTTGATAGAGTTGGTAGTACTTAGCACTGTGAAAACAGCACTTTCGCCGAAAGAAGTCGACTTCTCTAAGCCCGGGAAACAGTGAAAAGAGAATGTATGAGTTTTTCAAAATTGGTAACAGATAGAAACAAGAGAAAGTACACAGTGATTCATCTACCTAGAGAAGTTACAGAGGTTTACACAGAGAATTCCAAGTATAAGTAAAAGAAAATAAGAGAGACTTAGAAAACTGGTAAAACCTACATTGTTGATAGAGTTGGGAGTACTTAGCACTGTGAAAACAGCACTTTCACCGAAAGAAATCCACTTGTCTAAGACCGGGAAACAGTGAAAAGAGAATGTATGAGTTTCTCAAGATTGGTAACAGATAGAAACAAGAAAAAGTACACAGTGATTCATCTACCTAGAAAAGTTACAGAGGTTTACACAGAGAATTCCCTGTATAAGTACAAGAAGATAAGAGAGACTTAGAAAACGTTTTAAAACCTTACATTGTTGATAGAGTTGGGAGTACTTAGCACTGTGAAAACAGCACTTTCGCAGAAAGAAATCTACTTCTCTAAGACGTGAAACAGTGAACAGAGAATGTATGAGTTTCTCAAGATTGGTAACAGATAGAAACAAGATAAAGTACACAGTGATTCATCTACCTAGAGAAGTTACAGAAGGTTTACACAGAGAATTCCTAGTATAAGTACAAGAAAATAAGAGAGACTTAGAAAACTGGTAAAACCTACACTGTTGATAGAGTTGGGAGTACTTAGCACTGAGAAAACAGCACTTTCGCCAGAAATCTCCTTCTCTAACACCGGGAAACAGGGAACAGGGAATGTATGAGTTTCTCAAGATTGGTAACAGATAGAAACAAGAGAAAGTACACAGCGATTCATCTACCTAGAGAAGTTACAGTGGTTTTCACGGAGAATTCCAAGTATAAGTACAAGAAAATAAGAGAGAGTTAGAAAACTGGTAAAACCTACACTGTTGATAGAGTTGGGAGTACATAGCACTGTGAAAACAGCACTTTCGCAGAAAGAAATCTACTTCTCTAAGACCGGGAAACAGTGAACAGAGAATATATGAGTTTCTCAAGATTGGTAACAGATAGAAACAAGAGAATGTACACAGAGATTCATCTACCTAGAGAAGTTACAGAGGTTTACACAGAGAATTCCAAGTATAAGTACAAGAAAATAAGAGAGACTTAGAAAACTGGTAAAACCTACATTGTTGATAGAGTTGGGAGTACTTAGCACTGTGAAAACAGCACTTTCGCCGAAAGAAGTCTACTTCTCTAAGACAGGAAACAGTGAAAAGAGAATGCATGAGTTTCTCAAGATTGGTAACAGATAGAAACAAGAGAAAGTACACAGTGATTCATCTACGTAGGGAAGTAACAGAGGTTTACACAGAAAATTCCAAGTATAAGTAAAAGAAGATAAGAGAGACTTAGAAAACTGGTAAAATTTACATTGTTGATTGAGTTGGGAGTACTTAGCACTGTGAAAACAGCACTTTCGCCGAAAGAAATCTACTTCTCTAAGACCGTGAAACAGTGAAAAGAGAATGTATGAGTTTCTCAAGATTGGTAACAGATAGAAAGAAGAGAAAGTACACAGTGATTCATCTACCTAGAGAAGTTACAGAGGTTTACACAGAGAATTCCAAGTATAAGTACAAGAACATAAGAGAGACTTAGAAAACTGGTAAAACCTACATTGTTGATAGAGTTGGGAGTAGTTAGCACTGTGAAAACAGCACTTTCGCCGAAAGAAATCTACTTCTCTAACACCGGGAAACAGTGAAAAGAGAATGTATGAGTTTCTCAAGATTGGTAACAGATAGAAACAAGAGAAAGTACACAGTGATTCATCTACCAAGAGAAGTTACAGAGGTTTACACGGAAATTCCAAGTATAAGTAAAAGAAGATAAGAGAGACTTAGAAAACTGGTAAAACCTACATTGTTGATAGAGTTGGGAGTACTTAGCTCTGTGAAAACAGCACTTTCGCCGAAAGAAATCTACTTCTCTAAGACCGGGAAAGAGTGAAAAGAGAATGTATGAGTTTCTCAAGATTGGTAACAGATAGAAACAAGAGAAAGTACACAGTGATTCATCTACGTAGAGAAGTTACAGGGGTTTACACAGAGAATTCCAAGTATAAGTACAAGAAAATAAGAGAGACTTAGAAAACTGGTAAAATCTACATTGTTGATAGAGTTGGTAGTACTTAGCACTGTGAAAACAGCACTTTCGCAGAAAGAAATCTACTTCTCTAAGACCGGAAAACAGTGAACAGACAATATATGAGTTTCTCAAGATTGGTAACAGATAGAAACAAGAGAAAGTACACAGTGATTCATCTACCTAGAGAAGTTACAGAGGTTTACACAGAGAATTCCAAGTATAAGTACCAGAAAACAAGAGAGACTTAGAAAACTGGTAAAACCTACATTGTTGATAGAGTTGGGAGTTCTTAGCACTGTGAAAACAGCACTTTCCCAGAAAGACATCTAGTTCTCTAAGACCGGGAAACAGTGAAAAGAGAATGCATGAGTTTCTCAAGATTGGTAACAGAGAGAAACAAAGAAAGTACACAGTGATTCATCTACGTAGAGAAGTTACAGAGTTTACACAGAAAATTCCAAGTATAAGTAAAAGAAGATAAGAGAGACTTAGAAAACTGGTAAAATTTACATTGTTGATTGACTTTGGAGTACTTAGCACTGTGAAAACAGCACTTTCGCCGAAAGAAATCTACTTCTCTATGACCGTGAAACAGTGAAAAGAGAATGTATGAGTTTCTCAAGATTGGTAACAGATAGAAACAAGAGAAAGTACACAGTGATTCATCTACCTAGAGAAGTTACAGAGGTTTACACAGAAAATTCCAAGTTTAAGTACAAGAAAATAAGAGAGACTTAGAAAACTGGTAAAACCTACATTGTTGATAGAGTTGGGAGTACTTAGCACTGTGACAACAGCACTTTCGCCGAAAGAAATCTACTTCTCTAACACCGGAAACAGGTAACAGAGAATGTATGAGTTTCTCAAGATTAGTAACAGATAGAAACAAAAGAAGTACACGGTGATTCATCTACCTAGAGAAGGTACAGAGGTTAACACAGAAAACTCCAAGTATCAGTAAAAGAAGATAAGAGAGACTTAGGAAACTGGTAAAACTTACATTGTTGATTGAGTTGGGGTATTTAGTACTGTGAAAACAGCACTTTCGCCGAAAGAAATCTACTTCTCTAAGACCGGAAACAGTGAAAAGAGAATGTATGAGTTTCTCAAGACTGGTAACAGATAGAAACAAGAGAAAGTACATAGTGATTCATCTACCTAGAGAAGTTACCGAGGTTTACACAAAGAATTCCAAGTATAAGTACAAGAAAATAAGAGAGACTTAGAAAACTGGTAAAACCTACATTGTTGATAGAGTTGGGAGTACTTAGCACTGTGAAAACAGCACTTTCGCCGAAAGAAATCTACTTCTCTAAGACCGGGAAACAGTGAAAAGAGAATGTATGAGTTTCTCAAGATTGGTAACAGATAGAAACAAGAGAAAGTACACAGTGATTCATCTACCTAGAGAAGTTACAGAGGTTTACACAGAAAATTCCAAGAATAAGTAAAAGAAGATAAGAGAGACTTAGAAAACTGGTAAAACTTACATTGTTGATTGAGTTGGGAGTACTTAGCACTGTGAAAACAGTACTTTCGCCGAAAGAAATCTACTTCTCTAAGAGCGTGAAACAGTGAAAAGAGAATGTATGAGTTTCTCAAGATTGGTAACAGATAGAAACAAGAGAAAGTACACAGTGATTCATCTACCTAGAGAAGTTACAGAGGTTTACACAGAGAATTCCAAGTATAAGTACAAGAAAATAAGAGAGACTTAGAAAACTGGTAAAACCTACATTGTTGATAGAGTTAAGAGTACTTAACAGTGTGAAAACAGCACTTTCGCCGAAAGAAATCTACTTCTCTAACACCAGGAAACAGGTAACAGAGAATGTATGAGTTTCTCAAGATTGGTAACAGATGGAAACAAAAGAAGTACACAGTGATTCATCTACCTAGAGAAGTTACAGAGGTTTACACAGAAAATTCCAAGTTTAAGTACAAGAAAATAAGAGACACTTAGAAAACTGGTAAAACTTACATTGTTGATTGAGTTGGGAGTACCTAGCACTGTGAAAACAGCACTTTCGCCGAAAGAAATCTACTTCTCTAAGACCGGGAAACAGGGAAAAGAGAATGTATGAGTTTCTCAAGATTGGTAACAGATAGAAACAAGAGAAAGTACACAGTGATTCATCTACCTAGAGAAGTTACAGAGGTTTACACAGAGAATTCCAAGTATAAGTACAAGAAAATAAGAGAGACTTAGAAAACTGGTAAAACCTACATTGTTGATAGAGTTGGGAGTACTTAGCACTGTGAAAACAGCACATTCGCAGTAAGAAATCTACTTCTCTAAGACCGGGAAACAGTGAACAGAGAATGTATGAATTTCTCAAGATTGGTAACAAATAGAAACAAGAGAAAGTACACAGTGATTCATCTACCTAGAGAAGTTACAGAGGTTTACACAGAGAATTCCAAGTATAAGTACAAGACAATAAGAGAGACTTAGAAAACTGGTAAAACCTACATTGTTGATAGAGTTGGGAGTACTTAGCACTGTGAAAACAGCACTTTCGCCGAAAGAAATCTACTTCTCTAATACCGGGAAACAGTGAAAAGAGTATGTATGAGTTTCTCAAGATTGGTAACAGATAGAAAGAAGAGAAAGTACACAGTGATTCATCTACCTAGGGAAGTTACAGAGGTTTACACAGAAAATTCCAAGTGTAAGTAAAAGAAGATAAGAGAGACTTAGAATACTGGCAAAACCTACATTGTTGATAGCGTTGGGAGTACTTAGCACTGTGAAAACAGCACTTTCGCCGAAAGAAATCTACTTCTCTAATACCGGGAAACAGTGAAAAGAGTATGTATGAGTTTCTCAAGATTGGTAACAGATAGAAACAAGAGAAAGTACACAGTGATTCATCTACCTAGAGAAGTTACAGAGGTTTACACAGAAAATTCCAAGTGTAAGTAAAAGAAGATAAGAGAGACTTAGAATACTGGCAAAACCTACATTGTTGATAGCGTTGGGAGTACTTAGCACTGTGAAAACAGCACTTTCGCCGAAAGAAATCTACTTGTCTAAGACCGGGAAACAGTGAAAAGAGAATGTATGAGTTTCTCAAGATTGGTAACAGATAGAAACAAGAGAAAGTACACAGTGATTCATCTACCAAGAGAAGTTACAGAGGTTTACACGGAAATTCCAAGTATAAGTAAAAGAAGATAAGAGAGACTTAGAAAACTGGTAAAACCTACATTGTTGATAGAGTTGGGAGTACTTAGCTCTGTGAAAACAGCACTTTCGCCGAAAGAAATCTACTTCTCTAAGACCAGGAAAGAGTGAAAAGAGAATGTATGAGTTTCTCAAGATTGGTAACAGATAGAAACAAGAGAAAGTACACAGTGATTCATCTACCTAGAGAAGTTACAGAGGTTTACACAGAGAATTCCAAGTATAAGTACAAGAAAATAAGAGAGACTTAGAAAACTGGTAAAATCTACATTGTTGATACAGTTGGTAGTACTTAGCACTGTGAAAACAGCACTTTCGCAGAAAGAAATCTACTTCTCTAAGACCGGAAAACAGTGAACAGAGAATATATGAGTTTCTCAAGATTGGTAACAGATAGAAACAAGAGAAAGTACACAGTGATTCATCTACCTAGAGAAGTTACAGAGGTTTACACAGAGAATTCCAAGTATAAGTACCAGAAAATAAGAGAGACTTAGAAAACTGGTAAAACCTACATTGTTGATAGAGTTGGGAGTTCTTAGCACTGTGAAAACAGCACTTTCGCAGAAAGAAATCTAGTTCTCTAAGACCGGGAAACAGTGAAAAGAGAATGCATGAGTTTCTCAAGATTGGTAACAGAGAGAAACAAAGAAAGTACACAGTGATTCATCTACGTAGAGAAGTTACAGAGTTTACACAGAAAATTCCAAGTATAAGTAAAAGAAGATAAGAGAGACTTAGAAAACTGGTAAAATTTACATTGCTGATTGACTTGGGAGTACTTAGCACTGTGAAAACAGCACTTTCGCCGAAAGAAATCTACTTCTCTAAGACCGTGAAACAGTGAAAAGGGAATGTATGAGTTTCTCAAGATTGGTAACAGATAGAAACAAGAGAAAGTACACAGTGATTCATATAACTAGAGAAGTTACAGAGGTTTACACAGAAAATTCCAAGTTTAAGTACAAGAAAATACGAGAGACTTAGAAAACTGGTAAAACCAACATTGTTGATAGAGTTGGGAGTACTTAGCACTGTGACAACAGCACTTTCGCCGAAAGAAATCTACTTCTCTAACACCGGGAAACAGGTAACAGAGAATGTATGAGTTTCTCAAGATTAGTAACAGATAGAAACAAAAGAAGTACACGGTGATTCATCTACCTAGAGAAGGTACAGAGGTTAACACAGAAAACTCCAAGTATCAGTAAAAGAAGATAAGAGAGACTTAGGAAACTGGTAAAACTTACATTGTTGATTGAGTTGGGGTATTTAGCACTGTGAAAACAGCACTTTCGCCGAAAGAAATCTACTTCTCTAAGACCGGGAAACAGTGAAAAGAGAATGTATGAGTTTCTCAAGACTGGTAACAGATAGAAACAAGAGAAAGTACATAGTGATTCATCTACCTAGAGAAGTTACCGAGGTTTACACAAAGAATTCCAAGTATAAGTACAAGAAAATAAGAGAGACATAGAAAACTGGTAAAACCTACGTTGTTGATAGAGTTGGGAGTACTTAGCACTGTGAAAACAGCACTTTCGCCGAAAGAAATCTACTTCTCTAAGACCGGGAAACAGTGAAAAGAGAATGTATGAGTTTCTCAAGATTGGTAACAGATAGAAACAAGAGAAAGTACACAGTGATTCATCTACCTAGAGAAGTTACAGAGGTTTACACAGAAAATTCCAAGAATTAGTAAAAGAAGATAAGAGAGACTTAGAAAACTGGTAAAACTTACATTGTTGATTGAGTTGGGAGTACTTAGCACTGTGAAAACAGTACTTTCGCCGAAAGAAATCTACTTCTCTAACACCAGGAAACAGGTAACAGAGAATGTATGAGTTTCTCAAGATTGGTAACAGATGGAAACAAAAGAAGTACACAGTAATTCATCTACCTAGACAAGTTACAGAGGTTTACACAGAAAATTCCAAGTTTAAGTACAAGAAAATAAGAGACACTTAGAAAACTGGTAAAACTTACATTGTTGATTGAGTTGGGAGTACCTAGCACTGTGAAAACAGCACTTTCGCCGAAAGAAATCTACTTCTCTAAGACCGGGAAACAGGGAAAAGAGAATGTATGAGTTTCTCAAGATTGGTAACAGATAGAAACAAGAGAAAGTACACAGTGATTCATCTACCTAGAGAAGTTACAGAGGTTTACACAGAGAATTCCAAGTATAAGTACAAGAAAATAAGAGAGACTTAGAAAACTGGTAAAACCTACATTGTTGATAGAGTTGGGAGTACTTAGCACTGTGAAAACAGCACTTTCGCAGTAAGAAATCTACTTCTCTAAGACCGGGAAACAGTGAACAGAGAATGTATGAATTTCTCAAGATTGGTAACAAATAGAAACAAGAGAAAGTACACAGTGATTCATCTACCTAGAGAAGTTACAGAGGTTTACACAGAGAATTCCAAGTATAAGTACAAGACAATAAGAGAGACTTAGAAAACTGGTAAAACCTACATTGTTGATAGAGTTGGGAGTACTTAGCACTGTGAAAACAGCACTTTCGCCGAAAGAAATCTACTTCTCTAATACCGGGAAACAGTGAAAAGAGTATGTATGAGTTTCTCAAGATTGGTAACAGATAGAAACAAGAGAAAGTACACAGTGATTCATCTACCTAGAGAAGTTACAGAGGTTTACACAGAAAATTCCAAGTGTAAGTAAAAGAAGATAAGAGAGACTTAGAATACTGGCAAAACCTACATTGTTGATAGCGTTGGGAGTACTTAGCACTGTGAAAACAGCACTTTCGCCAAAAGAAATCTACTTGTCTAAGACCGGGAAACAGTGAAAAGAGAATGTATGAATTTCTCAAGATTGGTAACAGATAGAAACAAGAGAAAGTACACAGTGATTCATCTACCAAGAGAAGTTACAGAGGTTTACACGGAAATTCCAAGTATAAGTAAAAGAAGATAAGAGAGACTTAGAAAACTGGTAAAACCTACTTTGTTGATAGAGTTGGGAGTACTTAGCACTGTGAAAACAGCACTTTCGCTCAAAGAAATCTACTTCTCTAAGACCGGGTAACAGTGAAAAGAGAATGTATGAGTTTCTCAAGATTGGTAACAGATAGAAACAAGAGAAAGTACACAGTGATTCATCTACCTAGAGAAGTTACAGAGGTTTACACAGAGAATTCCAAGTATAAGTACAAGAAAATAAGAGAGACTTAGAAAACTGGTAAAACCTACATTGTTGATAGAGTTGGGAGTACTTAGCACTGTGAAAACAGCACTTTTGCCGAAAGAAATGTACTTCTCTAACACCGGGAAACAGGGAACAGAGAATGTATGAGTTTCTCAAGATTGGTAACAGATAGATACAAGAGAAAGTACACAGTGATTCATCTACCTAGAGAAGTTATAGAGGTTTACACGGAAATTCCAAGTATAAGTAAAAGAAGATAAGACAGACTTAGAAAAGGGGTAAAACTTACATTGTTGATTGAGTTGGGAGTACTTAGCACTGTGAAAACAGCACTTTCGCCGAAAGAAATCTACTTCTCTAAGACCGGGAAACAGTGAAAAGAGAATGTATGAGTTTCTCAAAATTGGTAACAGATAGAAAGAAGAGAAAGTACACAGTGATTCATCTACCTAGAGAAGTTACAGAGGTTTACACAGAGAAATCCAAGTATAAGTACAAGAAAATAAGAGAGACTTAGAAAACTGGTAAAACCTACATTGTTGATAGAGTTGGGAGTTCTTAGCACTGTGAAAACAGCAATTTTGCCGAAAGAAATCTACTTCTCTAAGACCGTGAAACAGTGAAAAGAGAATGTATGAGTTTCTCAAGATTTGTAACAGATAGAAACAAGAGAAAGTACACAGTGATTCATCTACCTAGAGAAGTTACAGAGGTTTACACAGAAAATTCCAAGTATAAGTAAAAGAAGATAAGAGAGACTTAGAAAACTGGTAAAATTTACATTGTTGATTGAGTTGGGAGTACTTAGCACTGTGAAAACAGCACTTTCGCCGAAAGAAATCTACTTCTCTAAGACCGTGAAACAGTGAAAAGAGAATGTATGAGTTTCTCAAGATTGGTAACAGATAGAAAGAGGAGAAAGTACACAGTGATTCATCTACCTAGAGAAGTTACAGAGGTTTACACAGAGAATTCCAAGTATAAGTACCAGAAAATAAGAGAGACTTAGAAAACTGGTAAAACCTACATTGTTGATAGAGTTGGGAGTAGTTAGCACTGTGAAAACAGCTCTTTTGCAGAAAGAAATCTACTTCTCTAAGACCTCGAGACAGTTAACAGAGAATGTATGAGTTTCTCAAGATTAGTAACAGATAGAAACAAAAGAAGTACACAGTGATTCATCTACCTAGAGAAGGTACAGAGGTTAACACAGAAAATTCCAAGTATCAGTAAAAGAAGATAAGAGAGACTTAGGAAACTGGTAAAACTTACATTGTTGACTGAGTTGGGATATTTAGCACTGTGAAAACAGCACTTTCGTCGAAAGAAATCTACTTCTCTAACACAGGGAAACAGTGAAAAGAGAATGTATGAGTTTCTCAAGACTGGTAACAGATAGAAACAAGAGAAAGTACACAGTGATTCATCTACCTAGAGAAGTTACAGAGGTTTACACAGAGAATTCCAAGTATAAGTACAAGAAAATAAGAGAGACTTAGAAAACTGGTAAAACCTAAATTGTTGATAGAGTTGGGAGTACTTAGCACTGTGAAAACAGCACTTTCGCCGAAAGAAATCTACTTCTCTAAGACCGCTAAACAGTGAAAATTGAATGTATGTGTTTCTCAAGATTGGTAACAGATAGAAACAAGAGAAAGTACACAGTGATTCATCTACCTAGAGAAGTTACAGAGGTTTACACAGAAAATTCCAAGTATAACTAAAAGAAGATAAGAGAGACTTAGAAAACTGGTAAAACTTACAATGCTGATTGAGTTGGGAGTACTTAGCACTGCGAAAAAAGCACTTTCCGCGAAAGAAATCTACTTCTCTAAGAGCGTGAAACAGTGAAAAGAGAATGTATGAGTTTCTCAAGATTGGTAACAGATAGAAACAAGAGAAAGTACACAGTGATTCATCTACCTAGAGAAGTCACAGAGGTTTACACAGAAAATTCCAAGTTTAAGTACAAGAAAATAAGAGAGACTTAGAAAACTGGTAAAACCTACATTGTTGATAGAGTTGGGAGTACTTAGCACTGTGACAAAAGCACTTTCGCCGAAAGAAATCTACTTCTCTTACACCGGGAAACAGGTAACAGAGAATGTATGAGTTTCTCAAGATTAGTAACAGATAGAAACAAAAGAAGTACACGGTGATTCATCTACCTAGAGAAGTTACAGAGATTTACACAGAAAATTCCAAGTTTAAGTACAAGAAAATAAGAGAGACTTAGAAAACTGGTAAAACTTACGTTGCTGATTGAGTCGGGAGTACTTAGCACTGTGAAAACAGCACTTTCGACGAAAGAAATCTACTTCTCTAAGACTGGGAAACAGTGAAAAGAGAATGTATGAGTTTCTCAGGATTGGTAAGAGATAGAAACAAGAGAAAGTACACAGTGATTCATCTACCTAGAGAAGTTACAGAGGTTTACACAGAGAATTCCAAGTATAAGTACAAGGAAATAAGAGAAACTTAGAAAACTGGTAAAACCTACATTGTTGATAGAGTTGGGAGTACTTAGCTCTGTGAAAACAGCACTTTCGCCGAAAGAAATCTACTTCTCTAAGACCGGGAAAGAGTGAAAAGAGAATGTATGAGTTTCTCAAGATTGGTAACAGATAGAAACAAGAGAAAGTACACAGTGATTCATCTAACTAGAGAAGTTACAGAGGTTTACACAGAGAATTCCAAGTATAAGTACAAGAAAATAAGAGAGACTTAGAAAACTGGTAAAACCTATATTGTTGATAGAGTTGGGAGTAGTTAGCACTGTGAAAACAGCACTTTCGCAGAAAGAAATCTACTTCTCTAAGACCGCGAAACAGTTAACAAAGAATGTATGAGTTTCTCAAGATTAGTAACAGATAGAAACAAAAGAAGTACACAGTGATTCATCTACCTAGAGAAGGTACAGAGGTTAACACAGAAAACTCCAAGTATCAGTAAAAGAAGATAAGAGAGACTTAGGAAAATGGTAAAACTTACATTGTTGATTGAGTTGGGGTATTTAGCACTGTGAAAACAGCACTTTCGCCGAAAGAAATCTACTTCTCTAAGACCGGGAAACAGCGAAAAGAGAATGTATGAGTTTCTCAAGACTGGTAACAGATAGAAACAAGAGAAAGTACATAGTGATTCATCTACCTAGAGAAGTTACCGAGGTTTACACAAAGAATTCCAAGTATAAGTACAAGAAAATAAGAGAGACTTAGAAAACTGGTAAAACCTACATTGTTGATAGAGTTGGGAGTACTTAGCACTGTGAAAACAGCACTTTCGTCGAAAGAAATCTACTTCTCTAAGACCGGGAAACAGTGAAAAGAGAATGTATGAGTTTCTCAAGATTGGTAACAGATAGAAACAAGAGAAAGTACACAGTGATTCATCTACCTAGAGAAGTTACAGAGGTTTACACAGAAAATTCCAAGAATAAGTAAAAGAAGATAAGAGAGACGTAGAAAACTGGTAAAACTTACATTGTTGATTGAGTTGGGAGTACTTAGCACTGTGAAAACAGCACTTTCGCCGAAAGAAATCTACTTCTCTAAGACCGCGAAACAGTTAACAGAGAACGTATGAGTTTCTCAAGATTAGTAACAGATAGAAACAAAAGAAGTACACAGTGATTCATCTACCTAGAGAAGGTACAGAGGTTTACACAGAAGATTCCAAGTATAAGTAAAAGAAGATAAGAGAGACTTAGGAAACTGGTAAAACTTACATTGTTGATTGAGTTGGGAGTACTTAGCACTGTGAAAACAGCACTTTCGCCGAAAGAAATCTACTTCTCTAAGACTGGGAAACAGTGAAAAGAGAATGTATGAGTTTCTCAAGATTGGTAACAGATAGAAACAAGAGAAAGTACACAGTGATTCATCTACCTAGAGAAGTTACAGAGGTTTACACAGAGAATTCCAAGTATAAGTACAAGAAAATAAGAGAGACTTAGAAAACTGGTAAAACCTACATTGTTGATAGAGTTGGGAGTACTTAGCTCTGTGAAAACAGCACTTTCGCCGAATGAAATCTACTTCTCTAAGACCGGGAAACAGTGAAAAGAGAATGTATGAGTTTCTCAAGATTGGTAGCAGATAGAAACAAGAGAAAGTACACAGTGATTCATCTAACTAGAGAAGTTACAGAGGTTTACACAGAGAATTCCAAGTATAAGTACAAGAAAATAAGAGAGACTTAGAAAACTGGTAAAACCTACATTGTTGATAGAGTTGGGAGTAGTTAGCACTGTGAAAACAGCAATTTCGCCGAAAGAAATCTACTTCTCTAAGACCGCGAAACAGTTAACAGAGAACGTATGAGTTTCTCAAGATTAGTAACACATAGAAACAAAAGAAGTACACAGTGATTCATCTACCTAGAGAAGGTACAGAGGTTTACACAGAAAATTCCAAGTATAAGTAAAAGAAGATAAGAGAGACTTAGGAAACTGGTAAAACTTACATTGTTGATTGAGTTGGGAGTACTTAGCACTGTGAAAAAAGCACTTTCGC
The DNA here is from genome assembly GCA_028571685.1 of Heterohyrax brucei. Taxonomy (NCBI): domain Eukaryota; kingdom Metazoa; phylum Chordata; class Mammalia; order Hyracoidea; family Procaviidae; genus Heterohyrax; species Heterohyrax brucei. The sequence continues at coordinate 216,343,216 of CM053141.1, read as the reverse complement.
CGAAAGAAATCTACTTCTCTAAGACCAGGAAACAGTGAACAGAGAATGTATAAGTTTCTCAAGATTGGTAACAGATAGAAACAAGACAAAGTACACAGTGATTCATCTACCTAGAGAAGTTACAGAGGTTTACACAGAGAATTCCAAGTATAAGTACAAGAAAATAAGAGAGACTTAGAAAACTGGTAAAACCTACATTGTTGATAGAGTTGGGAGTACTTAGCACTGTGAAAACAGCACTTTCGCCGAAAGAAATCTACTTCTCTAAGACTGGGAAACAGTGAAAAGAGAATGTATGAGTTTCTCAAGATTGGTAACAGATAGAAACAAGACAAAGTACACAGTGATTCATCTACCTAGAGAACTTACAGAGGTTTACACAGAGAATTCCAAGTATAAGTACAAGAAATTAGAGAGACTTAGAAAACTGGTAAAACCTACATTGTTGATAGAGTTGGGAGTACTTAGCACTGTGAAAACAGCACTTTCGCAGAAAGAAATCTACTTCTCTAAGACCGGGAAACAGTGAAAAGAGAATGTATGAATTTCTCAAAATTGGTAAGAGATAGAAACAAGAGAAAGTACACAGTGATTCATCTACCTAGAGAAGTTACAGAGGTTTACTCAGAGAATTCCAAGTATAAATACAAGAAAATAAGAGAGACTTAGAAAACTGGTAAAACCTACATTGTTGATAGAGTTGGGAGTACTTAGCACTGTGAAAACAGCACTTTCGCCGAAAGAAATCTACTTCTCTAAGACCGCGAAACAGTTAACAGAGAACGTATGAGTTTCTCAAGATTAGTAACAGATAGAAACAAAAGAAGTACACAGTGATTCATCTACCTAGAGAAGGTACAGAGGTTTACACAGAAGATTCCAAGTATAAGTAAAAGAAGATAAGAGAGACTTAGGAAACTGGTAAAACTTACATTGTTGATTGAGTTGGGAGTACTTAGCACTGTGAAAACAGCACTTTCGCCGAAAGAAATCTACTTCTCTAAGACTGGGAAACAGTGAAAAGAGAATGTATGAGTTTCTCAAGATTGGTAACAGATAGAAACAAGAGAAAGTACACAGTGATTCATCTACCTAGAGAAGTTACAGAGGTTTACACCGAGAATTCCAAGTATAAGTACAAGAAAATAAGAGAGACTTAGAAAACTGGTAAAACCTACATTGTTGATAGAATTGGGAGTACTTAGCTCTGTGAAAACAGCACTTTCGCCGAATGAAATCTACTTCTCTAAGACCGGGAAACAGTGAAAAGAGAATGTATGAGTTTCTCAAGATTGGTAGCAGATAGAAACAAGAGAAAGTACACAGTGATTCATCTACCTAGAGAAGTTACAGAGGTTTACACAGAGAATTCCAAGTATAAGTACAAGAAAATAAGAGAGACTTAGAAAACTGGTAAAACCTACATTGTTGATATAGTTGGGAGTAGTTAGCACTGTGAAAACAGCAATTTCGCCGAAAGAAATCTACTTCTCTAAGACCGCGAAACAGTTAACAGAGAACGTATGAGTTTCTCAAGATTAGTAACACATAGAAACAAAAGAAGTACACAGTGATTCATCTACCTAGAGAAGGTACAGAGGTTTACACAGAAAATTCCAAGTATAAGTAAAAGAAGATAAGAGAGACTTAGGAAACTGGTAAAACTTACATTGTTGATTGAGTTGTGAGTACTTAGCACTGTGAAAACAGCACTTTCGCCGAAAGAAATCTACTTCTCTAAGACCGTGAAACAGTGAAAAGAGAATGTATGAGTTTCTCAAGATTGGTAACAGATAGAAACAAGAGAAAGTACACAGTGATTCATCTACCTAGAGAAGTCACAGAGGTTTACACAGAAAATTCCAAGTTTAAGTACAAGAAAATAAGAGAGACTTAGAAAACTGGTAAAACCTACATTGTTGATAGAGTTGGGAGTACTTAGCACTGTGACAAAAGCACTTTCGCCGAAAGAAATCTACTTCTCTTACACCGGGAAACAGGTAACAGAGAATGTATGAGTTTCTCAAGATTAGTAACAGATAGAAACAAAAGAAGTACACGGTGATTCATCTACCTAGAGAAGTTACAGAGATTTACACAGAAAATTCCAAGTTTAAGTACAAGAAAATAAGAGAGACTTAGAAAACTGGTAAAACTTACGTTGCTGATTGAGTCGGGAGTACTTAGCACTGTGAAAACAGCACTTTCGACGAAAGAAATCTACTTCTCTAAGACTGGGAAACAGTGAAAAGAGAATGTATGAGTTTCTCAGGATTGGTAAGAGATAGAAACAAGAGAAAGTACACAGTGATTCATCTACCTAGAGAAGTTACAGAGGTTTACACAGAGAATTCCAAGTATAAGTACAAGGAAATAAGAGAAACTTAGAAAACTGGTAAAACCTACATTGTTGATAGAGTTGGGAGTACTTAGCTCTGTGAAAACAGCACTTTCGCCGAAAGAAATCTACTTCTCTAAGACCGGGAAAGAGTGAAAAGAGAATGTATGAGTTTCTCAAGATTGGTAACAGATAGAAACAAGAGAAAGTACACAGTGATTCATCTAACTAGAGAAGTTACAGAGGTTTACACAGAGAATTCCAAGTATAAGTACAAGAAAATAAGAGAGACTTAGAAAACTGGTAAAACCTATATTGTTGATAGAGTTGGGAGTAGTTAGCACTGTGAAAACAGCACTTTCGCAGAAAGAAATCTACTTCTCTAAGACCGCGAAACAGTTAACAAAGAATGTATGAGTTTCTCAAGATTAGTAACAGATAGAAACAAAAGAAGTACACAGTGATTCATCTACCTAGAGAAGGTACAGAGGTTAACACAGAAAACTCCAAGTATCAGTAAAAGAAGATAAGAGAGACTTAGGAAAATGGTAAAACTTACATTGTTGATTGAGTTGGGGTATTTAGCACTGTGAAAACAGCACTTTCGCCGAAAGAAATCTACTTCTCTAAGACCGGGAAACAGCGAAAAGAGAATGTATGAGTTTCTCAAGACTGGTAACAGATAGAAACAAGAGAAAGTACATAGTGATTCATCTACCTAGAGAAGTTACCGAGGTTTACACAAAGAATTCCAAGTATAAGTACAAGAAAATAAGAGAGACTTAGAAAACTGGTAAAACCTACATTGTTGATAGAGTTGGGAGTACTTAGCACTGTGAAAACAGCACTTTCGTCGAAAGAAATCTACTTCTCTAAGACCGGGAAACAGTGAAAAGAGAATGTATGAGTTTCTCAAGATTGGTAACAGATAGAAACAAGAGAAAGTACACAGTGATTCATCTACCTAGAGAAGTTACAGAGGTTTACACAGAAAATTCCAAGAATAAGTAAAAGAAGATAAGAGAGACGTAGAAAACTGGTAAAACTTACATTGTTGATTGAGTTGGGAGTACTTAGCACTGTGAAAACAGCACTTTCGCCGAAAGAAATCTACTTCTCTAAGACCGCGAAACAGTTAACAGAGAACGTATGAGTTTCTCAAGATTAGTAACAGATAGAAACAAAAGAAGTACACAGTGATTCATCTACCTAGAGAAGGTACAGAGGTTTACACAGAAGATTCCAAGTATAAGTAAAAGAAGATAAGAGAGACTTAGGAAACTGGTAAAACTTACATTGTTGATTGAGTTGGGAGTACTTAGCACTGTGAAAACAGCACTTTCGCCGAAAGAAATCTACTTCTCTAAGACTGGGAAACAGTGAAAAGAGAATGTATGAGTTTCTCAAGATTGGTAACAGATAGAAACAAGAGAAAGTACACAGTGATTCATCTACCTAGAGAAGTTACAGAGGTTTACACAGAGAATTCCAAGTATAAGTACAAGAAAATAAGAGAGACTTAGAAAACTGGTAAAACCTACATTGTTGATAGAGTTGGGAGTACTTAGCTCTGTGAAAACAGCACTTTCGCCGAATGAAATCTACTTCTCTAAGACCGGGAAACAGTGAAAAGAGAATGTATGAGTTTCTCAAGATTGGTAGCAGATAGAAACAAGAGAAAGTACACAGTGATTCATCTAACTAGAGAAGTTACAGAGGTTTACACAGAGAATTCCAAGTATAAGTACAAGAAAATAAGAGAGACTTAGAAAACTGGTAAAACCTACATTGTTGATAGAGTTGGGAGTAGTTAGCACTGTGAAAACAGCAATTTCGCCGAAAGAAATCTACTTCTCTAAGACCGCGAAACAGTTAACAGAGAACGTATGAGTTTCTCAACATTAGTAACACATAGAAACAAAAGAAGTACACAGTGATTCATCTACCTAGAGAAGGTACAGAGGTTTACACAGAAAATTCCAAGTATAAGTAAAAGAAGATAAGAGAGACTTAGGAAACTGGTAAAACTTACATTGTTGATTGAGTTGGGAGTACTTAGCACTGTGAAAAAAGCACTTTCGCCGAAAGAAATCTACTTCTCTAAGACCAGGAAACAGTGAACAGAGAATGTATAAGTTTCTCAAGATTGGTAACAGATAGAAACAAGACAAAGTACACAGTGATTCATCTACCTAGAGAAGTTACAGAGGTTTACACAGAGAATTCCAAGTATAAGTACAAGAAAATAAGAGAGACTTAGAAAACTGGTAAAACCTACATTGTTGATAGAGTTGGGAGTACTTAGCACTGTGAAAACAGCACTTTCGCCGAAAGAAATCTACTTCTCTAAGACTGGGAAACAGTGAAAAGAGAATGTATGAGTTTCTCAAGATTGGTAACAGATAGAAACAAGAGAAAGTACACAGTGATTCATCTACCTAGAGAACTTACAGAGGTTTACACAGAGAATTCCAAGTATAAGTACAAGAAATTAGAGAGACTTAGAAAACTGGTAAAACCTACATTGTTGATAGAGTTGGGAGTACTTAGCACTGTGAAAACAGCACTTTCGCAGAAAGAAATCTACTTCTCTAAGACCGGGAAACAGTGAAAAGAGAATGTATGAATTTCTCAAAATTGGTAAGAGATAGAAACAAGAGAAAGTACACAGTGATTCATCTACCTAGAGAAGTTACAGAGGTTTACTCAGAGAATTCCAAGTATAAATACAAGAAAATAAGAGAGACTTAGAAAACTGGTAAAACCTACATTGTTGATAGAGTTGGGAGTACTTAGCACTGTGAAAACAGCACTTTCGCCGAAAGAAATCTACTTCTCTAAGACCGCGAAACAGTTAACAGAGAACGTATGAGTTTCTCAAGATTAGTAACAGATAGAAACAAAAGAAGTACACAGTGATTCATCTACCTAGAGAAGGTACAGAGGTTTACACAGAAGATTCCAAGTATAAGTAAAAGAAGATAAGAGAGACTTAGGAAACTGGTAAAACTTACATTGTTGATTGAGTTGGGAGTACTTAGCACTGTGAAAACAGCACTTTCGCCGAAAGAAATCTACTTCTCTAAGACTGGGAAACAGTGAAAAGAGAATGTATGAGTTTCTCAAGATTGGTAACAGATAGAAACAAGAGAAAGTACACAGTGATTCATCTACCTAGAGAAGTTACAGAGGTTTACACCGAGAATTCCAAGTATAAGTACAAGAAAATAAGAGAGACTTAGAAAACTGGTAAAACCTACATTGTTGATAGAATTGGGAGTACTTAGCTCTGTGAAAACAGCACTTTCGCCGAATGAAATCTACTTCTCTAAGACCGGGAAACAGTGAAAAGAGAATGTATGAGTTTCTCAAGATTGGTAGCAGATAGAAACAAGAGAAAGTACACAGTGATTCATCTACCTAGAGAAGTTACAGAGGTTTACACAGAGAATTCCAAGTATAAGTACAAGAAAATAAGAGAGACTTAGAAAACTGGTAAAACCTACATTGTTGATATAGTTGGGAGTAGTTAGCACTGTGAAAACAGCAATTTCGCCGAAAGAAATCTACTTCTCTAAGACCGCGAAACAGTTAACAGAGAACGTATGAGTTTCTCAAGATTAGTAACACATAGAAACAAAAGAAGTACACAGTGATTCATCTACCTAGAGAAGGTACAGAGGTTTACACAGAAAATTCCAAGTATAAGTAAAAGAAGATAAGAGAGACTTAGGAAACTGGTAAAACTTACATTGTTGATTGAGTTGTGAGTACTTAGCACTGTGAAAACAGCACTTTCGCCGAAAGAAATCTACTTCTCTAAGACCAGGAAACAGTGAACAGAGAATGTATAAGTTTCTCAAGATTGGTAACAGATAGAAACAAGACAAAGTACACAGTGATTCATCTACCTAGAGAAGTTACAGAGGTTTACACAGAGAATTCCAAGTATAAGTACAAGAAAATAAGAGAGACTTAGAAATCTGGTAAAACCTACATTGTTGATAGAGTTGGGAGTACTTAGCACTGTGAAAACAGCACTTACGCTGAAAGAAATCTTCTTCCTTAAGACCGGGAAACAGTGAAAAGAGAATGTATGAGTTTCTCAGGATTGGTAACAGATAGAAACAAGAGAAAGTACACAGTGATTCATCTACCTAGAGAAGTTACAGAGGTTTACACAGAGAATTCCAAGTATAAGTACAAGAAAATAAGAGAGACTTAGAAAACTGGTAAAACCTACATTGTTGATAGAGTTGGGAGTACTTAGCACTGTGGAAACAGCACTTTCGCCGAAAGAAATCTACTTCTCTAACACCGGGAAACAGGTAACAGAGAATGTATGAGTTTCTCAAGATTGGTAACAGATAGAAACAAGAGAAAGTACACAGTGATTCATCTACCTACAGAAGTTACAGAGGTTTACACAGAAAATTCCAAGTTTAAGTACAAGAAAATAAGAGAGACTTAGAAAACAGGTAAAACTTACATTGCTGATTGAGTTCGGAATTTTTAGCACTGTGAAAACAGCACTTTCGCCGAAAGAAATCTACTTCTCTAAGACCGGGAAACAGTGAAAAGAGAATGTATGAGTTTCTCAAGATTGATAACAGATAGAAACAAAAGAAAGTACACAGTGATTCATCTACCTAGAGAAGTTACAGAGGTTTACACAGAAAATTCCAAGTATAAGTAAAAGAAGATAAGAGAGACTTAGGAAACTGGTAAAACTTACATTGTTGATTGAGTTGGGAGTACTTAGCAGTGTGAAAACAGCACTTTCGCGGAAAGAAATCTACTTCTCTAAGACCAGGAAACAGTGAAAAGAGAATGTATGAGTTTCTCAAGATTGGTAACAGATAGAAACAAGAGAAAGTATACAGTGATTCATCTACCTAGAGAAGTTACAGAGGTTTACACAGAGAATTCCAAGTATAAGTACAAGAAAATAAGAGAGACTTAGAAAACTGGTAAAACCTACATTGTTGATAGAGTTGGGAGTACTTAGCACTGTGAAAACAGCACTTTCGCCGAAAGAAATCTACTTCTCTAAGACCGGGAAACAGTGAAAAGAGAATGTATGAGTTTCTCAAGATTGGTAGGAGATAGAAACAAGAGAAAGTACACAGTGATTCATCTACCTAGCGAAGTTACAGAGGTTTACACAGAGAATTCCAAGTATAAGTACAAGAAAATAAGAGAGACTTAGAAAACTGGTAAAACCTACATTGTTGATAGAGTTGGGAGTAGTTAGCACTGTGAAAACAGCACTTTCGCCGAAAGAAATCTACTTCTCTAAGACCGCGAAACAGTTAACAGAGAACGTATGAGTTTCTCAAGATTAGTAACAGATAGAAACAAAAGAAGTACGCAGTGATTCATCTACCTAGAGAAGGTACAGAGGTTTACACAGAAGATTCCAAGTATAAGTAAAAGAAGATAAGAGAGACTTAGGAAACTGGTAAAACTTACATTGTTGATTGAGATGGGAGTACTTAGCACTGTGAAAACAGCACTTTCGCCGAAAGAAATCTACTTCTCTAAGACCGGGAAACAGTGAACAGAGAATGTATGAGTTTCTCAAGATTGGTAACAGATAGAAACAAGAGAAAGTACACAGTGATTCATCTACCTAGAGAAGTTACAGAGGTTTACACAGAGAATTCCAAGTATAAGTTCAAGAAAATAAGAGAGACTTAGAAAACTGGTAAAACCTACATTGTTGATAGAGTTGGGAGTACTTAGCACTGTGAAAACAGCACTTTCGCCGAAAGAAATCTACTTCTCTAAGACTGGGAAACAGTGAAAAGAGAATGTATGAGTTTCTCAAGATTGGTAGCAGATAGAAACAAGAGAAAGTATGCAGTGATTCATTTACCTAGAGAAGTTAAAGAGGTTTACACAGAGAATTCCAAGTATAAGTACAAGAAATTAGAGAGACTTAGAAAACTGGTAAAACCTACATTGTTGATAGAGTTGGGAGTACTTAGCACTGTGAAAACAGCACATTCGCCGAAAGAAATCTACTTCTCTAAGACCGGGAAACAGTGAAAAGAGAATGTATGAGTTTCTAAAAATTGGTAAGAGATAGAAACAAGAGAAAGTACACAGTGATTCATCTACCTAGAGAAGTTACAGAGGTTTACTCAGAGAATTCCAAGTATAAGTACAAGAAAATAAGAGAGACTTAGAAAACTGGTACAACTTACATTGTTAATAGAGTTGGGAGTACTTAGCTCTGTGAAAACAGCAAATTCGCCGAATGAAATCTACTTCTCTAAGACCGGGAAACAGTGAAAAGAGAATGTATGAGTTTCTCAAGATTGGTAGCAGATAGAAACAAGAGAAAGTACACAGTGATTCATCTACCTAGAGAAGTTACAGAGGTTTACACAGAGAATTCCAAGTATAAGTACAAGAATATAAGAGAGACTTAGAAAACTGGTAAAACCTACATTGTTGATAGAGTTGGGAGTAGTTAGCACTGTGAAAACAGCACTTTCGCCGAAAGAAATCTACTTCTCTAAGACCGCGAAACAGTTAACAGAGAACGTATGAGTTTCTCAAGATTAGTAACAGATAGAAACAAAAGAAGTACACAGTGATTCATCTACCTAGAGTAGGTACAGAGTTTTACACAGAAAATTCCAAGTATAAGTAAAAGAAGATAAGAGAGACTTAGGAAACTGGTAAAACTTACATTGTTGATTGAGTTGGGAGTACTTAGCAGTGTGAAATCAGCACTTTCGCCGAAAGAAATCTACTTCTCTAAGACCAGGAAACAGTGAAAAGAGAATGTATGAGTTTCTCAAGATTGGTAACAGATAGAAACAAGAGAAAGTACACAGTGATTCATCTACCAAGAGTAGTTACAGAGGTTTACACAGAGAATTCCAAGTATAAGTAAAAGAAAATAAGAGAGACTTAGAAAACTGGTAAAACCTACATTGTTGATAGAGTTCGGAGTACTTAGCACTGTGAAAACAGCACCTACGCCGAAAGAAATCTACTTCTCTAACACCGGGAAACAGGTAACTGAGAATGTATGAGTTTCTCAAGATTGGTAACAGATAGAAACAAGAGAAAGTACACAGTGATTCATCTACCTAGAGAAGTTACAGAGGTTTACACAGAGAATTCCAAGTATAAGTACAAGAAAATAAGAGACACTTAGAAAACTGGTAAAACCTACATTGTTGATAGAGTTGGGGGTACATAGCTCTGTGAAAACAGCACTTTCGCCGAATGAAATCTACTTCTCTAAGACCGGGAAACAGTGAAAAGAGAATGTATGAGTTTCTCAAGATTTGTAGCAGATAGAAACAAGAGAAAGTACACAGTGATTCATCTACCTAGAGAAGTTACAGAGGTTTACACAGAGAATTCCAAGTATAAGTAAAAGAAAATAAGAGAGACTTAGAAAACTGGTAAAACCTACTTTGTTGATAGAGTTGGGAGTAGTTAGCACTGTGAAAACAGCACTTTCCCCGAAAGAAATCTACTTCTCTAAGACCGCGAAACAGTTAACAGAGAACGTATGAGTTTCTCAAGATTAGTAACAGATAGAAACAAAAGAAGTACACAATGATTCATCTACCTAGAGAAGGTACAGAGGTTTACACAGAAAATTCCAAGTATAAGTAAAAGAAGATAAGAGAGACTTAGGAAACTGGTAAAACTTACATTGTTGATTGAGTTGGGAGTACTTAGCACTGTGAAAACAGCACTTTCGCCGAAAGAAATCTACTTCTCTAAGACCGGGAAACAGTGAACAGAGAATGTATGAGTTTCTCAGTATTGGTAACAGATAGAAACAAGAGAAAGTACACAGTGATTCATCTACCTAGAGAAGTTACAGAGGTTTACACAGAGAATTCCAAGTATAAGTACAAGAAAATAAGAGAGACTTAGAAAACTGGTAAAACCTACATTGTTGATAGACTTGGGAATACTTAGCACTGTGAAAACAGTACTTTCACCTAAAGAAATCCACTTCGCTAACACCGGGAAACAGGTAACAAAGAATGTATGAGGTTCTCAAGATTAGCAACAGATAGAAACAAAAGAAGTACACAGTGATTCATCTACCTAGAGAAGGTACAGAGGTGTACACAGAAAATTCCAAGTATAAGTAAAAGAAGATAAGAGAGACTTAGGACACTGGTAAAACTTACATTGTTGATTGAGTTGGGAGTACTTAGCACTGTGAAAACCGCACTTTCGCCGAAAGAAATCTACTTCTCTAAGATCAGGAAACAGTGAAAAGAGAATGTATGAGTTTCTCAAGATTGGTAACAGATAGAAACAAGAGAAAGTACACAGTGATTCATCTACCTAGAGAAGTTAAAGAGGTTTACACAGAGAATTCCAAGTATAAGTACACAAAATAAGAGAGACTTAGAAAACTGGTAAAACCTACATTGTTGATAGAGTTGGGAGTACTTAGCACTGTGAAAACAGCACTTTCGCCGAAAGAAATCTACTTCTCTAAGACCGGGAAACAGTGAAAAGAGAATGTATGAGTTTCTCAAGATTGGTAGGAGATAGAAACAAGAGAAAGTACACAGTGATTCATCTACCTAGAGAAGTTACAGAGGTTTACACAGAGAATTCCAAGTATAAGTACAAGAAAATAAGAGAGACTTAGAAAACTGGTAAAACCTACATTGTTGATAGAGTTGGGAGTAGTTAGCACTGTGAAAACAGCACTTTCGCCGAAAGAAATCTACTTCTCTAAGACCGCGAAACAGTTAACAGAGAACGTATGAGTTTCTCAAGATTAGTAACAGATAGAAACAAAAGAAGTACGCAGTGATTCATCTACCTAGAGAAGGTACAGAGGTTTACACAGAAGATTCCAAGTATAAGTAAAAGAAGATAAGAGAGACTTAGGAAACTGGTAAAACTTACATTGTTGATTGAGATGGGAGTACTTAGCACTGTGAAAACAGCACTTTCGCCGAAAGAAATCTACTTCTCTAAGACCGGGAAACAGTGAACAGAGAATGTATGAGTTTCTCAAGATTGGTAACAGATAGAAACAAGAGAAAGTACACAGTGATTCATCTACCTAGAGAAGTTACAGAGGTTTACACAGAGAATTCCAAGTATAAGTTCAAGAAAATAAGAGAGACTTAGAAAACTGGTAAAACCTACATTGTTGATAGAGTTGGGAGTACTTAGCACTGTGAAAACAGCACTTTCGCCGAAAGAAATCTACTTCTCTAAGACTGGGAAACAGTGAAAAGAGAATGTATGAGTTTCTCAAGATTGGTAGCAGATAGAAACAAGAGAAAGTATACAGTGATTCATTTACCTAGAGAAGTTAAAGAGGTTTACACAGAGAATTCCAAGTATAAGTACAAGAAATTAGAGAGACTTAGAAAACTGGTAAAACCTACATTGTTGATAGAGTTGGGAGTACTTAGCACTGTGAAAACAGCACATTCGCCGAAAGAAATCTACTTCTCTAAGACCGGGAAACAGTGAAAAGAGAATGTATGAGTTTCTCAAAATTGGTAAGAGATAGAAACAAGAGAAAGTACACAGTGATTCATCTACCTAGAGAAGTTACAGAGGTTTACTCAGAGAATTCCAAGTATAAGTACAAGAAAATAAGAGAGACTTAGAAAACTGGTACAACTTACATTGTTGATAGAGTTGGGAGTACTTAGTACTGTGAAAACAGCACTTTCGCCGAAAGAAATCTACTTCTCTAAGACCGGGAAACAGTGAAAAGAGAATGTATGAGTTTCTCAAGATTGGTAACAGATAGAAACAAAAGAAAGTACACAGTGATTCATCTACCTAGAGAAGTTACAGAGGTTTACACAGAAAATTCCAAGTATAAGTAAAAGAAGATAAGAGAGACTTAGGAAACTGGTAAAACTTACATTGTTGATTCAGTTGGGAGTACTTAGCACTGTGAAAACAGCACTTTCGCCGAAAGAAATCTACTTCTCTAAGACCAGGAAACAGTGAAAAGAGAATGTATGAGTTTCTCAAGATTGGTAACAGATAGAAAAAAGAGAAAGTACACAGTGATTCATCTACCTAGAGAAGTTACAGAGGTTTACACAGAAGATTCCAAGTATAAGTAAAAGAAGATAAGAGAGACTTAGGAAACTGGTAAAACTTACATTGTTGATTGAGTTGGGAGTACTTAGCAGTGTGAAAACAGCACTTTCGCGGAAAGAAATCTACTTCTCTAAGACCAGGAAACAGTGAAAAGAGAATGTATGAGTTTCTCAAGATTGGTAACAGATAGAAACAAGAGAAAGTATACAGTGATTCATCTACCTAGAGAAGTTACAGAGGTTTACACAGAGAATTCCAAGTATAAGTACAAGAAAATAAGAGAGACTTAGAAAACTGGTAAAACCTACATTGTTGATAGAGTTGGGAGTACTTAGCACTGTGAAAACAGAACTTTCGCCGAAAGAAATCTACTTCTCTAAGACCGGGAAACAGTGAAAAGAGAATGTATGAGTTTCTCAAGATTGGTAGGAGATAGAAACAAGAGAAAGTACACAGTGATTCATCTACCTAGAGAAGTTACAGAGGTTTACACAGAGAATTCCAAGTATAAGTACAAGAAAATAAGAGAGACTTAGAAAACTGGTAAAACCTACATTGTTGATAGAGTTGGGAGTAGTTAGCACTGTGAAAACAGCACTTTCGCCGAAAGAAATCTACTTCTCTAAGACCGCGAAACAGTTAACAGAGAACGTATGAGTTTCTCAAGATTAGTAACAGATAGAAACAAAAGAAGTACGCAGTGATTCATCTACCTAGAGAAGGTACAGAGGTTTACACAGAAGATTCCAAGTATAAGTAAAAGAAGATAAGAGAGACTTAGGAAACTGGTAAAACTTACATTGTTGATTGAGTTGGGAGTACTTAGCACTGTGAAAACAGCACTTTCGCCGAAAGAAATCTACTTCTCTAAGACCGGGAAACAGTGAACAGAGAATGTATGAGTTTCTCAAGATTGGTAACAGATAGAAACAAGAGAAAGTACACAGTGATTCATCTACCTAGAGAAGTTACAGAGGTTTACACAGAGAATTCCAAGTATAAGTTCAAGAAAATAAGAGAGACTTAGGAAACTGGTAAAACTTACATTGTTGATTGAGTTGGGAGTACTTAGCAGTGTGAAAACAGCACTTTCGCCGAAAGAAATCTACTTTTCTAAGACGGGGAAACAGTGAAAAGAGAATGTATGAGTTTCTCAAGATTGGTAACAGATAGAAACAAGAGAAAGTACACAGTGATTCATCTACCTAGAGAAGTTAAAGAGGTTTACACAGAGAATTCCAAGTATAAGTACACAAAATAAGAGAGACTTAGAAAACTGGTAAAACCGACATTGTTAATAGAGTTGGGAGTACTTAGCTCTGTGAAAACAGCACTTTCGCCGAATGAAATCTACTTCTCTAAGACCGGGAAACAGTGAAAAGAGAATGTATGAGTTTCTCAAGATTGGTAGCAGATAGAAACAAGAGAAAGTACACAGTGATTCATCTACCTAGAGAAGTTACAGAGGTTTACACAGAGAATTCCAAGTATAAGTACAAGAAAATAAGAGAGACTTAGAAAACTGGTAAAACCTACATTGTTGATAGAGTTGGGAGTAGTTAGCACTGTGAAAACAGCACTTTCGCCGAAAGAAATCTACTTCTCTAAGACCGCGAAACAGTTAACAGAGAACGTATGAGTTTCTCAAGATTAGTAACAGATAGAAACAAAAGAAGTACACAGTGATTCATCTACCTAGAGAAGGTACAGAGTTTTACACAGAAAATTCCAAGTATAAGTAAAAGAAGATAAGAGAGACTTAGGAAACTGGTAAAACTTACATTGTTGATTGAGTTGGGAGTACTTAGCAGTGTGAAAACAGCACTTTCGCCGAAAGAAATCTACTTCTCTAAGACCAGGAAACAGTGAAAAGAGAATGTATGAGTTTCTCAAGATTGGTAACAGATAGAAACAAGAGAAAGTACACAGTGATTCATCTACCTAGAGTAGTTACAGAGGTTTACACAGAGAATTCCAAGTATAAGTAAAAGAAGATAAGAGAGACTTAGGAAACTGGTAAAACTTACATTGTTGATTGAGTTGGGAGTACTTAGCACTGTGAAAACAGCACTTTCGTCGAAAGAAATCTACTTCTCTAAGACCGGGAAACAGTGAACAGAGAATGTATGAGTTTCTCAGTATTGGTAACAGATAGAAACAAGAGAAAGTACACAGTGATTCATCTACCTAGAGAAGTTAAAGAGGTTTACACAGAGAATTCCAAGTATAAGTACAAGACAATAAGAGAGACTTAGAAAACTGGTAAAACCTACATTGTTGATAGAGTTGGGAGTACTTAGCACTGTGAAAACAGCACTTTCGCCGAAAGAAATCTACTTCTCTAAGACCGGTAAACAGTGAAAAGTGAATGTATGAGTTTCTCAAAATTTGTAAGAGATAGAAACAAGAGAAAGTACACAGTGATTCAGCTACCTAGAGAAGTTACAGAGGTTTACTCAGAGAATTCCAAGTATAAGTACAAGAAAATAAGAGAGACTTAGAAAACTGGTACAACTTACATTGTTGATAGAGTTGGGAGTACTTAGAATTGTGAAAACAGCACTTTCGCCGAAAGAAATCTACTTCTCTAAGACCGGGAAACAGTGAAAAGAGAATGTATGAGTTTCTCAAGATTGGTAACAGATAGAAACAAAAGAAAGTACACAGTGATTCATCTACCTAGAGAAGTTACAGAGGTTTACACAGAAAATTCCAAGTATAAGTAAAAGAAGATAAGAGAGAGTTAGAAAACTGGTAAAACTTACATTGTTGAGTGAGTTGGGAGTAGTTAGCACTGTGAAAACAGCACTTTCGCCGAAAGAAATCTGCTTTTCTAAGACCGTGAAACAGTGAAAAGAGAATGTATGAGTTTCTCAAGATTGGTAACAGATAGAAACAAGAGAAAGTACACAGTGATTCATCTACCTAGAGAAGTTACAGAGGTATACACAGAGAATTCCAAGTATAAGTACAAGAAAATAAGAGAGACTTAGAAAACTGGTAAAACCTACATTGTTGATAGAGTTGGGAGTAGTTAGCACTGTGAAAACAGCACTTTCGCCGAAAGAAATCTACTTCTCTAAGACCGCGAAACAGTTAACAGAGAACGTATGAGTTTCTCAAGATTAGTAACAGATAGAAACAAAAGAAGTACACAGTGATTCATCTACCTAGAGAAGGTACAGAGGTTTACACAGAAAATTCCAAGTATAAGTAAAAGAAGATAAGAGAGACTTAGGAAACTGGTAAAACATACATTGTTGATTGAGTTGGGAGTACTTAGCACTGTGAAAACAGCACTTTCGCCGAAAGAAATCTACTTCTCTAAGACCGGGAAACAGTGAACAGAGAATGTATTAGTTTCTCAAGATTGGTAACAGATAGAAACAAGAGAAAGTACACAGTGATTCATCTACCTAGAGAAGTTACAGAGGTTTACACAGAGAATTCCAAGTATAAGTACAAGACAATAAGAGAGACTTAGAAAACTGGTAAAACCAACATTGTTGATAGAGTTGGGAGTACTTAGCACTGTGAAAACAGCACTTTCGCCGAAAGAAATCTACTTCTCTAAGACTGGGAAACAGTGAAAAGAGAATGTATGAGTTTCTCAAGATTGGTAACAGATAGAAACAAGAGAAAGTACACAGTGATTCATCTACCTAGAGAAGTTAAAGAGGTTTACACAGAAAATTCCAAGTATAAGTAAAAGAAGATAAGAGAGACTTAGAAAACTGGTAAAACTTACATTGTTGAGTGATTTGGGAGAACTTAGCACTGTGAAAACAGCACTTTCGCCGAAAGAAATCTGCTTTTCTAAGACCGTGAAACAGTGAAAGGAGAATGTATGAGTTTCTCAAGATTGGTAACAGATAGAAACAAGAGAAAGTACACAGTGATTCATCTACCTAGAGAAGTTACAGAGGTTTACACAGAGAATTCCAAGTATAAGTACAAGAAAATAAGAGAGACTTAGAAAACTGGTAAAACCTACATTGTTGATAGAGTTGGGAGTACTTAGCACTGTGAAAACAGCACTTTCGCCGAAAGAAATCTACTTCTCTAACACCGGGAAACAGGTAACAGAGAATGTATGAGTATCTCAAGATTGGTAACAGATAGAAACAAGAGAAAGTACACAGTGATTCATCTACCTAGAGAAGTTACAGAGGTTTACACAGAGAATTCCAAGTATAAGTACAAGAAAATAAGAGAGACTTAGAAAACTGGTAAAACCTACATTGTTGATAGAGTTGGGAGTAGTTAGCACTGTGAAAACAGCACTTTCGCCGAAAGAAATCTACTTCTCTAAGACCGCGAAACAGTTACCAGAGAACGTATGAGTTTCTCAAGATTAGTAACAGATAGAAACAAAAGAAGTACACAGTGATTCATCTACCTAGAGAAGGTACAGAGGTTTACACAGAAAATTCAAAGTATAAGTAAAAGAAGATAAGAGAGACTTAGAAAACTGGTAAAACCAACATTGTTGATAGAGTTGGGAGTACTTAGCACTGTGAAAACAGCACTTTCGCCGAAAGAAATCTACTTCTCTAAGACCGGGAAACAGTGAAAAGAGAATGTATGAGTTTCTCAAAATTGGTAACAGATAGAAAGAAGAGAAAGTACACAGTGATTCATCTACCTAGAGAAGTTACAGAGGTTTACACAGAGAATTCCAAGTATAAGTGCAAGAAAATAAGAGAGACTTAGAAAACTGGTAAAACCTACATTGTTGATAGAGTTGGGAGTACTTAGAACTGTGAAAACAGCACTTTCGCCGAAAGAAATCTAGTTTTCTAAGACCGGGAAACAGTGAAAAGAGAATGTATGAGTTTCTCAAAATTGGTAAGAGATAGAAACAAGAGAAAGTACACAGTGATTCATCTACCTAGAGAAGTTACAGAGGTTTACACAGAATATTCCAAGTATAAGTACAAGAAAATAACAGAGACTTAGAAAACTGGTAAAACCTACATTGTTGATAGAGTTGGGAGTACTTAGCACTGTGAAAACAGCACTTTCGCAGAAAGAAATCTAATTCTCTAAAACCGGGAAACAGGGAACAGGGGATGTATGAATTTCTCAAGATTGGTAACAGATAGAAACAAGAGAAAGTACACAGTGATTCATCTACCTAGAGAACTTACAGAGGTTTACACAGAGAATTCCAAGTATAAGTACAAGAAAATGAGACAGACTTAGAAAACTGGTAAAACCTACATTGTTGATAGAGTTGGTAGTACTTAGCACGGTGAAAACAGCACTTTCGCCGAATGAAATCTACTTCTCTAAGACCGGGAAACAGTGAAAAGAGAATGTATGAGTTTCTCAAAATTGGTAACAGATAGAAACAAGAGAAAGTACACAGTGATTCTTCTACCTAGAGAAGTTACAGAGGTTTACATAGAGAATTCCAAGTATAAGTACAAGAAAATAAGAGAGACTTAGAAATCTGGTAAAACCTACATTGTTGATAGAGTTGGGAGTACTTAGCACTGTGGAAACAGCACTTTCGCCGAAAGAAATCTACTTCTCTAACACCGGGAAACAGGTAACAGAGAATGTATGAGTTTCTTAAGATTAGTAACAGATAGAAACAAAAGAAGTACACAGTGATTCATCTACCTAGAGAAGTTACAGAGGTTTACACAGAAAATTCCAAGTTTAAGTACAAGAAAATAAGAGAGACTTAGAAAACTGGTAAAACTTACATTGCTGATTGAGTTGGGAGTATTTAGCACTGTGAAAACAGCACTTTCGCCGAAAGAAATATACTTCTCTAAGACCGGAAAACAGTGAAAAGAGAATGTATGAGTTTCTCAAGATTGATAACAGATAGAAACAAAAGAAAGTACACAGTGATTCATCTACCTAGAGAAGTTGCAGTGGTTTACAAAGAAAATTCCAAGTATAAGTAAAAGAAGATAAGAGAGACTTTGAAACTGGTAAAACTTACATTGTTGATTGAGTTGGGAGTACTTAGCACTGTGAAAACAGCACTTTCGCCGAAAGAATTCTACTTTTCTAAGACCGTGAAACAGTGAAAAGAGAATGTATGATTTTCTCAAGATTGGTAACAGATAGAAACAAGAGAATGTGCACAGTGATTCATCTACCTAGAGAAGGTACAGAGGTTTACACAGAAAATTCCAAGTATAAGTAAAAGAAGATAAGAGAGACGTAGGAACCTGGTAAAACTTACATTGTTGATTGAGTTGGGAGTACTTATCACTGTGAAAACAGCACTTTCGTCGAAAGAAATCTACTTCTCTAACACCGGGAAACAGTGAACAGAGAATGTATGAGTTTCTCAGTATTGGTAACAGATAGAAACAAGAGAAAGTACACAGTGATTCATCTACCTAGAGAAGTTAAAGAGTTTTACACAGAGAATTCCAAGTATAAGTACAAGACAATAAGAGAGACTTAGAAAACTGGTAAAACCTACATTGTTGATAGAGTTGGGAGTACTTAGCACTGTGAAAACAGCACTTTCGCCGAAAGAAATCTACTTCTCTCAGACCGGTAAACAGTGAAAAGTGAATGTATGAGTTTCTCAAAATTTGTAAGAGATAGAAACAAGAGAAAGTACACAGTGATTCAGCTACCTAGAGAAGTTACAGAGGTTTACTCAGAGAATTCCAAGTATAAGTACAAGAAAATAAGACAGACTTAGAAAACTGGTACAACTTACATTGTTGATAGAGTTGGGAGTACTTAGTTTTGTGAAAACAGCACTTTCGCCGAAAGAAATCTACTTCTCTAAGACCGGGAAACAGTGAAAAGAGAATGTATGAGTTTCTCCAGATAGGTAACAGATAGAAACAAAAGAGAGTACACAGTGATTCATCTACCTAGAGAAGTTAAAGAGGTTTACACAGAAAATTCCAAGTATAAGTAAAAGAAGATAAGAGAGACTTAGAAAACTGGTAAAACTTACATTGTTGAGTGAGTTGGGAGTAGTTAGCACTGTGAAAACAGCACTTTCGCCGAAAGAAATCTGCTTTTCTAAGACCGTGAAACAGTGAAAAGAGAATGTATGAGTTTCTCAAGATTGGTAACAGATAGAAACAAGAGAAAGTACACAGTGATTCATCTACCTAGAGAAGTTACAGAGGTTTACACAGAGAATTCCAAGTATAAGTACAAGAAAATAAGAGAGACTTAGAAAACTGGTAAAACCTACATTGTTGATAGAGTTGGGAGTACTTAGCTCTGTGAAAACAGCACTTTCGCCGAATGAAATCTACTTCTCTAAGACCGGGAAACAGTGAAAAGAGAATGTAGGAGTTTCTCAAGATTGGTAGCAGATAGAAACAAGAGAAAGTACACAGTGATTCATCGACCTAGAGAAGTTACAGAGGTTTACACAGAGAATTCCTAGTATAAGTAAAAGAAAATAAGAGAGACTTAGAAAACTGGTAAAACCTACTTTGTTGATAGAGTTGGGAGTAGTTAGCACTCTGAAAACAGCACTTTCGCCAAAAGAAATCTACTTCTCTAAGACCGCGAAACAGTTAACAGAGAACGTATGAGTTTCTCAAGATTAGTAACAGATAGAAACAAAAGAAGTACACAATGATTCATCTACCTAGAGAAGGTACAGAGGTTTACACAGAAAATTCCAAGTATAAGTAAAAGAAGATAAGAGAGACTTAGGAAACTGGTAAAACTTACATTGTTGATTGAGTTGGGAGTACTTAGCACTGTGAAAACAGCACTTTCGCCGAAAGAACTCTACTTCTCTAAGACCGGGAAACAGTGAACAGAGAATGTATGAGTTTCTCAGTATTGGTAACAGATAGAAACAAGAGAAAGTACACAGTGATTCATCTACCTAGAGAAGTTAAAGAGTTTTACACAGAGAATTCCAAGTATAAGTACAAGACAATAAGAGAGACTTAGAAAACTGGTAAAACCTACATTGTTGATAGAGTTGGGAGTACTTAGCACTGTGAAAACAGCACTTTCGCCGAAAGAAATCTACTTCTCTAAGACCGGTAAACAGTGAAAAGAGAATGTATGAGTTTCTCAAAATTTGTAAGA
This sequence comes from Heterohyrax brucei, assembly GCA_028571685.1. Lineage (NCBI taxonomy): Eukaryota > Metazoa > Chordata > Mammalia > Hyracoidea > Procaviidae > Heterohyrax > Heterohyrax brucei. The sequence continues at coordinate 216,322,752 of CM053141.1, read as the reverse complement.
GATAGAAACAAGAGAAAGTACACAGTGATTCAGCTACCTAGAGAAGTTACAGAGGTTTACTCAGAGAATTCCAAGTATAAGTCCCTGAAAATAAGACAGACTTAGAAAACTGGTACAACTTACATTGTTGATAGAGTTGGGAGTACTTAGTATTGTGAAAACAGCACTTTCGCCGAAAGAAATCTACTTCTCTAAGACCGGGAAAAAGTGAAAAGAGAATGTATGAGTTTCTCAAGATTGGTAACAGATAGAAACAAAAGAAAGTACACAGTGATTCATCTACCTAGAGAAGTTACAGAGGTTTACACAGAAAATTCCAAGTATAAGTAAAAGAAGATAAGAGAGAATTAGAAAACTGGTAAAACTTACATTGTTGAGTGAGTTGGGAGTAGTTAGCACTGTGAAAACAGCACTTTCGCCGAAAGAAATCTGCTTTTCTAAGACCGTGAAACAGTGAAAAGAGAATGTATGAGTTTCTCAAGATTGGTAACAGATAGAAACAAGAGAAAGTACACAGTGATTCATCTACCTAGAGAAGTTACAGAGGTTTACACAGAGAATTCCAAGTATAAGTACAAGAAAATAAGAGAGACTTAGAAAACTGGTAAAACCTACATTGTTGATAGAGTTGGGAATACTTAGCTCTGTGAAAACAGCACTTTCGCCGAATGAAATCTACTTCTCTAAGACCGGGAAACAGTGAAAAGAGAATGTATGAGTTTCTCAAGATTGGTAGCAGATAGAAACAAGAGAAAGTACACAGTGATTCATCGACCTAGAGAAGTTACAGAGGTTTACACAGAGAATTCCAAGTATAAGTAAAAGAAAATAAGAGAGACTTAGAAAACTGGTAAAACCTACTTTGTTGATAGAGTTGGGAGTAGTTAGCACTCTGAAAACAGCACTTTCGCCAAAAGAAATCTACTTCTCTAAGACCGCGAAACAGTTAACAGAGAACGTATGAGTTTCTCAAGATTAGTAACAGATAGAAACAAAAGAAGTACACAATGATTCATCTACCTAGAGAAGGTACAGAGGTTTACACAGAAAATTCCAAGTATAAGTAAAAGAAGATAAGAGAGACTTAGGAAACTGGTAAAACTTACATTGTTGATTGAGTTGGGAGTACTTAGCACTGTGAAAACAGCACTTTCGCCGAAAGAAATCTACTTCTCTAAGACCGGGAAACAGTGAACAGAGAATGTATGAGTTTCTCAGTATTGGTAACAGATAGAAACAAGAGAAAGTACACAGTGATTCATCTACCTAGAGAAGTTAAAGAGGTTTACACAGAGAATTCCAAGTATAAGTACAAGAAATTAGAGAGACTTAGAAAACTTGTAAAACCTACATTGTTGATAGAGTTGGGAGTACTTAGCACTGTGAAAACAGCACTTTCGCCGAAAGAAATCTACTTCTCTAAGACCGGTAAACAGTGAAAAGAGAATGTATGAGTTTCTCAAAATTTGTAAGAGATAGAAACAAGAGAAAGTACACAGTGATTCATCTACCTAGAGAAGTTACAGAGGTTTACTCAGAGAATTCCAAGAATAAGTACGAGAAAATAAGAGAGACTTAGAAAACTGGTACAACTTACATTGTTGATAGAGTTGGGAGTACTTAGTATTCTGAAAACAGCACTTTCGCCGAAAGAAATCTACTTCTCTAAGACCGGGAAGCAGTGAAAAGAGAATGTATGAGTTTCTCCAGATAGGTAACAGATAGAAACAAAAGAAAGTACACAGTGATTCATCTACCTAGAGAAGTTACAGAGGTTTACACAGAAAATTCCAAGTATAAGTAAAAGAATATAAGAGAGACTTAGAAAACTGGTAAAACTTACATTGTTGAGTGAGTTGGGAGTAGTTAGCACTGTGAAAACAGCACTTTCGCCGAAAGAAATCTGCTTTTCTAAGACCGTGAAACAGTGAAAAGAGAATGTATGAGTTTCTCAAGATTGGTAACAGATAGAAACAAGAGAAAGTACACAGTGATTCATCTACCTAGAGAAGTTACAGAGGTTTACACAGAGAATTCCAAGTATAAGTACAAGAAAATAAGAGAGACTTAGAAAACTGGTAAAATCTACATTGTTGATAGAGTTGGGAGTACTTAGCACTGTGAAAACAGCACTTTCGCCAAAAGAAATCTACTTCTCTAAAACCGGGAAACAGTGAAAAGAGAATGTATGAGTTTCTCAAAATTGGTAAGAGACAGAAACAAGAGAAAGTACACAGTGATTCATCTACCTAGAGAATTTACAGAGGTTTACTCAGAGAATTCCAAGTATAAGTACAAGAAAATAAGAGAGACTTAGAAAACTGGTACAACTTACATTGTTGATAGAGTTGGGAGTACTTAGTACTGTGAAAACAGCACTTTTGTCGAAAGAAATCTACTTCTCTAAGACCGGGAAACAGTGAAAAGAGAATGTATGAGTTTCTCAAGATTGGTAACAGATAGAAACAAAAGAAAGTACACAGTGATTCATCTACCTAGAGAAGTTACAGAGGTTTACACAGAAAATTCCAAGTATAAGTAAAAGAAGATAAGAGAGACTTAGAAAACTGGTAAAACTTACATTGTTGAGTGAGTTGGGAGAACTTAGCACTGTGAAAACAGCACTTTCGCCGAAAGAAATCTGCTTTTCTAAGACCGTGAAACAGTGAAAGGAGAATGTTTGAGTTTCTCAAGATTGGTAACAGATAGAAACAAGAGAAAGTACACAGTGATTCATCTACCTAGAGAAGTTAAAGAGGTTTATACAGAGAATTCCAAGTATAAGTACAAGAAAATAAGAGAGACTTAGAAAACTGGTAAAACCTACATTGTTGATAGAGTTGGGAGTAGTTAGCACTGTGAAAACAGCACTTTCGCCGAAAGAAATCTACTTCTCTAAGACCGCGAAACAGTTACCAGAGAACGTATGAGTTTCTCAAGATTAGTAACAGATAGAAACAAAAGAAGTACACAGTGATTCATCTACCTAGAGAAGGTACAGAGGTTTACACAGAAAATTCCAAGTATAAGTAAAAGAAGATAAGAGAGACTTAGGAAACTGGTAAAACTTACATTGTTGATTGAGTTGGGAGTACTTAGCACTGTGAAAACAGCACTTACGCCGAAAGAAATCTACTTCTCTAAGACCGGGAAACAGTGAACAGAGAATGTATAAGTTTCTCAAGATTGGTAACAGATAGAAACAAGAGAAAGTACACAGTGATTCATCTACCTAGAGAAGTTACAGAGGTTTACACAGAGAATTCCAAGTATAAGTACAAGAAAATAAGAGAGACTTGGAAATCTGGTAAAACCTACATTGTTGATAGAGTTGGGAGTACTTAGCAATGTGAAAACAGCACTTACGCCGAAGAAATCTTCTTCTCTAAGACCGGGAAAGTGTGAAAAGAGAATGTATGAGTTTCTCAGGATTGGTAACAGATAGAAACAAGAGAAAGTACACAGTGATTCATCTACCTAGAGAAGTTACAGAGGTTTACACAGAGAATTCCAAGTATAAGTACAAGAAAATAAGAAAGACTTAGAAAACTGGTAAAACCTACATTGTTGATAGAGTTGGGAGTACTTAGCACTGTGAAAACAGCACTTTCGCAGAAAGAAATCTACTTCTCTAACACCGGGAAACAGGGAACAGAGAATGTATGAGTTTCTCAAGATTGGTAACAGATAGAAACAAGAGAAAGTACACAGTGATTCATCTACCTACAGAAGTTACAGAGGTTTACACAGAAAATTCCAAGTTTAAGTACAAGAAAATAAGAGAGACTTAGAAACCAGGTAAAACTTACATTGCTGATTGAGTTCGGAATATTTAGCACTGTGAAAACAGCACTTTCGCCGAAAGAAATCTACTTCTCTTAGACCGGGAAACAGTGAAAAGAGAATGTATGAGTTTCTCAAGATTGATAACAGATAGAAACAAAAGAAAGTACACAGTGATTCATCTACCTAGAGAAGTTACAGAGGTTTACACAGAAAATTCCAAGTATAAGTAAAAGAATATAAGAGAGACTTAGGAAACTGGTAAAACTTACATTGTTGATTGAGTTGGGAGTACTTAGCAGTGTGAAAACATCACTTCCGCCGAAAGAAATCTACTTCTCTAAGACCAGGAAACAGTGAAAAGAGAATGTATGAGTTTCTCAAGATTGGTAACAGATAGAAACAAGAGAAAGTACACAGTGATTCATCTACCTAGAGTAGTTACAGAGGTTTACACAGAGAATTCCAAGTATAAGTAAAAGAAAATAAGAGAGACTTAGAAAACTGGTAAAACCTACATTGTTGATAGAGTTGGGAGTACTTAGCACTGTGAAAACAGCACTTACGCCGAAAGAAATCTACTTCTCTAACACCGGGAAACAGGTAACTGAGAATGTATGAGTTTCTCAAGATTGGTGACAGATAGAAACAAGAGAAAGTACACAGTGTTCATCTACCTAGAGAAGTTACAGAGGTTTACACAGAGAATTCCAAGTATAAGTACAAGAAAATAAGAGAGACTTAGAAAACTGTTAAAACCTACATTGTTGATAGAGTTGGGAATAGTTAGCACTGTGAAAACAGCACTTTCGCCGAAAGAAATCTACTTCTCTAACACCGGGAAACAGGTAACAGAGAATGTATGAGTTTCTCAAGATTGGTAACAGATAGAAACAAGAGAAAGTACACAGTGATTCATCTACCTAGAGAAGTTACAGAGGTTTACACAGAGAATTCCAAGTATAAGTACAAGAAAATAAGAGAGACTTAGAAAACTGGTAAAACCTACATAGTTGATAGTGTTCGGAGTACTTAGCACTGTGAAAACAGCACTTTCGCCAAAGAAATCTACTTCTCTAAGACCAAAACAGTGAAAAGAGAATGTATGAGTTTCTCAAAATTGGTAACAGATAGAAAGAAGAGAAAGTACACAGTGATTCATCTACCTAGAGAAGTTACAGAGGTTTACACAGAAAATTCCAAGTACAAGAAAATAAGAGAGACTTAGAAAACTGGTAAAACCTACATTGTTGATAGAGTTGGGAGTACTTAGCACTGTGAAAACAGCACTTTCGCCGAAAGAAATCTACTTCTCTAGACCGGGAAACAGTGAAAAGAGAATGTATGAGTTTCTCAAAATTGGTAACAGATAGAAAGAAGAGAAAGTACACAGTGATTCATCTACCTAGAGAAGTTACAGAGGTTTACACAGAGAATTCCAAGTATAAGTACAAGAAAATAAGAGAGACTTAGAAAACTGGTAAAACCTACATTGTTGATAGAGTTGGGAGTAGTTAGCACTGTGAAAACAGCACTTTCGCCGAAAGAAATCTACTTCTCTAACACCGGGAAACAGGTAACAGAGAATGTATGAGTTTCTCAAGATTGGTGACAGATAGAAACAAGAGAAAGTACACAGTGATTCATCTACCTAGAGAAGTTACAGAGGTTTACACAGAGAATTCCAAGTATAAGTACAAGAAAATAAGAGAGACTTAGAAAACTGGTAAAACCTACATTGTTGATAGAGTTGGGAGTACTTAGCTCTGTGAAAACAGCACTTTCGCCGAATGAAATCTACTTCTCTAAGACCGGGAAACAGTGAAAACAGAATGTATGAGTTTCTCAAGATTGGTAGGAGATAGAAACAAGAGAAAGTACACAGTGATTCATCTACCTAGAGAAGTTACAGAGGTTTACACAGAGAATTCCAAGTATAAGTAAAAGAAAATAAGAGAGACTTAGAAAACTGGTAAAACCTACTTTGTTGATAGAGTTGGGAGTAGTTAGCACTGTGAAAACAGCACTTTCGCCGAAAGAAATCTACTTCTCTAAGACCGCGAAACAGTTAACAGAGAACGTATGAGTTTATCAAGATTAGTAACAGATAGAAACAAAAGAAGTACACAATGATTCATCTACCTAGAGAAGGTACAGAGGTTTACACAGAAAATTCCAAGTATAAGTAAAAGAATATAAGAGAGACTTAGGAAACTTGTAAAACTTACATTGTTGATTGAGTTGGGAGTACTTAGCACTGTGAAAACAGCACTTTCGCCGAAAGAAATCTACTTCTCTAAGACCAGGAAACAGTGAAAAGAGAATGTATGAGTTTCTCAAGAATGGTAACAGATAGAAACAAGAGAAAGTACACAGTGATTCATCTACCTAGAGAAGTTACAGAGGTTTACACAGAGAATTCCAAGTATAAGTACAAGAAAATAAGAGAGACTTAGAAAACTGGTAAAACCTACATTGTTGATAGAGTTGGGAGTACTTAGCACTGTGAAAACAGCACTTTCGCCGAAAGAAATCTACTTCTCTAAGACTGGGAAACAGTGAAAAGAGAATGTATGAGTTTCTCAAGATTAGTAACAGATAGAAACAAGAGAAAGTACACAGTGATTCATCTACCTAGAGAAGTTACAGAGGTTTACACAGAGAATTCCAAGTATAAGTACAAGAAAATAAGAGAGACTTAGAGAACTAGTAAAACCTACATTGTTGATAGAGTTGGGAGTACTTAGCACTGTGAAAACAGTACTTTCACCGAAAGAAATCTACTTCGCTAACACTGGGAAACAGGTAACAGAGAATGTATGAGGTTCTCAAGATTAGTAACAGGAAGAAACAAAAGAAGTACACAGTGATTCATCTACCTAGAGAAGTTACAGAGGTTTACACAGAAAATTCCAAGTTTAAGTACAAGAAAATAAGAGAGACTTAGAAAACTGGTAAAACCTACATTGCTAATAGAGTTGGGAGTACTTAGTACTATGAAAACAGCACTTTCGCCGAAAGAAATCTACTTCTCTAAGACCGGGAAACAGTGAAAAGAGAATGTATGAGTTTCTCAGGATTGGTAACAGATAGAAACAAGAGAAAGTACACAGTGATTCATCTACCTAGAGAAGTTACAAAGGTTTACACAGAGAATTCCAAGTATAAGTACAAGAAAATAAGAGAGACTTAGAAAACTGGTAAAACCTACATTGTTGGTAGTGTTCGGAGTACTTAGCACTGTGAAAACAGCACTTTCGCCAAAAGAAATCTACTTCTTTAAGACCGCGAAACAGTTAACAGAGAATGTATGAGTTTCTCAAGATTAGTAACAGATAGAAACAAAAGAAGTACACAGTGATTCATCTACCTAGAGAAAGTACAGAGGTTTACACAGAAAATTCCAAGTATAAGTAAAAGAAAATAAGAGACACTTTGGAAACTGGTAAAACTTACATTGTTGATTGAGTTGGGAGTACTTAGCACTGTGAAAACAGCACTTTCGCCAAAAGAAATCTACTTCTCTAACACCGGGAAACAGGTAACAGAGAATGTATGAGTTTCTCAAGATTGGTAACAGATAGAAACAAGCGAAAGTACACAGTGATTCATCTACCTAGAGAAGTTACAGAGGTTTACACAGAGAATTCCAAGTACAAGTACAAGAAAATAAGAGAGACTTAGAAAACTGATAAAACCTACATTGTTGATAGAGTTGGTAGTACTTAGCACTGTGAAAACAGCACTTTCACCGAAAGAAATCTACTTCTCTAAGACCGGGAAACAGTGAAAAGAGAATGTATGAGTTTCTCAAAATCGGTAGCAGATAGAAACAAGAGAAAGTACACAGTGATTCGTCTACCTAGACAAGTTACAGAGGTTTACACAGAAAATTCCAAGTTTAAGTACAAGAAAATAAGAGAGACTTAGAAAACTGGTAAAACCTACATTGTTGATAGAGTTGGGAGTACTTAGCACTGTGAAAACAGCACTTTCGCCGAAAGAAATCTACTTCTCTAAGACCGGGAAACAGTGAAAAGAGAATGTATGAGTTTCTCAGGATTGGTAACAGATAGAAACAAGAGAAAGTACACAGTGATTCATCTACCTAGAGAAGTTACAGAGGTTTACACAGAGAATTCCAAGTATAAGTACAAGAAAATAAGAGAGACTTAGAAAACTGGTAAAACCTACATTGTTGATAGAGTTGGGAGTACTTAGCAATGTGAAAACAGCACTTTCACAGAAAGAAATCTACTTCTCTAAGACTGGGAAACAGTGACCAGAGAATATATGGGTTTCTCAAGATTGGTAACAGATAGAAACAAGAGAAAGTACACAGAGATTCATCTACCTAGAGAAGTTACAGAGGTTTACACAGAGAATTGCAAGTATCAGTACAAGAAAATAAGGGAGACTTAGAAAACTGATAAAACCTACATTGTTGATAGAGTTGGGAGTACTTAGCACTGTGAAAACAGCACTTTCGCCGAAAGAAATCTACTTCTCTAAGACCGGGAAACAGTGAAAAGAGAATGTATGAGTTTCTCAAAATTGGTAACAGATAGAAAGAAGAGAAAGTACACAGTGATTCATCTACCTAGAGAAGTTACAGAGGTTTACACAGAGAATTCCAAGTATAAGTGCAAGAAAATAAGAGAGACTTAGAAAACTGGTAAAACCTACATTGTTGATAGAGTTGGGAGTACTTAGAACTGTGAAAACAGCACTTTCGCCGAAAGAAATCTAGTTTTCTAAGACCGGGAAACAGTGAAAAGAGAATGTATGAGTTTCTCAAAATTGGTAAGAGATAGAAACAAGAGAAAGTACACAGTGATTAATCTACCTAGAGAAGTTACAGAGGTTTACACAGAGAATACCATGTATAAGTAAAAGAAAATAAGAGAGACTTAGAAAACTGGTAAAACCTACATTGTTGATAGAGTTGGGAGTACTTAGCACTGTGAAAACAGCACTTTCGGCGAAAGAAATCTACTTCTCTAAGACCGGGAAACAGTGAAAAGAGAATGTATGAGTTTCTCAAGATTGGTAACAGGTAGAAACAAGAGAAAGAACACAGTGATTCATCTACGTAGAGAAGTTACAGAGGTTTACACAGAGAATTCCAAGTATAAGTACAAGAAAATAAGAGAGACTTAGAAAACTGGTAAAACCTACACTGTTGATAGAGTTGGGAGTACTTAGCTCTGTGAAAACAGCACTTTCGCCGAAAGAAATCTACTTCTCTAAGACCGTGAAATAGTGCAAAGAGAATGTATGAGTTTTCAAGATTGGTAACAGATAGAAACAAGAGAAAGTACACAGTGATTCATCTACCTAGAGAAGTTACAGAGGTTTACACAGAATATTCCAAGTATAAGTACAAGAAAATAACAGAGACTTAGAAAACTGGTAAAACCTACATTGTTGATAGAGTTGGGAGTACTTAGCACTGTGAAAACAGCACTTTCGGAGAAAGAAATCTAATTCTCTAAAACCGGGAAACAGGGAACAGGGGATGTATGAATTTTTCAAGATTGGTAACAGATAGAAACAAGAGAAAGTACACAGTGATTCATCTACCTAGAGAACTTACAGAGGTTTACACAGAGAATTCCAAGTATAAGTACAAGAAAATGAGACACACTTAGAAAACTGGTAAAACCTACATTGTTGATAGAGTTGGTAGTACTTAGCACGGTGAAAACAGCACTTTCGCCGAAAGAATTCTACTTTTCTAAGACCGTGAAACAGTGAAAAGAGAATGTATGAGTTTCTCAAGATTGGTAACAGATAGAAACAAGAGAATGTGCACAGTGATTCATCTACCTAGAGAAGGTACAGAGGTTTACACAGAAAATTCCAAGTATAAGTAAAAGAAGATAAGAGAGACGTAGGAACCTGGTAAAACTTACATTGTTGATTGAGTTGGGAGTACTTATCACTGTGAAAACAGCACTTTCGCCGAAAGAAATGTACTTCTCTAAGACCGGGAAACAGTGAACAGAGAATGTATGAGTTTCTCCAGATTGGTAACAGATAGAAACAAGAGAAAGTACACAGTGATTCATCTACCTAGAGAAGTTACAGAGGTTTACACAGAGAATTCCAAGTATAAGTACAAGAAAATAAGAGAGACTTAGAAAACTGGTAAAACCTACATTGTTGATAGAGTTGGTCGTTCTTAGCACTGTGAAAACAGCACTTTCGCCGAAAGAAATCTACTTCTCTAACACCGGGAAACAGGGAACAGAGAATGTATGAGTTTCTCAAGATTGGTAACAGATAGAAACAAGAGAAAGTACACAGTGATTCATCTACCTACAGAAGTTACAGAGGTTTACAAAGAAAATTCCAAGTATAAGTACAAGAAATTAAGAGAGACTTAGAAAACTGGTAAAACTTACATTGTTGATTGAGTTGGGAGTACTTAGTACTGTGAAAACAGCACTTTTGCCGAAAGAAATCTACTTCTCTAAGACCATGAAACAGTGAAAAGAGAATGTATGAGTTTCTCAAGATTGGTAACAGATAGAAACAAGAGAAAGTACACAGTGATTCATCTACCTAGAGAAGTTACAGAGGTTTACACAGAGAATTCCAAGTATAAGTACAAGAAAATAAGAGAGACTTACAAAACTGGTAAAACCTACATTGTTGATAGAGTTGGGAGTACTTAGCTCTGTGAAAACAGCACTTTCGCCGAATGAAATCTACTTCTCTAAGACCGGGAAAAAGTGAAAAGAGAATGTATGAGTTTCTCAAGATTGGTAGCAGATAGAAACAAGAGAAAGTACACAATGATTCATCTACCTAGAGAAGTTACAGAGGTTTACACAGAGAATTCCAAGTATAAGTACAAGAAAATAAGAGAGACTTAGAAAACTGGTAAAACCTACATTGTTGATAGAGTTGGGAGTACTTAGCACTGTGAAAACAGCACTTTCGCCGAAAGAAATCTACTTCTCTGAGACTCGGAAACAGTGAAAAGAGAATGTATGAGTTTCTCAAGATTGGTAACAGATAGAAACAAGAGAAAGTACACAGTGAGTCATCTACCTACAGAAGTTACAGAGGTTTACAAAGAAAATTCCAAGTATAAGTACAAGAAAATAAGAGAGACTTGGAAATCTGGTAAAACCTACATTGTTGATAGAGTTGGGAGTACTTAGCAATGTGAAAACAGCACTTACGCCGAAAGAAATCTTCTTCTCTAAGACCGGGAAACTGTGAAAAGAGAATGTGTGAGTTTCTCAGGATTGGTAACAGATAGAAACAAGAGAAAGTACACAGTGATTCATCTATCTAGAGAAGTTACAGAGGTTTACATAGAGAATTCCAAGTATAAGTACAAGAAAATAAGAGAGACTTAGAAAACTGGTAAAACCTACATTGTTGATAGAGTTGGGAGTACTTAGCACTGTGAAAACAGCACTTTCGCAGAAAGAAATCTACTTCTCTAACACCGGGAAACAGGGAACAGAGAATGTATGAGTTTCTCAAGATTGGTAACAGATAGAAACAAGAGAAAGTACACAGTGATTCATCTACCTACAGAAGTTACAGAGGTTTACACAGAAAATTCCAAGTTTAAGTACAAGAAAATAAGAGAGACTTAGAAAACAGGTAAAACTTACATTGCTGATTGAGTTCGGAATATTTAGCACTGTGAAAACAGCACTTTCGCCGAAAGAAATCTACTTCTCTTAGACCGGGAAACAGTGAAAAGAGAATGTATGAGTTTCTCAAGATTGATAACAGATAGAAACAAAAGAAAGTACACAGTGATTCATCTACCTAGAGAAGTTACAGAGGTTTACACAGAAAATTCCAAGTATAAGTAAAAGAATATAAGAGAGACTTAGGAAACTGGTAAAACTTACATTGTTGATTGAGTTGGGAGTACTTAGCAGTGTGAAAACATCACTTCCGCCGAAAGAAATCTATTTCTCTAAGACCAGGAAACAGTGAAAAGAGAGTGTATGAGTTTCTCAAGATTGGTAACAGATAGAAACAAGAGAAAGTACACAGTGATTCATCTACCTAGAGTAGTTACAGAGGTTTACACAGAGAATTCCAAGTATAAGTAAAAGAAAATAAGAGAGACTTAGAAAACTGGTAAAACCTACATTGTTGATAGAGTTGGGAGTACTTAGCACTGTGAAAACAGCACTTTCGCCGAAAGAAATCTACTTCTCTAAGACCGGGTAACAGTGAAAAGAGAATGTATGAGTTTCTCAAAATTGGTAACAGATAGAAAGAAGAGAAAGTACACAGTGATTCATCTACCTAGAGAATTTACAGAGGTTTACTCAGAGAATTCCAAGTATAAGTACAAGAAAATAAGAGAGACTTAGTAAACTGGTAAAACCTACATTGTTGATAGAGTTGGGAGTAGTTAGCACTGTGAAAACAGCACTTTCGCCGAAAGAAATCTACTTCTCTAAGACCGCGAAACAGTTACCAGAGAACGTATGAGTTTCTCAAGATTAGTAACAGATAGAAACAAAAGAAGTACACATTGATTCATCTACCTAGAGAAGGTACAGAGGTTTACACAGAAAATTCCAAGTATAAGTAAAAGAAGATAAGAGAGACTTAGAAAACTGGTAAAACCTACATTGTTGATAGAGTTGGGAGTACTTAGCACTGTGGAAACAGCACTTTCGCCGAAAGAAATCTACTTCTCTAACACCGGGAAACAGGTAACAGAGAATGTATGAGTTTCTCAAGATTGGTAACAGATAGAAACAAGAGAAAGTACACAGTGATTCATCTACCTACAGAAGTTACAGAGGTTTACACAGAAAATTCCAAGTTTAAGTACAAGAAAATAAGAGAGACTTAGAAAACAGGTAAAACTTACATTGCTGATTGAGTTCGGAATATTTAGCACTGTGAAAACAGCACTTTCGCCGAAAGAAATCTACTTCTCTAAGACCAGGAAACAGTGAAAAGAGAATGTATGAGTTTCTCTAGATTGGTAACAGATAGAAACAAGAGAAAGTACACAGTGATTCATCTACCTAGAGTAGTTACAGAGGTTTACACAGAGAATTCCAAGTATAAGTAAAAGAAAATAAGAGAGACTTAGAAAACTGGTAAAACCTTCATTGTTGATAGAGTTGGGAGTACTTAGCACTGTGAAAACAGCACTTACGCCGAAAGAAATCTACTTCTCTAACACCGGGAAACAGGTAACTGAGAATGTATGAGTTTCTCAAGATTGGTAACAGATAGAAACAAGAGAAAGTACACAGTGATTCATCTACCTAGAGAAGTTACAGAGGTTTACACAGAGAATTCCAAGAATAAGTACAAGAAAATAAGAGAGACTTAGAAAACTGGTAAAACCTACATTGTTGATAGAGTTGGGAGTACTTAGCTCTGTGAAAACAGCACTTTTGCCGAATGAAATCTACTTCTCTAAGACCGGGAAACAGTGAAAAGAGAATGTATGAGTTTCTCAAGATTGGTAGCAGATAGAAACAAAGGAAAGTACACAGTGATTCATCTACCTAGAGAAGTTACAGAGGTTTACACAGGGAATTCCAAGTATAAGTAAAAGAAAATAAGAGAGACTTAGAAAACTGGTAAAACCTACTTTGTTGATAGAGTTGGGACTAGTTAGCACTGTGAAAACAGCACTTTCGCCGAAAGAAATCTACTTCTCTAAGACCGCGAAACAGTTAACAGAGAACGTATGAGTTTCTCAAGATTAGTAACAGATAGAAACAAAAGAAGTACACAATGATTCATCTACCTAGAGAAGGTACAGAGGTTTACACAGAAAATTCCAAGTATAAGTAAAAGAAGATAAGAGAGACTCAGGAAACTGGTAAAACTTACATTGTTGATTGAGTTGGGAGTACTTAGCACTGTGAAAACAGCACTTTCCCCGAAAGAAATCTACTTCTCTAAGACCGGGAAACAGTGAACAGAGAATGTATGAGTTTCTCAGTATTGGTAACAGATAGAAACAAGAGAAAGTACACAGTGATTCATCTACCTAGAGAAGTTAAAGAGGTTTACAGAGAGAATTCCAAGTATAAGTACAAGAAATTAGAGAGACTTAGAAACTGGTAAAACCTACATTGTTGATAGAGTTGGGAGTACCTAGCACTGTGAAAACAGCACTTTCGCCAAAAGAAATCTACTTCTCTAAAACCGGGAAACAGTGAAAAGAGAATGTATGAGTTTCTCAAAATTGGTAAGAGACAGAAACAAGAGAAAGTACACAGTGATTCATCTACCTAGAGAATTTACAGAGGTTTACTCAGAGAATTCCAAGTATAAGTACAAGAAAATAAGAGAGACTTAGAAAACTGGTACAACTTACATTGTTGATAGAGTTGGGAGTACTTAGTACTGTGAAAACAGCACTTTTGTCGAAAGAAATCTACTTCTCTAAGACCAGGAAACAGTGAAAAGAGAATGTATGAGTTTCTCAAGATTGGTAACAGATAGAAACAAAAGAAAGTACACAGTGATTCATCTACCTAGAGAAGTTACAGAGGTTTACACAGAAAATTCCAAGTATAAGTAAAAGAAGATAAGAGAGACTTAGAAAACTGGTAAAACTTACATTGTTGAGTGAGTTGGGAGAACTTAGCACTGTGAAAACAGCACTTTCGCCGAAAGAAATCTGCTTTTCTAAGACCGTGAAACAGTGAAAGGAGAATGTATGAGTTTCTCAAGATTGGTAACAGATAGAAACAAGAGAAAGTACACAGTGATTCATCTACCTAGAGAAGTTACAGAGGTTTACACAGAGAATTCCAAGTATAAGTACAAGAAAATAAGAGAGACTTAGAAAACTGGTAAAACCTACATTGTTGATAGAGTTGGGAGTAGTTAGCACTGTGAAAACAGCACTTTCGCCGAAAGAAATCTACTTCTCTAAGACCGCGAAACAGTTACCAGAGAACGTATGAGTTTCTCAAGATTAGTAACACATAGAAACAAAAGAAGTACACATTGATTCATCTACCTAGAGAAGGTACAGAGGTTTACACAGAAAATTCCAAGCATAAGTAAAAGAAGATAAGAGAGACTTAGAAAACTGGTAAAACCTACATTGTTGATAGAGTTGGGAGTACTTAGCACTGTGGAAACAGCACTTTCGCCGAAAGAAATCTACTTCTCTAACACCGGGAAACAGGTAACAGAGAATGTATGAGTTTCTCAAGATTGGTAACAGATAGAAACAAGAGAAAGTACACAGTGATTCATCTACCTACAGAAGTTACAGAGGTTTACACAGAAAATTCCAAGTTTAAGTACAAGAAAATAAGAGAGACTTAGAAAACAGGTAAAACTTACATTGCTGATTGAGTTCGGAATATTTAGCACTGTGAAAACAGCACTTTCGCCGAAAGAAATCTACTTCTCTAAGACCAGGAAACAGTGAAAAGAGAATGTTTGAGTTTCTCTAGATTGGTAACAGATAGAAACAAGAGAAAGTACACAGTGATTCATCTACCTAGAGTAGTTACAGAGGTTTACACAGAGAATTCCAAGTATAAGTAAAAGAAAATAAGAGAGACTTAGAAAACTGGTAAAACCTTCATTGTTGATAGAGTTGGGAGTACTTAGCACTGTGAAAACAGCACTTACGCCGAAAGAAATCTACTTCTCTAACACCGGGAAACAGGTAACTGAGAATGTATGAGTTTCTCAAGATTGGTAACAGATAGAAACAAGAGAAAGTACACAGTGATTCATCTACTTAGAGAAGTTACAGAGGTTTACACAGAGAATTCCAAGAATAAGTACAAGAAAATAAGAGAGACTTAGAAAACTGGTAAAACCTACATTGTTGATAGAGTTGGGAGTAGTTAGCACTGTGAAAACAGCACTTTCGCCAAAAGAAATCTACTTCTCTAAGACCGGGAAACAGTGAAAAGAGAATGTATGAGTTTCTCAAGATTGATAACAGATAGAAACAAGAGAAAGTACACAGTGATTCATCTACCTAAAGAAGTTACAGAGGTTTACACAGAGAATTCCAAGTATAAGTACAAGAAAATAAGAGAGACTTAGAAAACTGGTAAAACCTACATTGTTGATAGAGTTGGGAGTACTTAGCTCTGTGAAAACAGCACTTTTGCCGAATGAAATCTACTTCTCTAAGACCGGGAAACAGTGAAAAGAGAATGTATGAGTTTCTCAAGATTGGTAGCAGATAGAAACAAGGGAAAGTACACAGTGATTCATCTACCTAGAGAAGTTACAGAGGTTTACACAGGGAATTCCAAGTATAAGTAAAAGAAAATAAGAGAGACTTAGAAAACTGGTAAAACCTACTTTGTTGATAGAGTTGGGACTAGTTAGCACTGTGAAAACAGCACTTTCGCCGAAAGAAATCTACTTCTCTAAGACCGCGAAACAGTTAACAGAGAACGTATGAGTTTCTCAAGATTAGTAACAGATAGAAACAAAAGAAGTACACAATGATTCATCTACCAAGAGAAGGTACAGAGGTTTACACAGAAAATTCCAAGTATAAGTAAAAGAAGATAAGAGAGACTTAGGAAACTGGTAAAACTTACATTGTTGATTGAGTTGGGAGTACTTAGCACTGTGAAAACAGCACTTTCGTCGAAAGAAATCTACTTCTCTAAGACCGGGAAACAGTGAACAGAGAATGTATGAGTTTCTCAGTATTGGTAACAGATAGAAACAAGAGAAAGTACACAGTGATTCATCTACCTAGAGAAGTTAAAGAGTTTTACACAGAGAATTCCAAGTATAAGTACAAGACAATAAGAGAGACTTAGAAAACTGGTAAAACCTACATTGTTGATAGAGTTGGGAGTACTTAGCACTGTGAAAACAGCACTTTCGCCGAAAGAAATCTACTTCTCTAAGACCGGTAAACAGTGAAAAGAGAATGTATGAGTTTCTCAAAATTTGTAAGAGATAGAAACAAGAGAAAGTACACAGTGATTCAGCTACCTAGAGAAGTTACAGAGGTTTACTCAGAGAATTCCAAGTATAAGTACAAGAAAATAAGACAGATTTAGAAAACTGGTACAACTTACATTGTTGATAGAGTTGGGAGTACTTAGTATTGTGAAAACAGCACTTTCGCCGAAAGAAATCTACTTCTCTAAGACCGGGAAACAGTGAAAAGAGAATGTATGAGTTTCTCAAGATTAGTAACAGATAGAAACAAAAGAAAGTACACAGTGATTCATCTACCTAGAGAAGTTACAGAGGTTTACACAGAAAATTCCAAGTATAAGTAAAAGAAGATAAGAGAGAATTAGAAAACTGGTAAAACTTACATTGTTGAGTGAGTTGGGAGTAGTTAGCACTGTGAAAACAGCACTTTCGCCGAAAGAAATCTGCTTTTCTAAGACCGTGAAACAGTGAAAAGAGAATGTATGAGTTTCTCAAGATTGGTAACAGATAGAAACAAGAGAAAGTACACAGTGATTCATCTACCTAGAGAAGTTACAGAGGTTTACACAGAGAATTCCAAGTATAAGTACAAGAAAATAAGAGAGACTTAGAAAACTGGTAAAACCTACATTGTTGATAGAGTTGGGAATACGTAGCTCTGTGAAAACAGCACTTTCGCCGAATGAAATCTACTTCTCTAAGACCGGGAAACAGTGAAAAGAGAATGTATGAGTTTCTCAAGATTGGTAGCAGATAGAAACAAGAGAAAGTACACAGTGATTCATCGACCTAGAGAAGTTACAGAGGTTTACACAGAGAATTCCAAGTATAAGTAAAAGAAAATAAGAGAGACTTAGAAAACTGGTAAAACCTACTTTGTTGATAGAGTTGGGAGTAGTTAGCACTCTGAAAACAGCACTTTCGCCAAAAGAAATCTACTTCTCTAAGACCGCGAAACAGTTAACAGAGAACGTATGAGTTTCTCAAGATTAGTAACAGATAGAAACAAAAGAAGTACACAATGATTCATCTACCTAGAGAAGGTACAGAGGTTTAGACAGAAAATTCCAAGTATAAGTAAAAGAAGATAAGAGAGACTTAGGAAACTGGTAAAACTTACATTGTTGATTGAGTTGGGAGTACTTAGCACTGTGAAAACAGCACTTTCGCCGAAAGAAATCTACTTCTCTAAGACCGGGAAACAGTGAACAGAGAATGTATGAGTTTCTCAGTATTGGTAACAGATAGAAACAAGAGAAAGTACACAGTGATTCATCTACCTAGAGAAGTTAAAGAGGTTTACACAGAGAATTCCAAGTATAAGTACAAGAAATTAGAGAGACTTAGAAAACTTGTAAAACCTACATTGTTGATAGAGTTGGGAGTACTTAGCACTGTGAAAACAGCACTTTCGCCGAAAGAAATCTACTTCTCTAAGACCGGTAAACAGTGAAAAGAGAATGTATGAGTTTCTCAAAATTTGTAAGAGATAGAAACAAGAGAAAGTACACAGTGATTCATCTACCTAGAGAAGTTACAGAGGTTTACTCAGAGAATTCCAAGAATAAGTACAAGAAAATAAGAGAGACTTAGAAAACTGGTACAACTTACATTGTTGATAGAGTTGGGAGTACTTAGTATTGTGAAAACAGCACTTTCGCCGAAAGAAATCTACTTCTCTAAGACCGGGAAACAGTGAAAAGAGAATGTATGAGTTTCTCCAGATAGGTAACAGATAGAAACAAAAGAAAGTACACAGTGATTCATCTACCTAGAGAAGTTACAGAGGTTTACACAGAAAATTCCAAGTATAAGTAAAAGAAGATAAGAGAGACTTAGAAAACTGGTAAAACTTACATTGTTGAGTGAGTTGGGAGAACTTAGCACTGTGAAAACAGCACTTTCGCCGAAAGAAATCTGCTTTTCTAAGACCGTGAAACAGTGAAAGGAGAATGGATGAGTTTCTCAAGATTGGTAACAGATAGAAACAAGAGAAAGTACACAGTGATTCATCTACCTAGAGAAGTTAAAGAGGTTTATACAGAGAATTCCAAGTATAAGTACAAGAAAATAAGAGAGACTTAGAAAACTGGTAAAACCTACATTGTTGATAGAGTTGGGAGTAGTTAGCACTGTGAAAACAGCACTTTCGCCGAAAGAAATCTACTTCTCTAAGACCGCGAAACAGTTAACAGAGAACGTATGAGTTTCTCAAGATTAGTAACAGATAGAAACAAAAGAAGTACACAGTGATTCATCTACCTAGAGAAGGTACAGAGGTTTACACAGAAAATTCCAAGTATAAGTAAAAGAAGATAAGAGAGACTTAGGAAACTGGTAAAACTTACATTGTTGATTGAGTTGGGAGTACTTAGCACTGTGAAAACAGCACTTTCGCCGAAAGAAATCTACTTCTCTAAGACCGGGAAACAGTGAACAGAGAATGTATAAGTTTCTCAAGATTGGTAACAGATAGAAACAAGAGAAAGTACACAGTGATTCATCTACCTAGAGAAGTTACAGAGGTTTACACAGAGAATTCCAAGAATAAGTACAAGAAAATAAGAGAGACTTAGAAAACTGGTAAAACCTACATTGTTGATAGAGTTGGGAGTAGTTAGCACTGTGAAAACAGCACTTTCGCCAAAAGAAATCTACTTCTCTAAGACCGGGAAACAGTGAAAAGAGAATGTATGAGTTTCTCAAGATTGATAACAGATAGAAACAAGAGAAAGTACACAGTGATTCATCTACCTAAAGAAGTTACAGAGGTTTACACAGAGAATTCCAAGTATAAGTACAAGAAAATAAGAGAGACTTAGAAAACTGGTAAAACCTACATTGTTGATAGAGTTGGGAGTACTTAGCTCTGTGAAAACAGCACTTTTGCCGAATGAAATCTACTTCTCTAAGACCGGGAAACAGTGAAAAGAGAATGTATGAGTTTCTCAAGATTGGTAGCAGATAGAAACAAGGGAAAGTACACAGTGATTCATCTACCTAGAGAAGTTACAGAGGTTTACACAGGGAATTCCAAGTATAAGTAAAAGAAAATAAGAGAGACTTAGAAAACTGGTAAAACCTACTTTGTTGATAGAGTTGGGACTAGTTAGCACTGTGAAAACAGCACTTTCGCCGAAAGAAATCTACTTCTCTAAGACCGCGAAACAGTTAACAGAGAACGTATGAGTTTCTCAAGATTAGTAACAGATAGAAACAAAAGAAGTACACAATGATTCATCTACCAAGAGAAGGTACAGAGGTTTACACAGAAAATTCCAAGTATAAGTAAAAGAAGATAAGAGAGACTTAGGAAACTGGTAAAACTTACATTGTTGATTGAGTTGGGAGTACTTAGCACTGTGAAAACAGCACTTTCGTCGAAAGAAATCTACTTCTCTAAGACCGGGAAACAGTGAACAGAGAATGTATGAGTTTCTCAGTATTGGTAACAGATAGAAACAAGAGAAAGTACACAGTGATTCATCTACCTAGAGAAGTTAAAGA
Source organism: Heterohyrax brucei (assembly GCA_028571685.1). Classification (NCBI taxonomy): domain Eukaryota; kingdom Metazoa; phylum Chordata; class Mammalia; order Hyracoidea; family Procaviidae; genus Heterohyrax; species Heterohyrax brucei. The sequence continues at coordinate 216,302,556 of CM053141.1, read as the reverse complement.
GTTTTACACAGAGAATTCCAAGTATAAGTACAAGACAATAAGAGAGACTTAGAAAACTGGTAAAACCTACATTGTTGATAGAGTTGGGAGTACTTAGCACTGTGAAAACAGCACTTACGCCGAAAGAAATCTACTTCTCTAAGACCGGTAAACAGTGAAAAGAGAATGTATGAGTTTCTCAAAATTTGTAAGAGATAGAAACAAGAGAAAGTACACAGTGATTCAGCTACCTAGAGAAGTTACAGAGGTTTACTCAGAGAATTCCAAGTATAAGTACAAGAAAATAAGACAGATTTAGAAAACTGGTACAACTTACATTGTTGATAGAGTTGGGAGTACTTAGTATTGTGAAAACAGCACTTGCGCCGAAAGAAATCTACTTCTCTAAGACCGGGAAACAGTGAAAAGAGAATGTATGAGTTTCTCAAGATTGGTAACAGATAGAAACAAAAGAAAGTACACAGTGATTCATCTACCTAGAGAAGTTACAGAGGTTTACACAGAAAATTCCAAGTATAAGTAAAAGAAGATAAGAGAGAATTAGAAAACTGGTAAAACTTACATTGTTGAGTGAGTTGGGAGTAGTTAGCACTGTGAAAACAGCACTTTCGCCGAAAGAAATCTGCTTTTCTAAGACCGTGAAACAGTGAAAAGAGAATGTATGAGTTTCTCAAGATTGGTAACAGATAGAAACAAGAGAAAGTACACAGTGATTCATCTACCTAGAGAAGTTACAGAGGTTTACACAGAGAATTCCAAGTATAAGTACAAGAAAATAAGAGAGACTTAGAAAACTGGTAAAACCTACATTGTTGATAGAGTTGGGAATACGTAGCTCTGTGAAAACAGCACTTTCGCCGAATGAAATCTACTTCTCTAAGACCGGGAAACAGTGAAAAGAGAATGTATGAGTTTCTCAAGATTGGTAGCAGATAGAAACAAGAGAAAGTACACAGTGATTCATCGACCTAGAGAAGTTACAGAGGTTTACACAGAGAATTCCAAGTATAAGTAAAAGAAAATAAGAGAGACTTAGAAAACTGGGAAAACCTACTTTGTTGATAGAGTTGGGAGTAGTTAGCACTCTGAAAACAGCACTTTCGCCAAAAGAAATCTACTTCTCTAAGACCGCGAAACAGTTAACAGAGAACGTATGAGTTTCTCAAGATTAGTAACAGATAGAAACAAAAGAAGTACACAATGATTCATCTACCTAGAGAAGGTACAGAGGTTTAGACAGATAATTCCAAGTATAAGTAAAAGAAGATAAGAGAGACTTAGGAAACTGGTAAAACTTACATTGTTGATTGAGTTGGGAGTACTTAGCACTGTGAAAACAGCACTTTCGCCGAAAGAAATCTACTTCTCTAAGACCGGGAAACAGTGAACAGAGAATGTATGAGTTTCTCAGTATTGGTAACAGATAGAAACAAGAGAAAATACACAGTGATTCATCTACCTAGAGAAGTTAAAGAGGTTTACACAGAGAATTCCAAGTATAAGTACAAGAAATTAGAGAGACTTAGAAAACTTGTAAAACCTACATTGTTGATAGAGTTGGGAGTACTTAGCACTGTGAAAACAGCACTTTCGCCGAAAGAAATCTACTTCTCTAAGACCGGTAAACAGTGAAAAGAGAATGTATGAGTTTCTCAAAATTTGTAAGAGATAGAAACAAGAGAAAGTACACAGTGATTCATCTACCTAGAGAAGTTACAGAGGTTTACTCAGAGAATTCCAAGAATAAGTACAAGAAAATAAGAGAGACTTAGAAAACTGGTACAACTTACATTGTTGATAGAGTTGGGAGTACTTAGTATTGTGAAAACAGCACTTTCGCCGAAAGAAATCTACTTCTCTAAGACCGGGAAACAGTGAAAAGAGAATGTATGAGTTTCTCCAGATAGGTAACAGATAGAAACAAAAGAAAGTACACAGTGATTCATCTACCTAGAGAAGTTACAGAGGTTTACACAGAAAATTCCAAGTATAAGTAAAAGAAGATAAGAGAGACTTAGAAAACTGGTAAAACTTACATTGTTGAGTGAGTTGGGAGAACTTAGCACTGTGAAAACAGCACTTTCGCCGAAAGAAATCTGCTTTTCTAAGACCGTGAAACAGTGAAAGGAGAATGTATGAGTTTCTCAAGATTGGTAACAGATAGAAACAAGAGAAAGTACACAGTGATTCATCTACCTAGAGAAGTTAAAGAGGTTTATACAGAGAATTTCAAGTATAAGTACAAGAAAATAAGAGAGACTTAGAAAACTGGTAAAACCTACATTGTTGATAGAGTTGGGAGTAGTTAGCACTGTGAAAACAGCACTTTCGCCGAAAGAAATCTACTTCTCTAAGACCGCGAAACAGTTAACAGAGAACGTATGAGTTTCTCAAGATTAGTAACAGATAGAAACAAAAGAAGTACACAGTGATTCATCTACCTAGAGAAGGTACAGAGGTTTACACAGAAAATTCCAAGTATAAGTAAAAGAAGATAAGAGAGACTTAGGAAACTGGTAAAACTTACATTGTTGATTGAGTTGGGAGTACTTAGCACTGTGAAAACAGCACTTTCGCCGAAAGAAATCTACTTCTCTAAGACCGGGAAACAGTGAACAGAGAATGTATAAGTTTCTCAAGATTGGTAACAGATAGAAACAAGAGAAAGTACACAGTGATTCATCTACCTAGAGAAGTTACAGAGGTTTACACAGAGAATTCCAAGTATAAGTACAAGAAAATAAGAGAGACTTGGAAATCTGGTAAAACCTACATTGTTGATAGAGTTGGGAGTACTTAGCAATGTGAAAACAGCACTTACGACGAAAGAAATCTTCTTCTCTAAGACCGGGAAACTGTGAAAAGAGAATGTATGAGTTTCTCAGGATTGGTAACAGATAGAAACAAGAGAAAGTACACAGTGATTCATCTACCTAGAGAAGTTACAGAGGTTTACACAGAGAATTCCAAGTATAAGTACAAGAAAATAAGAGAGACTTAGAAAACTGGTAAAACCTACATTGTTGATAGAGTTGGGAGTACTTAGCACTGTGAAAACAGCACTTTCGCAGAAAGAAATCTACTTCTCTAACACCGGGAAACAGGGAACAGAGAATGTATGAGTTTCTCAAGATTGGTAACAGATAGAAACAAGAGAAAGTACACAGTGATTCATCTACCTACAGAAGTTACAGAGGTTTACACAGAAAATTCCAAGTTTAAGTACAAGAAAATAAGAGAGACTTAGAAAACAGGTAAAACTTACATTGCTGATTGAGTTCGGAATATTTAGCACTGTGAAAACAGCACTTTCGCCGAAAGAAATCTACTTCTCTTAGACCGGGAAACAGTGAAAAGAGAATGTATGAGTTTCTCAAGATTGATAACAGATAGAAACAAAAGAAAGTACACAGTGATTCATCTACCTAGAGAAGTTACAGAGGTTTACACAGAAAATTCCAAGTATAAGTAAAAGAATATAAGAGAGACTTAGGAAACTGGTAAAACTTACATTGTTGATTGAGTTGGGAGTACTTAGCACTGTGAAAACAGCACTTTCGCCGAAAGAAATCTACTTCTCTAAGACCAGGAAACAGTGAAAAGAGAATGTATGAGTTTCTCAAGAATGGTAACAGATAGAAACAAGAGAAAGTACACAGTGATTCATCTACCTAGAGAAGTTACAGAGGTTTACACAGAGAATTCCAAGTATAAGTACAAGAAAATAAGAGAGACTTAGAAAACTGGTAAAACCTACATTGTTGATAGAGTTGGGAGTACTTAGCACTGTGAAAACAGCACTTTCGCCGAAAGAAATCTACTTCTCTAAGACTGGGAAACAGTGAAAAGAGAATGTATGAGTTTCTCAAGATTAGTAACAGATAGAAACAAGAGAAGGTACACAGTGATTCATCTACCTAGAGAAGTTACAGAGGTTTACACAGAGAATTCCAAGTATAAGTACAAGAAAATAAGAGAGACTTAGAGAACTAGTAAAACCTACATTGTTGATAGAGTTGGGAGTACTTAGCACTGTGAAAACAGTACTTTCACCGAAAGAAATCTACTTCGCTAACACTGGGAAACAGGTAACAGAGAATGTATGAGGTTCTCAAGATTAGTAACAGGAAGAAACAAAAGAAGTACACAGTGATTCATCTACCTAGAGAAGTTACAGAGGTTTACACAGAAAATTCCAAGTTTAAGTACAAGAAAATAAGAGAGACTTAGAAAACTGGTAAAACCTACATTGCTGATACAGTTGGGAGTACTTAGTACTATGAAAACAGCACTTTCCCCGAAGAAATCTACTTCTCTAAGACCGGGAAACAGTGAAAAGAGAATGTATGAGTTTCTCAGGATTGGTAACAGATAGAAACAAGAGAAAGTACACAGTGATTCATCTACCTAGAGAAGTTACAAAGGTTTACACAGAGAATTCCAAGTATAAGTACAAGAAAATAAGAGAGACTTAGAAAACTGGTAAAACCTACATTGTTGATAGTGTTCGGAGTACTTAGCACTGTGAAAACAGCACTTTCGCCGAAAGAAATCTACTTCTCTAAGACCGCGAAACAGTTAACAGAGAACGTATGAGTTTCTCAAGATTAGTAACAGATAGAAACAAAAGAAGTACACAGTGATTCATCTACCTAGAGAAGGTACAGAGGTTTACACAGAAAATTCCAAGTATAAGTAAAAGAAGATAAGAGAGACTTAGGAAACTGGTAAAACTTACATTGTTGATTGAGTTGGGAGTACTTAGCACTGTGAAAACAGCACTTTCGCCGAAAGAAATCTACTTCTCTAAGACCGGGAAACAGTGAACAGAGAATGTATAAGTTTCTCAAGATTGGTAACAGATAGAAACAAGAGAAAGTACACAGTGATTCATCTACCTAGAGAAGTTACAGAGGTTTACACAGAGAATTCCAAGAATAAGTACAAGAAAATAAGAGAGACTTAGAAAACTGGTAAAACCTACATTGTTGATAGAGTTGGGAGTAGTTAGCACTGTGAAAACAGCACTTTCGCCGAAAGAGATCTACTTCGCTAACACCGAGAAACAGGTAACAGAGAATGTATGTGGATCTGAAGATTAGTAACAGATAGAAACAAAAGAAGTACACAGTGATTCATCTACCTAGAGAACTTACAGAGGTTTACACAGAGAATTCCAAGTATAAGTACAAGAAAATGAGAGAGACTTAGAAAACTCGTAAAGCCTACATTGTTGATAGAGTTGGTAGTACTTAGCACTGTGAAAACAGCACTTTCACCGAAAGAAATCTACTTCTCTAACACCGTGAAACAGGGAACAGAGAATGTATGAGTTTCTCAAGCTTGGTAACAGATACAAACAAGAAAAAGTACACAGTGATTCATCTACCTAGAGAAGTTACAGAGGTTTACACAGAGAATTCCAAGTATAAGTACAAGAAAATAAGAGAGACTTAGAAAACTGGTAAAACCTACATTGTTGATAGAGTTGGGAGTACTTAGCACTGTGAAAACAGCACTTTCTCCGAAAGAAATCTACTTCTCTAACACCGGGAAACAGGTAACAGAGAATGTATGAGTTTCTCAAGATTGGCAACAGATAGAAACAAGAGAAAGTACACAGTGATTCATCTACCTAGAGAACTTACAGAGGTTTACACAGAGAATTCCAAGTATAAGTACAAGAAAATGAGAGAGACTTAGAAAACTGGTAAAACCTACATTGTTGATAGAGTTGGTAGTACTTAGCACTGTGAAAACAGCACTTTCACCGAAAGAAATCTACTTCTCTAAGACCGGGAAACAGTGAAAAGAGAATGTATGAGTTTCTCAAAATTGGTAGCAGATAGAAACAAGAGAAAGTACACAGTGATTCATCTACCTAGACAAGTTACAGAGGTTTACACAGAAAATTCCAAGTTTAAGTACAAGAAAATAAGAGAGACTTAGAAAACTGGTAAAACCTACATTGTTGATAGAGTTGGGAGTACTTAGCACTGTGAAAACAGCACTTTCGGCGAAAGAAATCTACTTCTCTAAGACCGGTAAACAGTGAAAAGAGAATGTATGAGTTTCTCAGGATTGGTAACAGATAGAAACAAGAGAAAGTACACAGTGATTCATCTACCTAGAGAAGTTACAGAGGTTTACACAGAGAATTCCAAGTATAAGTACAAGAAAATAAGAGAGACTTAGAAAACTGGTAAAACCTACATTGTTGATAGAGTTGGGAGTACTTAGCAATGTGAAAACAGCACTTTCACAGAAAGAGATCTACTTCTCTAAGACTGGGAAACAGTGACCAGAGAATATATGAGTTTCTCAAGATTGGTAACAGATAGAAACAAGAGAAAGTACACAGAGATTCATCTACCTAGAGAAGTTACAGAGGTTTACGCAGAGAATTCCAAGTATAAGTACAAGAAAATAAGGGAGACTTAGAAAACTGGTAAAACCTACATTGTTGATAGAGTTGGGAGTACTTAGCACTGTGAAAACAGCACTTTCGCCGAAAGAAATCTACTTCTCTAAGACCGGGAAACAGTGAAAAGAGAATGTATGAGTTTCTCAAAATTGGTAACAGATAGAAAGAAGAGAAAGTACACAGTGATTCATCTACCTAGAGAAGTTACAGAGGTTTACACAGAGAATTCCAAGTATAAGTGCAAGAAAATAAGAGAGACTTAGAAAACTGGTAAAACCTACATTGTTGATAGAGTTGGGAGTACTTAGAACTGTGAAAACAGCACTTTCGCCGAAAGAAATCTAGTTTTCTAAGACCGGGAAACAGTGAAAAGAGAATGTATGAGTTTCTCAAAATTGGTAAGAGATAGAAACAAGAGAAAGTACACAGTGATTCATCTACCTAGAGAAGTTACCGAGGTTTACACAGAGAATACCATGTATAAGTAAAAGAAAATAAGAGAGACTTAGGAAACTGGTAAAACCTACATTGTTGATAGAGTTGGGAGTACTTAGCACTGTGAAAACAGCACTTTCGGCGAAAGAAATCTACTTCTCTAAGACCGGGAAACAGTGAAAAGAGAATGTATGAGTTTCTCAAGATTGGTAACAGGTAGAAACAAGAGAAAGAACACAGTGATTCATCTACGTAGAGAAGTTACAGAGGTTTACACAGAGAATTCCAAGTATAAGTACAAGAAAATAAGAGAGACTTAGAAAACTGGTAAAACCTACACTGTTGATAGAGTTGGGAGTACTTAGCTCTGTGAAAACAGCACTTTCGCTGAAAGAAATCTACTTCTCCTAGACCGTGAAATAGTGCAAAGAGAATGTATGAGTTTTCAAGATTGGTAACAGATAGAAACAAGAGAAAGTACACAGTGATTCATCTACCTAGAGAAGTTACAGAGGTTTACACAGAATATTCCAAGTATAAGTACAAGAAAATAACAGAGACTTAGAAAACTGGTAAAACCTACATTGTTGATAGAGTTGGGAGTACTTAGCACTGTGAAAACAGCACTTTCGCAGAAAGAAATCTAATTCTCTAAAACCGGGAAACAGGGAACAGGGGATGTATGAATTTCTCAAGATTGGTAACAGATAGAAACAAGAGAAAGTACACAGTGATTCATCTACCTAGAGAACTTACAGAGGTTTACACAGAGAATTCCAAGTATAAGTACAAGAACATGAGACAGACTTAGAAAACTGGTAAAACCTACATTGTTGATAGAGTTGGTAGTACTTAGCACGGTGAAAACAGCACTTTCGCCGAATGAAATCTACTTCTCTAAGACCGGGAAACAGTGAAAAGAGAATATATGAGTTTCTCAAAATTGGTAACAGATAGAAACAAGAGAAAGTACACAGTGATTCTTCTACCTAGAGAAGTTACAGAGGTTTACACAGAGAATTCCAAGTATAAGTACAAGAAAATAAGAGAGACTTAGAAATCTGGTAAAACCTACATTATTGATAGAGTTGGGAGTACTTAGCATTGTGGAAACAGCACTTTCGCCGAAAGAAATCTACTTCTCTAACACCGGGAAACAGGTAACAGAGAATGTATGAGTTTCTTAAGATTAGTAACAGATAGAAACAAAAGAAGTACACAGTGATTCATCTACCTAGAGAAGTTACAGAGGTTTACACAGAAAATTCCAAGATTAAGTACAAGAAAATAAGAGAGACTTAGAAAACTGGTAAAACTTACATTGCTGATTGAGTTGGGAGTATTTAGCACTGTGAAAACAGCACTTTCGCCGAAAGAAATATACTTCTCTAAGACCGGAAAACAGTGAAAAGAGAATGTATGAGTTTCTCAAGATTGATAACAGATAGAAACAAAAGAAAGTACACAGTGATTCATCTACCTAGAGAAGTTGCAGTGGTTTACAAAGAAAATTCCAAGTATAAGTAAAAGAAGATAAGAGAGACTTTGAAACTGGTAAAACTTACATTGTTGATTGAGTTGGGAGTACTTAGCACTGTGAAAACAGCACTTTCGCCGAAAGAATTCTACTTTTCTAAGACCGTGAAACAGTGAAAAGAGAATGTATGAGTTTCTCAAGATTGGTAACAGATAGAAACAAGAGAATGTGCACAGTGATTCATCTACCTAGAGAAGGTACAGAGGTTTACACAGAAAATTCCAAGTATAAGTAAAAGAAGATAAGAGAGACGTAGGAACCTGGTAAAACTTACATTGTTGATTGAGTTGGGAGTACTTATCACTGTGAAAACAGCACTTTCGCCGAAAGAAATGTACTTCTCTAAGACCGGGAAACAGTGAACAGAGAATGTATGAGTTTCTCCAGATTGGTAACAGATAGAAACAAGAGAAAGTACACAGTGATTCATCTACCTAGAGAAGTTACAGAGGTTTACACAGAGAATTCCAAGTATAAGTACAAGAAAATAAGAGAGACTTAGAAAACTGGTAAAACCTACATTGTTGATAGAGTTGGTCGTTCTAAGAACTGTGAAAACAGCACTTTCGCCGAAAGAAATCTACTTCTCTAACACCGGGAAACAGGGAACAGAGAATGTATGAGTTTCTCAAGATTGGTAACAGATAGAAACAAGAGAAAGTACACAGTGATTCATCTACCTACAGAAGTTACAGAGGTTTACAAAGAAAATTCCAAGTATAAGTACAAGAAATTAAGAGAGACTTAGAAAACTGGTAACACTTACATTGTGGATTGAGTTGGGAGTACTTAGCACTGTGAAAACAGCACTTTCGCCGAAAGAAATCTACTTCTCTAAGACCGGGAAACAGTGAACAGAGAATGTATGAGTTTCTCCAGATTGGTAACAGATAGAAACAAGAGAAAGTACACAGTGATTCATCTACCTAGAGAAGTTACAAAGGTTTACACAGAGAATTCCAAGTATAAGTACAAGAAAATAAGAGAGACTTAGAAAACTGGTAAAACCTACATTGTTGATAGAGTTGGGAGTACTTAGCACTGTGAAAACAGCACTTTCGCCGAAAGAAATCTACTTCTCTGAGACTCGGAAACAGTGAAAAGAGAATGTATGAGTTTCTCCAGATTGGTAACAGATAGAAACAAGAGAAAGTACACAGTGATTCATCTACCTACAGAAGTTACAGAGGTTTACAAAGAAAATTCCAAGTATAAGTACAAGAAAATAAGAGAGACTTGGAAATCTGGTAAAACCTACATTGTTGATAGAGTTGGGAGTACTTAGCAAAGTGAAAACAGCACTTACGCCGAAAGAAATCTTCTTCTCTAAGACCGGGAAACAGTGAACAGAGAATGTATGAGTTTCTCAGGATTGGTAACAGATAGAAACAAGAGAAAGTACACAGTGATTTATCTACCTAGAGAAGTTACAGAGGTTTACACAGAGAATTCCAAGTATAAGTACAAGAAAATAAGAGAGACTTAGAAAACTGGTAAAACCTACATTGTTGATAGAGTTGGGAGTACTTAGCACTGTGAAAACAGCACTTTCGCAGAAAGAAATCTACTTCTCTAACACCGGGAAACAGGGAACAGAGAATGTATGAGTTTCTCAAGATTGGTAACAGATAGAAACAAGAGAAAGTACACAGTGATTCATCTACCTACAGAAGTTACAGAGGTTTACACAGAAAATTCCAAGTTTAAGTACAAGAAAATAAGAGAGACTTAGAAAACAGGTAAAACTTACATTGCTGATTGAGTTCGGAATATTTAGCACTGTGAAAACAGCACTTTCGCCGAAAGAAATCTACTTCTCTTAGACCGGGAAACAGTGAAAAGAGAATGTATGAGTTTCTCAAGATTGATAACAGATAGAAACAAAAGAAAGTACACAGTGATTCATCTACGTAGAGAAGTTACAGAGGTTTACACAGAAAATTCCAAGTATAAGTAAAAGAATATAAGAGAGACTTAGGAAACTGGTAAAACTTACATTGTTGATTGAGTTGGGAGTACTTAGCAGTGTGAAAACATCACTTCCGCCGAAAGAAATCTACTTCTCTAAGACCAGGAAACAGTGAAAAGAGAATGTATGAGTTTCTCAAGATTGGTAGCAGATAGAAACAAGAGAAAGTACACAGTGATTCATCTACCTAGAGAAGTTACAGAGGTTTACACAGAAAATTCCAAGTATAAGTAAAAGAAGATAAGAGAGACTTAGAAAACTGGTAAAACTTACATTGTTGAGTGAGTTGGGAGTAGTTAGCACTGTGAAAACAGCACTTTCGCCGAAAGAAATCTGCTTTTCTAAGACCGTGAAACAGTGAAAAGAGAATGTATGAGTTTCTCAAGATTGGTAGCAGATAGAAACAAGAGAAAGTACACAGTGATTCATCTACCTAGAGAAGTTACAGAGGTTTACACAGAGAATTCCAAGTATAAGTACAAGAAAATAAGAGAGACTTAGAAAAATGGTAAAACCTACATTGTTGATAGTGTTCGGAGTACTTAGCACTGTGAAAACAGCACTTTCGCCAAAAGAAATCTACTTCTCTAAGATCGAAACAGTGAAAAGAGAATGTATGAGTTTCTCAAAATTGGTAACAGATAGAAAGAAGAGAAAGTACACAGTGATTCATCTACCTAGAGAAGTTACAGAGGTTTACACAGAAAATTCCAAGTACAAGAAAATAAGAGAGACTTAGAAAACTGGTAAAACCTACATTGTTGATAGAGTTGGGAGTACTTAGCACTGTGAAAACAGCACTTTCGCCGAAAGAAATCTACTTCTCTAAGACCGGGAAACAGTGAAAAGAGAATGTATGAGTTTCTCAAAATTGGTAACAGATAGAAAGAAGAGAAAGTACACAGTGATTCATCTACCTAGAGAAGTTACAGAGGTTTACACAGAGAATTCCAAGTATAAGTACAATAAAATAAGAGAGACTTAGAAAACTGGTAAAACCTACATTGTTGATAGAGTTGGGAGTACTTAGCACTGTGAAAACAGCACTTTCGCCGAAAGAAATCTACTTCTCTAACACCGGGAAACAGGTAACAGAGAATGTATGAGTTTCTCAAGATTGGTAACAGATAGAAACAAGAGAAAGTACACAGTGATTCATCTACCTAGAGAAGTTACAGAGGTTTACACAGAGAATTCCAAGTATAAGTACAAGAAAATAAGAGAGACTCAGAAAACTGGTAAAACCTACATTGTTGATAGAGTTGGGAGTACTTACTCTGTGAAAACAGCACTTTCGCCGAATGAAATCTACTTCTCTAAGACCGGGAAACAGTGAAAAGAGAATGTATGAGTTTCTCAAGATTGGTAGCAGATAGAAACAAGAGAAAGTACACAATGATTCATCTACCTAGAGAAGTTACAGAGGTTTACACAGAGAATTCCAAGTATAAGTACAAGAATATAAGAGAGACTTAGAAAACTGGTAAAACCTACATTGTTGATAGAGTTGGGAGTAGTTAGCACTGTGAAAACAACACTTTCGCCGAAAGAAATCTACTTCTCTAAGACCGGGAAACAGTTAACAGAGAACGTATGAGTTTCTCAAGATTAGTAACAGATAGAAACAAAAGAAGTACACAGTGATTCATCTACCTAGAGAAGGTACAGAGGTTTACACAGAAAATTCCAAGTATAAGTAAAAGAAGATAAGAGAGACTTAGGAAACTGGTAACACTTACATTGTGGATTGAGTTGGGAGTACTTAGCAATGTGAAAACAGCACTTTCGCCGAAAGAAATCTACTTCTCTAAGACCGGGAAACAGTTAACAGAGAATGTATGAGTTTCTCCAGATTGGTAACAGATAGAAACAAGAGAAAGTACACAGTGATTCATCTACCTAGAGAAGTTACAAAGGTTTACACAGAGAATTCCAAGTATAAGTACAAGAAAATAAGAGAGACTTAGAAAACTGGTAAAACCTACATTGTTGATAGAGTTGGGAGTACTTAGCACTGTGAAAACAGCACTTTCGCCGAAAGAAATCTACTTCTCTGAGACTCGGAAACAGTGAAAAGAGAATGTATGAGTTTCTCTAGATTGGTAACAGATAGAAACAAGAGAAAGTACACAGTGATTCATCTACCTACAGAAGTTACAGAGGTTTACAAAGAAAATTCCAAGTATAAGTACAAGAAAATAAGAGAGACTTGGAAATCTGGTAAAACCTACATTGTTGATAGAGTTGGGAGTACTTAGCAATGTGAAAACAGCACTTACGCCGAAAGAAATCTTCTTCTCTAAGACCGGGAAACTGTGAAAAGAGAATGTATGAGTTTCTCAGGATTGGTAACAGATAGAAACAAGAGAAAGTACACAGTGATTCATCTACCTAGAGAAGTTACAGAGGTTTACACAGAGAATTCCAAGTATAAGTACAAGAAAATAAGAGAGACTTAGAAAACTGGTAAAACCTACATTGTTGATAGAGTTGGGAGTACTTAGCACTGTGAAAACAGCACTTTCGCAGAACGAAATCTACTTCTCTAACACCGGGAAACAGGGAACAGAGAATGTATGAGTTTCTCAAGATTGGTAACAGATAGAAACAAGAGAAAGTACACAGTGATTCATCTACCTACAGAAGTTACAGAGGTTTACACAGAAAATTCCAAGTTTAAGTACAAGAAAATAAGAGAGACTTAGAAAACAGGTAAAACTTACATTGCTGATTGAGTTCGGAATATTTAGCACTGTGAAAACAGCACTTTCGCCGAAAGAAATCTACTTCTCTTAGACTGGGAAACAGTGAAAAGAGAATGTATGAGTTTCTCAAGATTGATAACAGATAGAAACAAAAGAAAGTACACAGTGATTCATCTACCTAGAGAAGTTACAGAGGTTTACACAGAAAATTCCAAGTATAAGTAAAAGAATATAAGAGAGACTTAGGAAACTGGTAAAACTTACATTGTTGATTGAGTTGGGAGTACTTAGCAGTGTGAAAACATCACTTCCGCCGAAAGAAATCTACTTCTCTAAGACCAGGAAACAGTGAAAAGAGAATGTATGAGTTTCTCAAGATTGGTAACAGATAGAAACAAGAGAAAGTACACAGTGATTCATCTACCTAGAGTAGTTACAGAGGTTTACACAGAGAATTCCAAGTATAAGTAAAAGAAAATAAGAGAGACTTAGAAAACTGGTAAAACCTACATTGTTGATAGAGTTGGGAGTACTTAGCACTGTGAAAACAGCACTTACGCCGAAAGAAATCTACTTCTCTAACACCGGGAAACAGGTAACTGAGAATGTATGAGTTTCTCAAGATTGGTGACAGATAGAAACAAGAGAAAGTACACAGTGTTCATCTACCTAGAGAAGTTACAGATGTTTACACAGAGAATTCCAAGTATAAGTACAAGAAAATAAGAGAGACTTAGAAAACTGTTAAAACCTACATTGTTGATAGAGTTGGGAATAGTTAGCACTGTGAAAACAGCACTTTCGCCGAAAGAAATCTACTTCTCTAACACCGGGAAACAGGTAACAGAGAATGTATGAGTTTCTCAAGATTGGTAACAGATAGAAACAAGAGAAAGTACACAGTGAGTCATCTACCTTGAGAAGTTACAGAGGTTTACACAGAGAATTCCAAGTATAAGTACAAGAAAATAAGAGAGACTTAGAAAACTGGTAAATCCTACTTTGTTGATAGAGTTGGGAGTAGTTAGCACTGTGAAAACAGCACTTTCGCCGAAAGAAATCTACTTCTCTAAGACCGCGAAACAGTTAACAGAGAACGTATGAGTTTCTCAAGATTAGTAACAGATAGAAACAAAAGAAGTACACAATGATTCATCTACCTAGAGAAGGTACAGAGGTTTACACAGAAAATTCCAAGTATAAGTAAAAGAAGATAAGAGAGACTTAGGAAACTGGTAAAACTTACATTGTTGATTGAGTTGGGAGTACTTAGCACTGTGAAAACAGCACTTTCGTCGAAAGAAATCTACTTCTCTAAGACCGGGAAACAGTGAACAGAGAATGTATGAGTTTCTCAGTATTGGTAAGAGATAGAAACAAGAGAAAGTACACAGTGATTCAGCTACCTAGAGAAGTTACAGAGGTTTACTCAGAGAATTCCAAGTATAAGTACAAGAAAATAAGAGAGACTTAGAAAACTGGTACAACTTACATTGTTGATAGAGTTGGGAGTACTTAGTATTGTGAAAACAGCACTTTCGCCGAAAGAAATCTACTTCTCTAAGACCGGGAAACAGTGAAAAGAGAATGTATGAGTTTCTCAAGTTTGGTAACAGATAGAAACAAAAGAAAGTACACAGTGATTCATCTACCTAGAGAAGTTACAGAGGTTTACACAGAAAATTCCAAGTATAAGTAAAAGAAGATAAGAGAGACTTAGAAAACTGGTAAAACTTACATTGTTGAGTGAGTTGGGAGTAGTTAGCACTGTGAAAACAGCACTTTCGCCGAAAGAAATCTGCTTTTCTAAGACCGTGAAACAGTGAAAAGAGAATGTATGAGTTTCTCAAGATTGGTAGCAGATAGAAACAAGAGAAAGTACACAGTGATTCATCTACCTAGAGAAGTTACAGAGGTTTACACAGAGAATTCCAAGTATAAGTACAAGAAAATAAGAGAGACTTAGAAAACTGGTAAAACCTACATTGTTGATAGTGTTCGGAGTACTTAGCACTGTGAAAACAGCACTTTCGCCAAAAGAAATCTACTTCTCTAAGACCGAAACAGTGAAAAGAGAATGTATGAGTTTCTCAAAATTGGTAACAGATAGAAAGAAGAGAAAGTACACAGTGATTCATCTACCTAGAGAAGTTACAGAGGTTTACACAGAAAATTCAAAGTACAAGAAAATAAGAGAGGCTTAGAAAACTGGTAAAACCTACATTGTTGATAGAGTTGGGAGTACTTAGCACTGTGAAAACAGCACTTTCGCCGAAAGAAATCTACTTCTCTAAGACCGGGAAACAGTGAAAAGAGAATGTATGAGTTTCTCAAAATTGGTAACAGATAGAAAGAAGAGAAAGTACACAGTGATTCATCTACCTAGAGAAGTAACAGAGGTTTACACAGAGAATTCCAAGTATAAGTACAAGAAAATAAGAGAGACTTAGAAAACTGGTAAAACCTACATTGTTGATAGAGTTGGGAGTACTTAGCACTGTGAAAACAGCACTTTCGCCGAAAGAAATCTACTTCTCTAACACCGGGAAACAGGTAACAGAGAATGTATGAGTTTCTCAAGATTGGTAACAGATAGAAACAAGAGAAAGTACACAGTGATTCATCTACCTAGAGAAGTTACAGAGGTTTACACAGAGAATTCCAAGTATAAGTACAAGAAAATAAGAGAGACTTAGAAAACTGGTAAAACCTACATTGTTGATAGAGTTGGGAGTACTTACTCTGTGAAAACAGCACTTTCGCCGAATGAAATCTACTTCTCTAAGACCGGGAAACAGTGAAAAGAGAATGTATGAGTTTCTCAAGATTGGTAGCAGATAGAAACAAGAGAAAGTACACAGTGATTCATCTACCTAGAGAAGTTACAGAGGTTTACACAGAGAATTCCAAGTATAAGTAAAAGAAAATAAGAGAGACTTAGAAAACTGGTAAAACCTACTTTGTTGATAGAGTTGGGAGTAGTTAGCATTGTGAAAACAGCACTTTCGCCGAAAGAAATCTACTTCTCTAAGACCGCGAAACAGTTAACAGAGAACGTATGAGTTTCTCTAGATTAGTAACAGATAGAAACAAAAGAAGTACACAATGATTCATCTACCTAGAGAAGGTACAGAGGTTTACACAGAAAATTCCAAGTATAAGTAAAAGAAGATAAGAGAGACTTAGGAAACTGGTAAAACTTACATTGTTGATTGAGTTGGGAGTACTTAGCACTGTGAAAACAGCACTTTCGCCGAAAGAAATCTACTTCTCTAAGACCAGGAAACAGTGAAAAGAGAATGTATGAGTTTCTCAAGAATGGTAACAGATAGAAACAAGAGAAAGTACACAGTGATTCATCTACCTAGAGAAGTTACAGAGGTTTACACAGAGAATTCCAAGTATAAGTACAAGAAAATAAGAGAGACTTAGAATACTGGTAAAACCTACATTGTTGATAGAGTTGGGAGTACTTAGCACTGTGAAAACAGCACTTTCGCCGAAAGAAATCTACTTCTCTAAGACTGGGAAACAGTGAAAAGAGAATGTATGAGTTTCTCAAGATTAGTAACAGATAGAAACAAGAGAAAGTACACAGTGATTCATCTACCTAGAGAAGTTACAGAGGTTTACACAGAGAATTCCAAGTATAAGTACAAGAAAATAAGAGAGACTTAGAGAACTAGTAAAACCTACATTGTTGATAGAGTTGGGAGTACTTAGCACTGTGAAAACAGTACTTTCACCGAAAGAAATCTACTTCGCTAACACTGGGAAACAGGTAACAGAGAATGTATGAGGTTCTCAAGATTAGTAACAGGAAGAAACAAAAGAAGTACACAGTGATTCATCTACCTAGAGAAGTTGCAGAGGTTTACACAGAAAATTCCAAGTTTAAGTACAAGAAAATAAGAGAGACTTAGAAAACTGGTAAAACCTACATTGCTGATAGAGTTGGGAGTACTTAGTACTATGAAAACAGCACTTTTGCCGAAAGAAATCTACTTCTCTAAGACCGGGAAACAGTGAAAAGAGAATGTATGAGTTTCTCAGGATTGGTAACAGATAGAAACAAGAGAAAGTACACAGTGATTCATCTACCTAGAGAAGTTACAAAGGTTTACACAGAGAATTCCAAGTATAAGTACAAGAAAATAAGAGAGACTTAGAAAACTGGTAAAACCTACATTGTTCATAGTGTTCGGAGTACTTAGCACTGTGAAAACAGCACTTTCACCAAAAGAAATCTACTTCTTTAAGACCGCGAAACAGTTAACAGAGAATGTATGAGTTTCTCAAGATTAGTAACAGATAGAAACAAAAGAAGTACACAGTGATTCATCTACCTAGAGAAAGTACAGAGGTTTACACAGAAAATTCCAAGTATAAGTAAAAGAAAATAAGAGACACTTTGGAAACTGGTAAAACTTACATTGTTGATTGAGTTGGGAGTACTTAGCACTGTGAAAACAGCACTTTCGCCGAAATAAATCTACTTCCCTAACACCGGGAAACAGGTAACAGAGAATGTATGAGTTTCTCAAGATTGGTAACAGATAGAAACAAGCGAAAGTACACAGTGATTCATCTACCTAGAGAAGTTACAGAGGTTTACACAGAGAATTCCAAGTACAAGTACAAGAAAATAAGAGAGACTTAGAAAACTGGTAAAACCTACATTGTTGATAGAGTTGGGAGTACTTAGCACTGTGAAAACAGTACTTTCGCCGAAAGAGATCTACTTCGCTAACACCGAGAAACAGGTAACAGAGAATGTATGTGGTTCTCAAGATTAGTAACAGATAGAAACAAAAGAAGTACACAGTGATTCATCTACCTAGAGAACTTACAGAGGTTTACACAGAGAATTCCAAGTATAAGTACAAGAAAATGAGAGAGACTTAGAAAACTGGTAAAACCTACATTGTTGATAGAGTTGGTAGTACTTAGCACTGTGAATACAGCACTTTCACCGAAAGAAATCTACTTCTCTAAGACCGGGAAACAGTGAAAAGAGAATGTATGAGTTTCTCAAAATTGGTAGCAGATAGAAACAAGAGAAAGTACACAGTGATTCATCTACCTAGACAAGTTACAGAGGTTTACACAGAAAATTCCAAGTTTAAGTACAAGAAAATAAGAGAGACTTAGAAAACTGGTAAAACCTACATTGTTGATAGAGTTGGGAGTACTTAGAACTGTGAAAACAGCACTTTCGCCGAAAGAAATCTAGTTTTCTAAGACCGGGAAACAGTGAAAAGAGAATGTATGAGTTTCTCAAAATTGGTAAGAGATAGAAACAAGAGAAAGTACACAGTGATTCATCTACCTAGAGAAGTTACAGAGGTTTACACAGAGAATACCATGTATAAGTAAAAGAAAATAAGAGAGACTTAGAAAACTTGTAAAACCTACATTGTTGATAGAGTTGGGAGTACTTAGCACTGTGAAAACAGCACTTTCGGCGAAAGAAATCTACTTCTCTAAGACCGGGAAACAGTGAAAAGAGAATGTATGAGTTTCTCAAGATTGGTAACAGGTAGAAACAAGAGAAAGAACACAGTGATTCATCTACGTAGAGAAGTTACAGAGGTTTACACAGAGAATTCCAAGTATAAGTACAAGAAAATAAGAGAGACTTAGAAAACTGGTAAAACCTACACTGTTGATAGAGTTGGGAGTACTTAGCTCTGTGAAAACAGCACTTTCGCCGAAAGAAATCTACTTCTCTAAGACCGTGAAATAGTGCAAAGAGAATGTATGAGTTTTCAAGATTGGTAACAGATAGAAACAAGAGAAAGTACACAGTGATTCATCTACCTAGAGAAGTTACAGAGGTTTACACAGAATATTCCAAGTATAAGTACAAGAAAATAACAGAGACTTAGAAAACTGGTAAAACCTACATTGTTGATAGAGTTGGGAGTACTTAGCACGGTGAAAACAGCACTTTCGCAGAAAGAAATCTAATTCTCTAAAACCGGGAAACAGGGAACAGGGGATGTATGAATTTCTCAAGATTGGTAACAGATAGAAACAAGAGAAAGTACACAGTGATTCATCTACCTAGAGAACTTACAGAGGTTTACACAGAGAATTCCAAGTATAAGTACAAGAAAATGAGACAGACTTAGAAAACTGGTAAAACCTACATTGTTGATAGAGTTGGTAGTACTTAGCACGGTGAAAACAGCACTTTCGCCGAAAGAAATCTACTTCTCTAAGACCGGGAAACAGTGAAAAGAGAATGTATGAGTTTCTCAAAATTGGTAACAGATAGAAACAAGAGAAAGTACACAGTGATTCTTCTACCTAGAGAAGTTACAGAGGTTTACACAGAGAATTCCAAGTATAAGTACAAGAAAATAAGAAAGACTTAGAAATCTGGTAAAACCTACATTGTTGATAGAGTTCGGAGTACTTAGCACTGTGGAAACAGCACTTTCGCCGAAAGAAATCTACTTCTCTAACACCGGGAAACAGGTAACAGACAATGTATGAGTTTCTTAAGATTAGTAACAGATAGAAACAAAAGAAGTACACAGTGATTCATCTACCTAGAGAAGTTACAGAGGTTTACACAGAAAATTCCAAGTTTAAGTACAAGAAAATAAGAGACTTAGGAAACTGGTAACACTTACATTGTGGATTGAGTTGGGAGTACTTAGCACTGTGAAAACAGCACTTTCGCCGAAAGAAATCTACTTCTCTAAGACCGGGAAACAGTGAACAGAGAATGTATGCGTATCTCCAGATTGGTAACAGATAGAAACAAGAGAAAGTACACTGTGATTCATCTACCTAGAGAAGTTACAAAGGTTTACACAGAGAATTCCAAGTATAAGTACAAGAAAATAAGAGAGATTTAGAAAACTGGTAAAACCTACATTGTTGATAGAGTTGGGAGTACTTAGCACTGTGAAAACAGCACTTTCGCCGAAAGAAATCTACTTCTCTGAGACTCGGAAACAGTGAAAAGAGAATGTATGAGTTCCTCAAGATTGGTAACAGATAGAAACAAGAGAAAGTACACAGTGATTCATCTACCTACAGAAGTTACAGAGGTTTACAAAGAAAATTCCAAGTATAAGTACAAGAAATTAAGAGAGACTTAGAAAACTGGTAAAACTTACATTGTTGATTGAGTTGGGAGTACTTAGTACTGTGAAAACAGCACTTTCGCCGAAAGAAATCTACTTCTCTAAGACCAGGAAACAGTGAAAAGAGAATGTATGAGTTTCTCAATATTGGTAACAGATAGAAACAAGAGAAAGTACACAGTGATTCATCTACCTAGAGAAGTTACAGAGGTTTACACAGAGAATTCCAAGTATAAGTACAAGAAAATAAGAGAGACTTAGAAAACTGGTAAAACCTATATTGTTGATAGAGTTGGGAGTAGTTAGCACTGTGAAAACAGCACTTTCGCCGAAAGAAATCTACTTCTCTAAGACCGCGAAACAGTTAACAGAGAATGTATGAATTTCTCAAGATTAGTAACAGATAGAAACAAAAGAAGTACACAGTGATTCATCTACCTAGAGAAGGTACAGAGGTTTACACAGAAAATTCCAAATATAAGTAAAAGAAGATAAGAGAGACTTAGAAAACTGGTAAAACCTACATTGTTGATAGAGTTGGGAGTACTTAGCACTGTGAAAACAGCACTTTCGCCGAAAGAAATCTACTTCTCTAAGACTGGGAAACAGTGAAAAGAGAATGTATGAGTTTCTCAAAATTGGTAACAGATGGAAACAAGAGAAAGTACACAGTGATTCATCTACCTAGAGAAGTTAAAGAGGTTTACACAGAGAATTCCAAGTATAAGTACAAGAAAATAAGAGAGACTTAGAAAACTGGTAAAACCTACATTGTTGATAAGGTTGGGAGTACTTAGCACTGTGAAAACAGCACTTTCGCCGAAAGAAATCTACTTCTCTAACACCCGGAAACATGTAACAGAGAATGTATGAGTTTCTCAATATTGGTAACAGATAGAAACAAGAGAAAGTACACAGTGATTCATCTACCTAGAGAAGTTACAGAGGTTTACACAGAAAATTCCAAGTATAAGTAAAAGAAGATAAGAGAGACTTAGAAAACTGGTAAAACTTACATTGCTGATTGAGTTGGTAGTACTTAGCACTGTGAAAAAAGCACTTTCCGCGAAAGAAATCCACTTCTCTAAGACGGGGAAACAGTGAAAAGAAAATGTATGAGTTTCTCAAGATTGGTAACAGATAGAAACAAGAGAAAGTACACAGCGATTCATCTACCTAGAGAAGTTACAGAGGTTTACACAGAGAATTCCAAGTATAAGTACAAGAAAATAAGAGAGACTTAGAAAACTGGTAAAACCTACATTGTTGATAGAGTTGGGAGTACTTAGCACTGTGAAAACAGCACTTTCGCCGATGAAATCTACTTCTCTAAGACCGGGAAACAGTGAAAAGAGAATGTATGAGTTTCTCAAGATTGTTAGCAGATAGAAACAAGAGAAAGTACACAGTGATTCATCTACCTAGAGAAGTTACAGAGGTTTACACAGAGAATTCCAAGTATAAGTACAAGAAAATAAGAGAGACTTAGAAAGCTGGTAAAACCTACATTGTTGATAGAGTTGGGAGTACTTAGCACTGTGAAAACAGCACTTTCGCCGAAAGAAATCTACTTCTCTAAGACCGCGAAACAGTTAACAGAGAACGTATGAGTTTCTCAAGATTAGTAACAGATAGAAACAAAAGAAGTACACAGTGATTCATCTACCTAGAGAATGTACAGAGGTTTACACAGAAAATTCCAAGTATAAGAAAAAGAAGATAAGAGAGACTTAGGAAACTGGTAAATCTTACATTGTTGATTGAGTTGGGTGTACTTAGCACTGTGAAAACAGCACTTTCGCCGAAAGAAATATACTTCTCTAAGACCGTGAAACAGTGAACAGAGAATGTATGAGTTTCTCAAGATTGGTAACAGATAGAAACAAGAGAAAGTACACAGTGATTCATCTACCTAGAGAAGTTACAGAGGTTTACACAGAGAATTCCAAGTATAAGTACAAGAAAATAAGAGAGACTTAGAAAACTGGTAAAACCTACATTGTTGATAGAGTTGGGAGTAGTTAGCACTGTGAAAACAGCACTTTCGCCGAAAGAAATCTACTTCTCTAAGACCGCGAAACAGTTAACAGAGAATGTATGAATTTCTCAAGATTAGTAACAGATAGAAACAAAAGAAGTACACAGTGATTCATCTACCTAGAGAAGGTACAGATGTTTACACAGAAAATTCCAAATAGAAGTAAAAGAAGATAAGAGAGACTTAGAAAACTGGTAAAACCTACATTGTTGATAGAGTTGGGAGTACTTAGCACTGTGAAAACAGCACTTTCGCCGAAAGAAATCTACTTCTCTAAGACTGGGAAACAGTGAAAAGAGAATGTATGAGTTTCTCAAAATTGGTAACAGATGGAAACAAGAGAAAGTACACAGTGATTAATCTACCTAGAGAAGTTAAACAGGTTTACACAGAGAATTCCAAGTATAAGTACAAGAAAATAAGAGAGACTTAGAAAACTGGTAAAACCTACATTGTTGATAAGGTTGGGAGTACTTAGCACTGTGAAAACAGCACTTTCGCCGAAAGAAATCTACTTCTCTAACACCCGGAAACATGTAACAGAGAATGTATGAGTTTCTCAAGATTGGTAACAGATAGAAACAAGAGAAAGTACACAGTGATTCATCTACCTAGAGAAGTTACAGAGGTTTACACAGAAAATTCCAAGTATAAGTAAAAGAAGATAAGAGAGACTTAGAAAACTGGTAAAACTTACATTGCTGATTGAGTTGGTAGTACTTAGCACTGTGAAAAAAGCACTTTCCGCGAAAGAAATCTACTTCTCTAAGACCGGGAAACAGTGAAAAGAAAATGTATGAGTTTCTCAAGATTGGTAACAGATAGAAACAAGAGAAAGTACACAGTGATTCATCTACCTAGAGAAGTTAAAGAGGTTTACACAGAGAATTCCAAGTATAAGTACAAGAAAATAAGAGAGACTTAGAAAACTGGTAAAACCTACATTGTTCATAGAGTTGGGAGTTCTTAGCTCTGTGAAAACAGCACTTTCGCTGAAAGAAATCTACTTCTCTAAGACCGGGAAACAGTGAAAAGAGAATGTATGAGTTTCTCAAGATTGGTAGCAGATAGAAACAAGAGAAAGTACACAGTGATTCATCTACCTAGAGAAGTTACAGAGGTTTACACAGAGAATTCCAAGTATAACTACAAGAAAATAAGAGAGACTTAGAAAACTGGTAAAACCTACATTGTTGATAGAGTTGGGAGTAGTTAGCACTTTGAAAACAGCACTTTCGTCGAAAGAAATCTACTTCTCTAAGACTGGGAAACAGTGAAAAGAGAATGTATGAGTTTCTCAAGATTAGTAACAGATAGAAACAAGAGAAAGTACACAGTGATTCATCTACCTAGAGAAGTTACAGAGGTTTACACAGAGAATTCCAAGTATAAGTACAAGAAAATAAGAGAGACTTAGAAAACTAGTAAAACCTACATTGTTGATAGAGTTGGGAATACTTAGCACTGTGAAAACAGTACTTTCAGCGAAAGAAATCTACTTCGCTAACACCGGGAAACAGGTAACAGAGAATGTATGAGGTTCTCAAGATTAGTAACCGATAGAAACAAAAGAAGTACACAGTGATTCATCTACCTAGAGAAGTTACAGAGGTTTACACAGAAAATTCCAAGTTTAAGTACAAGAAAATAAGAGAGACGTAGAAAACTGGTAAAACCTACATTGCTGATAGAGTTGGGAGTACTTAGCCCTGTGAAAACAGCACTTTAGCCTAAAGAAATCTACTTCTCTAAGACCGGGAAATAGTGAAAAGAGAATGTATGAGATTCTCAGGATTGGTAACAGACAGAAACAAGAGAAAGTACACAGTGATTCATCTACCTAGAGAAGTTACAGAGGTTTACACAGAGAATTCCAAGTATAAGTACAAGAAAATAAGAGAGACTTAGAAAACTGGTAAAACCTACATTGTTGATAGAGTTGGGAGTACTTAGCACTGTGAAAACAGCACTTTCGCAGAAAGAAATCTTCTTCTCTAAGACCGGGAAACAGTGAACAGAGAATATATGAGTTTCTCAAGATTGGTAACAGATAGAAACAAGAGAAAGTACACAGTGATTCATCTACCTAGAGAACTTACAGAGGTTTACACAGAGAATTCCAAGTATAAGTACAAGAAAATAAGAGAGACTTAGAAAACTGGTAAAACCTACATTGTTGATAGAGTTGGGAGTACTTAGCACTGTGAAAAGAGCACTTTCGCAGAAAGAAATCTTCTTCTCTAACAAGGGGAAGCAGGTAACAGAGAATGTATGAGTCTTCCAAGATTAGTAACAGATAGAAACAAAAGAAGTAAACAGTGATTCATCTACCTAGAGAAGTTACAGAGGTTTACACAGAGAATTCCAAGTATAAGTACAAGAAAATAAGAGAGACTTAGAAAACTGGTAAAACCTACATTGTTGATAGAGTTGGGAGTACTTAGCACTGTGAAAACAGCACTTTCGCCGATAGAAATCTACTTCTCTAACACCGGGAAACAGGTAACAGAGAATTTATCAGGTTCTCAAGATTAGTAACAGATAGAAACAAAAGAAGTACACAGTGATTCATCTACCTAGAGAAGTTACAGAGGTTTACACAGAAAATTCCAAGTTTAAGTACAAGAAAATAAGAGAGACTTAGAAAACTGGTAAAACCTACATTGTTGATAGAGTTGGGAGTACTTAGCACAGTGAAAACAGCACTTTCACTGAAAGAAATCTACTTCCCTAAGACCGGGAAAGAGTTAAAAGAGAATGTATGAGTTTCTCAAGATTGGTAACAGATAGAAACAAGAGAAAGTACACAGTGATTCATCTACCTAGAGAAGTTACAGAGCTTTACACAGAGAATTCCAAGTATAAGTACAAGAAAATAAGAGAGACTTAGAAAACTGGTAAAAACTACATTGTTGATAGAGTTGGGAGTACTTAGCACTGTGAAAACAGCACTTTCGCCGAAAGAAATCTACTTCTCTAACAGCGAGAAACAGGGAACAGAGAATGTATGAGTTTCTCAAGTTTGGTAACAGATAGAAAGAAGAGAAAGTACACAGTGATTCATCCACCTAGAGAAGTTACAGAGGTTTACACAGAGAATTCCAAGTATAAGTACAAGAAAATAAGAGAGACTTAGAAAACTGGTAAAACCTACATTGTTGATAGAGTTGGGAGTACTTAGCACTGTGAAAAGAGCACTTTCGCAGAAAGAAATCTTCTTCTCTAACAATGGGAAACAGGTAACAGAGAATGTATGAGTTTTCCAAGATTAGTAACAGATAGAAACAAAAGAAGTAAACAGTGATTCATCTACCTAGAGAAGTTACAGAGGTTTACACAGAAAATTCCAAGTTTAAGTACAAGAAAATAAGAGAAACTTAGAAAACTGGTAAAACTTACATTGTTGATTGAGTTGGGAGTACTTAGCACTGTGAAAACAGCACTTTCGCCGAAAGAAATCTACTTCTCTAAGACCGGGAAATAGTGAAAAGAGAATGTATGAGTTTCTCACGATTGGTAACAGATAGAAACAAGAGAAAGTACACAGTGATTCATCTACCTAGAGAAGATACAGAGGATTACACAGAGAATTAA
Source organism: Heterohyrax brucei (assembly GCA_028571685.1). NCBI lineage: Eukaryota > Metazoa > Chordata > Mammalia > Hyracoidea > Procaviidae > Heterohyrax > Heterohyrax brucei. The sequence goes on along the minus strand of CM053141.1, from coordinate 216,276,754 downwards.
AAGTATAAGTACAAGAAAATAAGAGAGACTTAGAAAACTGGTAAAACCTACATTGTTGATAGAGTTGGGAGTACTTAGCACTGTGAAAACAGCACTTTCGCCGATAGAAATCTACTTCTCTAACACCGGCAAACAGGGAACAGAGAATGTATGAGTTTCTCAAGATTAGTAACAGACAGAAACAAAAGAAGTACACAGTGATTCATCTACCTAGAGAAGGTACAGAGTTTTACACAGAAAATTCCAAGTTTAAGTACAAGAAAATAAGAGAGACTTAGAAAACTGGTAAAACCTACATTGTTGATAGAGTTGGGAATACTTAGCACTGTGAAAACAGTACTTCCGCCGAAAGAAATCTACTTCTCTAACACCGGGAAACAGGTAACAGAGAATGTATGAGGTTCTCAAGATTAGTAACAGATAGAAACAAAAGAAGTACACAGTGATTCATCTACCTAGAGAAGTTACAGAGGTTTACACAAAAAATTCCAAATTTAAGTACTAGAAAATAAGAGAGACTTAGAAAACTGGTAAAACTTACATTGTTGATTGAGTTGGGAGTACTTAGCACTGTGAAAACAGCACTTTCGCCGAAAGAAATCTACTTCTCTAAGACCGCGAAACAGTTAATAGAGAATGTATGAGTTTCTCAAGATTAGTAACAGATAGAAACAAAAGAAGTACACAATGATTCATCTACCTAGAGAAGCTACAGAAGTTTACACAGAAATTTCCATGTATAAGTAAAAGAAGATAAGAGAGACTTAGGAAACTGGTAAAACTTAAATTGTTGATTGAGTTGGGAGTACTTAGCACTGTGAAATCGGCACTTTCGCCGAAAGAAATCTACTTCTCTAAGACCGGGAAACAGTGAAAAGAGAATGTATGAGTTTCTCAAGATTGGTAACAGATAGAAACAAGAGAAAGCACACAGTGATTCATCTACCTAGAGAAGTTACAGAGGTTTACACAGAGAATTCCAAGTATAAGTACAAGAAAATAAGAGAGACTTAGAAAACTGGTAAAACCTACATTGTTCATAGAGTTGAGAGTACTTAGCACTGTGAAAACAGCACTTTCGCCGAAAGAAATCTACTTCTCTAACACCAGGAAACAGGGAACAGAGTATGTATGTGTTTCTCAAGATTGGTAACAGATAGAAACAAGAGAAAGTACACAGTGATTCATCTACCTAGAGAAGTTACAGAGGTTTACACAGAGAATTCCAAGTATAAGTACAAGAAAATAAGAGAGACTTAGAAAACTGGTAAAACCTATATTGTTGATAGAGTTGGGAGTAGTTAGCACTGTGAAAACAGCACTTTCGCCGAAAGAAATCTACTTCTCTAAGACCGCGAAACAGTTAACAGAGAATGTATGAATTTCTCAAGATTAGTAACAGATAGAAACAAAAGAAGTACACAGTGATTCATCTACCTAGAGAAGGTACAGAGGTTTACACAGAAAATTCCAAATATAAGTAAAAGAAGATAAGAGAGACTTAGAAAACTGGTAAAACCTACATTGTTGATAGAGTTGGGAGTACTTAGCACTGTGAAAACAGCACTTTCGCCGAAAGAAATCTACTTCTCTAAGACTGGGAAACAGTGAAAAGAGAATGTATGAGTTTCTCAAAATTGGTAACAGATGGAAACAAGAGAAAGTACACAGTGATTCATCTACCTAGAGAAGTTAAAGAGGTTTACACAGAGAATTCCAAGTATAAGTACAAGAAAATAAGAGAGACTTAGAAAACTGGTAAAACCTACATTGTTGATAAGGTTGGGAGTACTTAGCACTGTGAAAACAGCACTTTCGCCGAAAGAAATCTACTTCTCTAACACCCGGAAACATGTAACAGAGAATGTATGAGTTTCTCAATATTGGTAACAGATAGAAACAAGAGAAAGTACACAGTGATTCATCTACCTAGAGAAGTTACAGAGGTTTACACAGAAAATTCCAAGTATAAGTAAAAGAAGATAAGAGAGACTTAGAAAACTGGTAAAACTTACATTGCTGATTGAGTTGGTAGTACTTAGCACTGTGAAAAAAGCACTTTCCGCGAAAGAAATCCACTTCTCTAAGACGGGGAAACAGTGAAAAGAAAATGTATGAGTTTCTCAAGATTGGTAACAGATAGAAACAAGAGAAAGTACACAGCGATTCATCTACCTAGAGAAGTTACAGAGGTTTACACAGAGAATTCCAAGTATAAGTACAAGAAAATAAGAGAGACTTAGAAAACTGGTAAAACCTACATTGTTGATAGAGTTGGGAGTACTTAGCACTGTGAAAACAGCACTTTCGCCGATGAAATCTACTTCTCTAAGACCGGGAAACAGTGAAAAGAGAATGTATGAGTTTCTCAAGATTGTTAGCAGATAGAAACAAGAGAAAGTACACAGTGATTCATCTACCTAGAGAAGTTACAGAGGTTTACACAGAGAATTCCAAGTATAAGTACAAGAAAATAAGAGAGACTTAGAAAGCTGGTAAAACCTACATTGTTGATAGAGTTGGGAGTACTTAGCACTGTGAAAACAGCACTTTCGCCGAAAGAAATCTACTTCTCTAAGACCGCGAAACAGTTAACAGAGAACGTATGAGTTTCTCAAGATTAGTAACAGATAGAAACAAAAGAAGTACACAGTGATTCATCTACCTAGAGAATGTACAGAGGTTTACACAGAAAATTCCAAGTATAAGAAAAAGAAGATAAGAGAGACTTAGGAAACTGGTAAATCTTACATTGTTGATTGAGTTGGGTGTACTTAGCACTGTGAAAACAGCACTTTCGCCGAAAGAAATATACTTCTCTAAGACCGTGAAACAGTGAACAGAGAATGTATGAGTTTCTCAAGATTGGTAACAGATAGAAACAAGAGAAAGTACACAGTGATTCATCTACCTAGAGAAGTTACAGAGGTTTACACAGAGAATTCCAAGTATAAGTACAAGAAAATAAGAGAGACTTAGAAAACTGGTAAAACCTACATTGTTGATAGAGTTGGGAGTAGTTAGCACTGTGAAAACAGCACTTTCGCCGAAAGAAATCTACTTCTCTAAGACCGCGAAACAGTTAACAGAGAATGTATGAATTTCTCAAGATTAGTAACAGATAGAAACAAAAGAAGTACACAGTGATTCATCTACCTAGAGAAGGTACAGATGTTTACACAGAAAATTCCAAATATAAGTAAAAGAAGATAAGAGAGACTTAGAAAACTGGTAAAACCTACATTGTTGATAGAGTTGGGAGTACTTAGCACTGTGAAAACAGCACTTTCGCCGAAAGTAATCTACTTCTCTAAGACTGGGAAACAGTGAAAAGAGAATGTATGAGTTTCTCAAAATTGGTAACAGATGGAAACAAGAGAAAGTACACAGTGATTCATCTACCTAGAGAAGTTAAACAGGTTTACACAGAGAATTCCAAGTATAAGTACAAGAAAATAAGAGAGACTTAGAAAACTGGTAAAACCTACATTGTTGATAAGGTTGGGAGTACTTAGCACTGTGAAAACAGCACTTTCGCCGAAAGAAATCTACTTCTCTAACACCCGGAAACATGTAACAGAGAATGTATGAGTTTCTCAAGATTGGTAACAGATAGAAACAAGAGAAAGTACACAGTGATTCATCTACCTAGAGAAGTTACAGAGGTTTACACAGAAAATTCCAAGTATAAGTAAAAGAAGATAAGAGAGACTTAGAAAACTGGTAAAACTTACATTGCTGATTGAGTTGGTAGTACTTAGCACTGTGAAAAAAGCACTTTCCGCGAAAGAAATCTACTTCTCTAAGACCGGGAAACAGTGAAAAGAAAATGTATGAGTTTCTCAAGATTGGTAACAGATAGAAACAAGAGAAAGTACACAGTGATTCATCTACCTAGAGAAGTTAAAGAGGTTTACACAGAGAATTCCAAGTATAAGTACAAGAAAATAAGAGAGACTTAGAAAACTGGTAAAACCTACATTGTTCATAGAGTTGGGAGTTCTTAGCTCTGTGAAAACAGCACTTTCGCTGAAAGAAATCTACTTCTCTAAGACCGGGAAACAGTGAAAAGAGAATGTATGAGTTTCTCAAGATTGGTAGCAGATAGAAACAAGAGAAAGTACACAGTGATTCATCTACCTAGAGAAGTTACAGAGGTTTACACAGAGAATTCCAAGTATAACTACAAGAAAATAAGAGAGACTTAGAAAACTGGTAAAACCTACATTGTTGATAGAGTTGGGAGTAGTTAGCACTTTGAAAACAGCACTTTCGTCGAAAGAAATCTACTTCTCTAAGACTGGGAAACAGTGAAAAGAGAATGTATGAGTTTCTCAAGATTAGTAACAGATAGAAACAAGAGAAAGTACACAGTGATTCATCTACCTAGAGAAGTTACAGAGGTTTACACAGAGAATTCCAAGTATAAGTACAAGAAAATAAGAGAGACTTAGAAAACTAGTAAAACCTACATTGTTGATAGAGTTGGGAATACTTAGCACTGTGAAAACAGTACTTTCAGCGAAAGAAATCTACTTCGCTAACACCGGGAAACAGGTAACAGAGAATGTATGAGGTTCTCAAGATTAGTAACCGATAGAAACAAAAGAAGTACACAGTGATTCATCTACCTAGAGAAGTTACAGAGGTTTACACAGAAAATTCCAAGTTTAAGTACAAGAAAATAAGAGAGACGTAGAAAACTGGTAAAACCTACATTGCTGATAGAGTTGGGAGTACTTAGCCCTGTGAAAACAGCACTTTAGCCTAAAGAAATCTACTTCTCTAAGACCGGGAAATAGTGAAAAGAGAATGTATGAGATTCTCAGGATTGGTAACAGACAGAAACAAGAGAAAGTACACAGTGATTCATCTACCTAGAGAAGTTACAGAGGTTTACACAGAGAATTCCAAGTATAAGTACAAGAAAATAAGAGAGACTTAGAAAACTGGTAAAACCTAGATTGTTGATTGAGTTGGGAGTAGTTAGCACTGTGAAAACAGCACTTTCGCCGAAAGAAATCTACTTCTCTAAGACCGCGAAACAGTTAACAGAGAATGTATGAGTTTCTCAAGATTAGTAACAGATAGAAACAAAAGAAGTACACAGTGATTCATCTACCTAGAGAAGTTACAGAGGTTTACACAGAAAATTCCAAGTAGAAGTAAGAGAAGATAAGAGAGACTTAAAAAACTGGTAAAATTTACATTTTTCATTGAGTTGGGAGTACTTAGCACTGTGAAAACAGCACTTTCGCCGAAAGAAATCTCCTTCTCTAAGACCGGGAAACAGTGAATGAGAATGTATGAGTTTCTCAAGATTGCTAAGAGATAGAAACAAGAGAAAGTACACAGTGATTCATCTACTTAGAGAAGTTACAGAGGTTTACACAGAGAATTCCAAGTATAAGTACAAGAAAATAAGAGAGACTTAGAAAACTGGTAAAACCTACATTGTTGATAGAGTTGGGAGTAGTTAGCACTGTGAAAACAGCACTTTCGCCGAAAGAAATCTACTTCTCTAAGACCGCGAAACAGTTAACAGAGAATGTATGAGTTTCTCAAGATTAGTAACAGATAGAAACAAAAGAAGTACACAGTGATTCATCTACCTAGAGAAGGTACAGAGATTTACACAGAAAATTCCAAGTATAAGTAAAAGAAGATAAGAGAGACTTAGGAAACTGGTAAAACTTACATTGTTGATTGAGTTGGGAGTACTTAGCACTGTGAAAACAGCACTTTCGCCGAAAGAAATCTCCTTCTCTAAGACCGGGAAACAGTGAAAAGAGAATGTATGAGTTTCTCAAGATTTGTAACCGATAGAAACAAGAGAAAGTACACAGTGATTCATCTACCTGGAGAAGTTACAGAGGTTAACACAGAGAATTCCAAGTATTAGTACAAGAAAATAAGAGAGACTTAGAAAACTGGTAAAACCTACATTGTTGATAGAGTTGAGAGTACTTAGCAATGTGAAAACAGCACTTTCGCAGAAAGAAATCTACTTCTCTAAGACTGGGAAACAGTGACCAGAGAATATATGAGTTTCTCAAGATTGGTAACAGATAGAAACAAGACAAAGTACACAGTGATTCATCTAGCTAGAGAAGTTACAGAGGTTTACACAGAGAATTCCAAGTATAAGTACAAGAACATAAGAGAGACTTAGAAAACTGGTAAAACCTACATTGTTGATAGAGTTGGGAGTACTTCGCACTGTGAAAACAGCACTTTCGCCGAAAGAAATCTACTTCTCTAAGACCGGGAAACAGTGAAAAGAGAATGTATGAGTATCTCAAAATTGGTAACAGATAGAAACAAGAGAAAGTACACAGTGATTCATCTACCTAGAGAAGTTACAGAGGTTTACACAGAAAATTCCAAGTATAAGTAAAAGAAGATAAGAGAGACTTAGAAAACTGGTAAAACTTACATTGCTGATTGAGTTGGGAGTACTTAGCACTGTGAAAAAAGCACTTTCCGCGAAAAAAATCTACTTCTCTAAGACCGGGAAACAGTGAAAAGAGAATGTATGAGTTTCTCAAGATTGGTAACAGACAGAAACAAGAGAAAGTACACAGTGATTCATCTACCTAGAGAAGTTACAGAGGTTTACACAGAGAATTCCAAGTATAACTACAAGAAAATAAGAGAGACTTAGAAAACTGGTAAAACCTACATTGTTCATAGAGTTGGGAATACTTAGCTCTGTGAAAACAGCACTTTCGCCGAAAGAAATCTACTTCTCTAAGATCAGGAAACAGTGAAAAGGGAATGTATGAGTTTCTCAAGATTCGTAACAGATAGAAACAAGAGAAAGTACACAGTGATTCATCTACCTAGAGAAGTTACAGAGGTTTACACAGAGAATACCAAGTATAAGTACAAGAAAATAAGAGAGACTTAGAAAACTGGTAAAACCTACATTGTTGATAGAGTTGGGAGTACATAGCACTGTGAAAACAGCACTTTCGCCGAAAGAAATCTACTTCTCTAAGACTGGGAAACAGTATAAAGAGAATATATGAGTTTCTCAAGATTGGTAACAGATAGAAACAAGAGAAAGTACACAGTGATTCATCTACCTAGAGAAGTTACAGAGGTTTACACAGAGAATTCCAAGAATAAGTACAAGAAAATAAGAGAGACTTAGAAAACTGGTAAAACCTACATTATTGATAGAGTTGGGAGTACTTAGCACTGTGAAAACAGCACTTTCTCCGAAAGAAATCTACTTGTCTAACTCCGGGAAACAGGTAACAGAGAATGTATGAGTTTCTCAAGATTGGTAACAGATAGAAACAAGAGAAAGTACACAGTGATTCATCTACCAAGAGAACTTACAGAGGTTTACACAGAGAATTCCAAGTATAAGTACAAGAAAATGAGAGAGACTTAGAAAACTGGTAAAGCCTACAATGTTGATAGAGTTGGTAGTACTTAGCACTGTGAAAGCAGCACTTTCGCCGAAAGAAATCTTCTTCTCTAAGACCGGGAAACAGTGAAAAGAGAATGTATGAGTTTCTCAAAATTGGTAACAGATAGAAACAAGAGAAAGTACACAGTGATTCATCTACCTAGAGAAGTTACAGAGGTTTACACAGAAAATTCCAAGTTTAAGTACAAGAATATAAGAGAGACTTAGAAAACAGGTAAAACCTACATTGTTGATAGAGTTGGGAGTACTTAGCACTGTGAAAACAGCACTTTCGCCGAAAGAAATCTACTTCTCTAAGACCGGGAAACAGTGAAAAGATAATGTATGTGTTTCTCAGGATTGGTAACAGATAGAAACAAGAGAAAGTACACAGTGATTCATCCACCTAGAGAAGTTATAGAGGTTTACACAGAGAATTCCAAGTATAAGTACAAGAAAATAAGAGAGACTTAGAAAACTGGTAAAACCTACATTGTTGATAGAGTTGGGAGTAGTTAGCACTGTGAAAACAGCACTTTCGCCGAAAGAAATCTACTTCTCTAAGACCGCGAAACAGTTAACAGAGAATGTATGAGTTTCTCAAGATTAGTAACAGATAGAAACAAAAGAAGTACACAGTGATTCATCTACCTATAGAAGGTACAGAGGTTTACACAGAAAATTCCAAGTATAAGTAAAAGAAGATAAGAGAGACTTTGGAAACTTTTAAAACTTACATTGTTGATTGAGTTGGGAGTACTTAGCACTGTGAAAACAGCACTTTCGCCGAACGAAATCTCCTTCTCTAAGACCGGGAAACAGTGAAAAGAGAATGTATGAGTTAATCAAGATTGGTAACAGATAGAAACAAGAGAAAGTACACAGTGATTCCTCTACCTAGAGAAGTTACAGAGGTTTACACAGAGAATTCCAAGTATAAGTACAAGAAAATAAGAGAGACTTAGAAAACTGGTAAAACCTACATTGTTGATAGAGTTGGGAGTACTTAGCTCTGTGAAAACAGCACTTTCGCCGAAAGAAGTCTACTTCTCTAAGACCGGGAAACAGTGAAAAGAGAATGTATGAGTTTCTCAAGATTGGTAGGAGATAGAAACAAGAGAAAGTACACAGTGATTCATCTACCTAGAGAAGTTACAGAGGTTTACACAGAGAATTCCAAGTATAAGTACAAGAAAATAAGAGAGACTTAGAAAACTGGTAAAACCTACAGTGTTGATAGAGTTGGGAGTACTTAGCACTGTGAAAACAGCACTTTCGCCGAAAGAAATCTACTTCTCTAAGACCGGCAAACAGTGAAAAGAGAATGTATCAGTTTCTCAAGATTGGTAACAGATAGAAACAAGAGAAAGTACACAGTGATTCATCTACCTAGAGAAGTTACAGAGGTTTACACAGAGAATTCCAAGTATAAGTAAAAGAAAATAAGAGAGACGTAGAAAACTGGTAAAACCTACATTGTTGATAGAGTTGGGAAGACTTAACTCTGTGAAAACAGCACTTTCGCCGAAAGAAATCTACTTCTCTAACACCGGGAAACAGGTAACAGAGAATGTATGAGTTTCTCAAGATTGGCAACAGTTAGAAACAAGAGAAAGTACACAGTGATTCATCTACCTAGAGAAGTTACAGAGGTTTACACAGAGAATTTCAAGTATAAATACAAGAAAATAAGAGAGACTTAGAAAACTGGTAAAACCTACATTGTTGATAGAGTTGGGAGTACTTAGCACTGTGAAAACAGTACTTTCGCCGAAAGAAATCTACTTCGCTAATACCGGGAAACAGGTAACAGAGAATGTATGTGGTTCTCAAGATTAGTAACAGATAGAAACAAAAGAAGTACACAGTGATTCATCTACCTAGAGAAATTACAGAGGTTTACACAGAGAATTCCAAGTATAAGTACAAGAAAATAAGAGAGACTTAGAAAACTGGTAAAACCTACATTGTTGATAGAGTTGGGAGTACTTAGCACTGTGAAAATAGCACTTTCGCCGAACGAAATCTACTTCTCTAAAACTGGGAAACAGTGAAAAGTGAATGTATGAGTTTCTCAAAATTAGTAACAGACAGAAACAAGAGAAAGTACACAGTGATTCATCTACCTAGAGAAGTTACAGAGGTTTACACAGAGAATTCCAAGTATAAGTACAAGAAAATAAGAGAGAATTAGAAAACTAGTAAAACCTACATTGTTGATAGAGTTGGGAATACTTAGCACTGTGAAAACAGTACTTTCACCGAAAGAAATCTACTTCGCTAACACCGGGAAACAGGTAACAGAGAATGTATGAGGTTCTCAAGATTAGCAACAGATAGAAACAAAAGAAGTACACAGTGATTCATCTACCTAGAGAAGGTACAGAGGTTTACACAGAAAATTCCAAGTATAAGTAAAAGAAGATAAGAGAGACTTAGGAAACTGGTAAAACTTAAATTGTTGATTGAGTTGGGAGTACTTAGCACTGTGAAAACAGCACTTTCGCCGAAAGAAATCTCCTTCTCTAAGACCGGGAAACAGTGAAAAGAGAATGTATGAGTTTCTCCAGATTGGTAACAGATAGAAACAAGAGAAAGTACACAGGGATTCATCTACCTAGAGAAGTTAAAGAGGTTTACACAGAGAATTCCAAGTATAAGTACAAGAAAATAAGAGAGACTTAGAAAACTGGTAAAACCTACAGTGTTGTTAGAGTTGGGAGTACTTAGCACTGTGAAAACAGCACTTTCGCTGAAAGAAATCTACTTCTCTAAGACTGGAAAACAGTGAAAAGAGAATGTATGAGTTTCTCAAGATTGGTAACAGATAGAAACAAGAGAAAGTACACAGTGATTCATGTACCTAGAGAAGTTACAGAGGTTTACACAGAGAATTCCAAGTATAAGTACAAGAAAATAAGAGAGACTTAGAAAACTGGAAAAACCTACATTGTTGATAGAGTTGGGAGTACTTAGCACTGTGAAAACAGTACTTTCACCGAAAGAAATCTACTTCGCTAACACCGGGAAACAGGTAACAGAGAATGTATGAGTTTCTCAAGATTAGTAACAGATAGAAACAAAAGAAGTACACAGTGATTCATCTACCTAGAGAAGGTACATAGGTTTACACAGAAAATTCTAAGTATAAGTAAAAGAAGATAAGAGAGACTTAGGAAACTGGTAAAACGTACATTGTTGATTGAGTTGGGAGTACTTAGCACTGTGAGAACAGCACTTTCGCCGAAAGAAATCTACTTCTCTAAGACCAGGAGACAGTGAAAAGAAAATGTATGAGTTTCTCAAGATTGGTAACAGATAGAAACAAGAGAAAGTACACAGTGATTCATCTACCTAGAGAAGTTACAGAGGTTTACACAGAGAATTCCAAGTATAAGTACAAGAAAATAAAAGAGACTTAGAAAACTGGTAAAACCTACATTGTTGATAGAGTTGGGAGTACTTACTACTGTGAAAACAGCACTTTCGCCGAAAGAAATCTACTTCTCTAAGACCGGGAAACAGTGAAAAGAGAATGTATCAGTTTCTCAAGATTGGTAACAGATAGAAACAAGAGAAAGTATACAGTGATTCATCTACCTAGAGAAGTTACAGAGGTTTACACAGAGAATTCCAAGTATAAGTACAAGAAAATAAGCGAGACTTAGAAAACTGGTAAAACCTACGTTTTTGATAGAGTTGGGAGTACTTAGCACTGTGAAAACAGCACTTTCGCCGAAAGAGATCTACTTCTCTAAGACTGGGAAACAGTGAAAAGAGAATGTATGAGTTTCTCAAGATTAGTAACAGATAGAAACAAGAGAAAGTACACAGTGATTCATCTACCTAGAGAAGTTACAGAGGTTTACACAGAGAATTCCAAGTATAAGTACAAGAAAATAAGAGAGACTTAGAAAACTAGTAAAACCTACATTGTTGATAGAGTTGGGAATACTTAGCACTTTGAAAACAGGACTTTCACCGAAAGAAATCTACTTCGCTGACACCGGGAAACAGGTAACAGAGAATGTATGAGGTTCTCAAGATTAGCAACAGATAGAAACAAAAGAAGTACACAGTGATTCAAATACCTAGAGAAGGTACCGAGGTTTACACAGAAAATTCCAAGTATAAGTAAAACAAGATAAGAGAGACTTAGGAAACTGGTAAAACTTACATTGTTGATTGAGTTGGGAGTACTTAGCACTGTGAAAACAGCACTTTCGCCGAAAGAAATCTACTTCTCTAAGACCGGGAAACAGTGAAAAGGGAATGTATGAGTTTCTCAAGATTGGTAACAGATAGAAACAAGAGAAAGTACACAGTGATTCATCTACCTAGAGGTTTACACAGAGAATTCCATGTATAAGTAGAAGAAAATAAGAGAGACTTAGAAAACTGGTAAAACCTACCTTGTTGATAGAGTTGGGAGTACTTAGCTCTGTGAAAACAGCACTTTCGCCGAAAGAAATCTACTTCTCTAAGACTGGGAAACAGTGAAAAGATAATGTATCAGTTTCTCAAGATTGGTAACAGATGGAAACAAGAGAAAGTACACAGTGATTCATCTACCTAGAGAAGTTACAGAGGTTTACACAGAGAATTCCAAGTATAAGTACAAGAAAATAAGAGAGACTTAGAAAACTGGTAAAACCTACATTGTTGATAGAGTTCGGAGTACTTAGCACTGTGAAAACAGCACTTTCGCCGAAAGAAATCTACTTTTCTAAGACCGGGAAACAGTGAAAAGAGAATGTATGAGTTTCTCAAAATTGGTAACAGATAAAAACAAGACAAAGTACACAGTGATTCATCTACCTAGAGAAGTTACAGAGGTTTACACAGAGAATTCCAAGTATAAGTACAAGAAAGTAAGAGAGCCTTAGAAAACTGGTAAAACCTACATTGTTGATAGAGTTGGGAGTACTTACTACTGTGAAAACAGCACTTTCGCCGAAAGAAATCTACTTCTCTAAGACCGGGAAACAGTGAAAAGAGAATGTATCAGTTTCTCAAGATTGGTAACAGATAGAAACAAGAGAAAGTACACAGTGATTCATCTACCTAGAGAAGTTACAGAGGTTTACACAGAGAATTCCAAGTATAAGTACAAGAAAATAAGCGAGACTTAGAAAACTGGTAAAACCTACATTGTTAATAGAGTTGGGAGTACTTAGCACTGTGAAAACAGCACTTTCGCCGAAAGAAATCTACTTCTCTAACACCAGGAAACAGGTAACAAAGAATGTATGAGTTTCTTAAGATTAGTAACAGATAGAAACAAAAGAAGTACACAGTGATTCATCTACCTAGAGAAGTTACAGAGGTTTACACAGAGAATTCCAAGTATAAGTACAAGAAAATAAGAGAGACTTAGAAAACTGGTAAAACCTACATTGTTGATAGAGTTGGGAGTACTTAGTACTGTGAAAACAGCACTTTCGCCGAAAGAAATCTACTTCTCTAAGACCGGGAAACAGTGAAAAGAGAATGTATGAGTTTCTCAAGATTGGTAACAGATAGAAACAAGAGAAAGTACACAGTGATTCATCTACCTAGAGAAGTTACAGAGGTTTACACAGTGAATTCCAAGTATAAGTACAAGAAAATAAGAGAGACTTAGAAAACTGGTAAAACCTACATTGTTGATAGAGTTGGGAGTACTTGGCACTGTGAAAACAGCACTTTCGCCGAAAGAAATCTACTTCTCTAAGACTGGGAAACAATGAAAAGAGAATGTATGAGTTTCTCAAGATTAGTAACAGATAGAAACAAGAGAAAGTACACAGTGATTCATCTACCTAGAGAAGTTACAGAGGTTTACACAGAGAATTCCAAGTATAAGTACAAGAAAATAAGAGAGACTTAGAAAACTAGTAAAACCTACATTGTTGATAGAGTTGGGAATACTTAGCACTGTGAAAATAGTACTTTCACCGAAAGAAATCTACTTCGCTAACACCGGGAAACAGGTAACAGAGAATGTATGAGGTTCTCAAGATTAGTAACAGATAGAAACAAAAGAAGTACACAGTGATTCATCTACCTAGAGAAGTTACAGAGGTTTACACAGAAAATTCCAAGTTTAAGTACAAGAAAATAAGAGAGATTTAGAAAACTGGTAAAACCTACTTTGTTGATAGAGTTGGGAGTACTTGGCACTGTGAAAACAGCACTTTCGCCGAAAGAAATCTACTTCTCTAAGACCGGGAAACAGTGAAAAGAGAATGTATGAGTTTCTCAAAATTGGTAACAGACAGAAACAAGAGAAAGTACACAGTGATTCATCTACCTAGAGAAGTTACAGAGGTTTACACAGAGAATTCCAAGTTTAAGTACAAGAAAATAAGAGAGACTTAGAAAACTGGTAAAACCTACATTGTTGATAGAGTTGGGAGTACTTAGCACTGTGAAAACAGCACTTTCGCCGAAAGAAATCTACTTCTCTAAGACCGGGAAACAGTGAAAAGTGAATGTATGAGTTTCTCAAAATTGGTAACAGATAGAAACAAGAGAAAGTACAGAGTGATTCATCTACCTAGAGAAGTTACAGAGGTTTACACAGAGAATTCCAAGTATAAGTACAAGAAAATAAGAGAGACTTAGAAAACTGGTAAAACCTACATTGTTGATAGAGTTAGGAGTAGTTAGCACTGTGAAAACAGCACTTTTGCCGAAAGAAATCTACTTCTCTAAGACCGCGAAACAGTTAACAGAGAATGTATGAGTTTCTCAAGATTAGAAACAGATAGAAACAAAAGAAGTACACAGTGATTCATCTACCTAGAGAAGGTACATAGGTTTACACAGAAAATTCTAAGTATAAGTAAAAGAAGATAAGAGAGACTTAGGAAACTGGTAAAACTTACATTGTTGATTGAGTTGGGAGTACTTAGCACTGTGACAACAGCACTTTCGCCGAAAGAAATCTACTTCTCTAAGACCAGGAAACAGTGAATAGAGAATGTATGAGTTTCTCAAGATTGGTAACAGATAGAAACAAGAGAAAGTACACAGTGATTCATCTACCTAGAGAAGTTACAGAGGTTTACACAGAGAATTCCAAGTATAAGTAAAAGAAAATAAGAGAGACGTAGAAAACTGGTAAAACCTACATTGTTGATAGAGTTGGGAAGACTTAACTCTGTGAAAACAGCACTTTCGCCGAAAGAAATCTACTTCTCTAACACCGGGAAACAGGTAACAGAGAATGTATGAGTTTCTCAAGATTGGCAACAGTTAGAAACAAGAGAAAGTACACAGTGATTCATCTACCTAGAGAAGTTACAGAGGTTTACACAGAGAATTTCAAGTATAAATACAAGAAAATAAGAGAGACTTAGAAAACTGGTAAAACCTACATTGTTGATAGAGTTGGGAGTACTTAGCACTGTGAAAACAGTACTTTCGCCGAAAGAAATCTACTTCGCTAATACCGGGAAACAGGTAACAGAGAATGTATGTGGTTCTCAAGATTAGTAACAGATAGAAACAAAAGAAGTACACAGTGATTCATCTACCTAGAGAAATTACAGAGGTTTACACAGAGAATTCCAAGTATAAGTACAAGAAAATAAGAGAGACTTAGAAAACTGGTAAAACCTACATTGTTGATAGAGTTGGGAGTACTTAGCACTGTGAAAATAGCACTTTCGCCGAACGAAATCTACTTCTCTAAAACTGGGAAACAGTGAAAAGTGAATGTATGAGTTTCTCAAAATTAGTAACAGACAGAAACAAGAGAAAGTACACAGTGATTCATCTACCTAGAGAAGTTACAGAGGTTTACACAGAGAATTCCAAGTATAAGTACAAGAAAATAAGAGAGAATTAGAAAACTAGTAAAACCTACATTGTTGATAGAGTTGGGAATACTTAGCACTGTGAAAACAGTACTTTCACCGAAAGAAATCTACTTCGCTAACACCGGGAAACAGGTAACAGAGAATGTATGAGGTTCTCAAGATTAGCAACAGATAGAAACAAAAGAAGTACACAGTGATTCATCTACCTAGAGAAGGTACAGAGGTTTACACAGAAAATTCCAAGTATAAGTAAAAGAAGATAAGAGAGACTTAGGAAACTGGTAAAACTTAAATTGTTGATTGAGTTGGGAGTACTTAGCACTGTGAAAACAGCACTTTCGCCGAAAGAAATCTCCTTCTCTAAGACCGGGAAACAGTGAAAAGAGAATGTATGAGTTTCTCCAGATTGGTAACAGATAGAAACAAGAGAAAGTACACAGGGATTCATCTACCTAGAGAAGTTAAAGAGGTTTACACAGAGAATTCCAAGTATAAGTACAAGAAAATAAGAGAGACTTAGAAAACTGGTAAAACCTACAGTGTTGTTAGAGTTGGGAGTACTTAGCACTGTGAAAACAGCACTTTCGCTGAAAGAAATCTACTTCTCTAAGACTGGAAAACA
Organism: Heterohyrax brucei; assembly: GCA_028571685.1. Taxonomy (NCBI): domain Eukaryota; kingdom Metazoa; phylum Chordata; class Mammalia; order Hyracoidea; family Procaviidae; genus Heterohyrax; species Heterohyrax brucei. The sequence goes on along the minus strand of CM053141.1, from coordinate 216,260,907 downwards.
GTGAAAAGAGAATGTATGAGTTTCTCAAGATTGGTAACAGATAGAAACAAGAGAAAGTACACAGTGATTCATGTACCTAGAGAAGTTACAGAGGTTTACACAGAGAATTCCAAGTATAAGTACAAGAAAATAAGAGAGACTTAGAAAACTGGAAAAACCTACATTGTTGATAGAGTTGGGAGTACTTAGCACTGTGAAAACAGTACTTTCACCGAAAGAAATCTACTTCGCTAACACCGGGAAACAGGTAACAGAGAATGTATGAGTTTCTCAAGATTAGTAACAGATAGAAACAAAAGAAGTACACAGTGATTCATCTACCTAGAGAAGGTACATAGGTTTACACAGAAAATTCTAAGTATAAGTAAAAGAAGATAAGAGAGACTTAGGAAACTGGTAAAACGTACATTGTTGATTGAGTTGGGAGTACTTAGCACTGTGAGAACAGCACTTTCGCCGAAAGAAATCTACTTCTCTAAGACCAGGAGACAGTGAAAAGAAAATGTATGAGTTTCTCAAGATTGGTAACAGATAGAAACAAGAGAAAGTACACAGTGATTCATCTACCTAGAGAAGTTACAGAGGTTTACACAGAGAATTCCAAGTATAAGTACAAGAAAATAAAAGAGACTTAGAAAACTGGTAAAACCTACATTGTTGATAGAGTTGGGAGTACTTACTACTGTGAAAACAGCACTTTCGCCGAAAGAAATCTACTTCTCTAAGACCGGGAAACAGTGAAAAGAGAATGTATCAGTTTCTCAAGATTGGTAACAGATAGAAACAAGAGAAAGTATACAGTGATTCATCTACCTAGAGAAGTTACAGAGGTTTACACAGAGAATTCCAAGTATAAGTACAAGAAAATAAGCGAGACTTAGAAAACTGGTAAAACCTACGTTTTTGATAGAGTTGGGAGTACTTAGCACTGTGAAAACAGCACTTTCGCCGAAAGAGATCTACTTCTCTAAGACTGGGAAACAGTGAAAAGAGAATGTATGAGTTTCTCAAGATTAGTAACAGATAGAAACAAGAGAAAGTACACAGTGATTCATCTACCTAGAGAAGTTACAGAGGTTTACACAGAGAATTCCAAGTATAAGTACAAGAAAATAAGAGAGACTTAGAAAACTAGTAAAACCTACATTGTTGATAGAGTTGGGAATACTTAGCACTTTGAAAACAGGACTTTCACCGAAAGAAATCTACTTCGCTGACACCGGGAAACAGGTAACAGAGAATGTATGAGGTTCTCAAGATTAGCAACAGATAGAAACAAAAGAAGTACACAGTGATTCAAATACCTAGAGAAGGTACCGAGGTTTACACAGAAAATTCCAAGTATAAGTAAAACAAGATAAGAGAGACTTAGGAAACTGGTAAAACTTACATTGTTGATTGAGTTGGGAGTACTTAGCACTGTGAAAACAGCACTTTCGCCGAAAGAAATCTACTTCTCTAAGACCGGGAAACAGTGAAAAGGGAATGTATGAGTTTCTCAAGATTGGTAACAGATAGAAACAAGAGAAAGTACACAGTGATTCATCTACCTAGAGGTTTACACAGAGAATTCCATGTATAAGTAGAAGAAAATAAGAGAGACTTAGAAAACTGGTAAAACCTACCTTGTTGATAGAGTTGGGAGTACTTAGCTCTGTGAAAACAGCACTTTCGCCGAAAGAAATCTACTTCTCTAAGACTGGGAAACAGTGAAAAGATAATGTATCAGTTTCTCAAGATTGGTAACAGATGGAAACAAGAGAAAGTACACAGTGATTCATCTACCTAGAGAAGTTACAGAGGTTTACACAGAGAATTCCAAGTATAAGTACAAGAAAATAAGAGAGACTTAGAAAACTGGTAAAACCTACATTGTTGATAGAGTTCGGAGTACTTAGCACTGTGAAAACAGCACTTTCGCCGAAAGAAATCTACTTTTCTAAGACCGGGAAACAGTGAAAAGAGAATGTATGAGTTTCTCAAAATTGGTAACAGATAAAAACAAGACAAAGTACACAGTGATTCATCTACCTAGAGAAGTTACAGAGGTTTACACAGAGAATTCCAAGTATAAGTACAAGAAAGTAAGAGAGCCTTAGAAAACTGGTAAAACCTACATTGTTGATAGAGTTGGGAGTACTTACTACTGTGAAAACAGCACTTTCGCCGAAAGAAATCTACTTCTCTAAGACCGGGAAACAGTGAAAAGAGAATGTATCAGTTTCTCAAGATTGGTAACAGATAGAAACAAGAGAAAGTACACAGTGATTCATCTACCTAGAGAAGTTACAGAGGTTTACACAGAGAATTCCAAGTATAAGTACAAGAAAATAAGCGAGACTTAGAAAACTGGTAAAACCTACATTGTTAATAGAGTTGGGAGTACTTAGCACTGTGAAAACAGCACTTTCGCCGAAAGAAATCTACTTCTCTAACACCAGGAAACAGGTAACAAAGAATGTATGAGTTTCTTAAGATTAGTAACAGATAGAAACAAAAGAAGTACACAGTGATTCATCTACCTAGAGAAGTTACAGAGGTTTACACAGAGAATTCCAAGTATAAGTACAAGAAAATAAGAGAGACTTAGAAAACTGGTAAAACCTACATTGTTGATAGAGTTGGGAGTACTTAGTACTGTGAAAACAGCACTTTCGCCGAAAGAAATCTACTTCTCTAAGACCGGGAAACAGTGAAAAGAGAATGTATGAGTTTCTCAAGATTGGTAACAGATAGAAACAAGAGAAAGTACACAGTGATTCATCTACCTAGAGAAGTTACAGAGGTTTACACAGTGAATTCCAAGTATAAGTACAAGAAAATAAGAGAGACTTAGAAAACTGGTAAAACCTACATTGTTGATAGAGTTGGGAGTACTTGGCACTGTGAAAACAGCACTTTCGCCGAAAGAAATCTACTTCTCTAAGACTGGGAAACAATGAAAAGAGAATGTATGAGTTTCTCAAGATTAGTAACAGATAGAAACAAGAGAAAGTACACAGTGATTCATCTACCTAGAGAAGTTACAGAGGTTTACACAGAGAATTCCAAGTATAAGTACAAGAAAATAAGAGAGACTTAGAAAACTAGTAAAACCTACATTGTTGATAGAGTTGGGAATACTTAGCACTGTGAAAATAGTACTTTCACCGAAAGAAATCTACTTCGCTAACACCGGGAAACAGGTAACAGAGAATGTATGAGGTTCTCAAGATTAGTAACAGATAGAAACAAAAGAAGTACACAGTGATTCATCTACCTAGAGAAGTTACAGAGGTTTACACAGAAAATTCCAAGTTTAAGTACAAGAAAATAAGAGAGATTTAGAAAACTGGTAAAACCTACTTTGTTGATAGAGTTGGGAGTACTTGGCACTGTGAAAACAGCACTTTCGCCGAAAGAAATCTACTTCTCTAAGACCGGGAAACAGTGAAAAGAGAATGTATGAGTTTCTCAAAATTGGTAACAGACAGAAACAAGAGAAAGTACACAGTGATTCATCTACCTAGAGAAGTTACAGAGGTTTACACAGAGAATTCCAAGTTTAAGTACAAGAAAATAAGAGAGACTTAGAAAACTGGTAAAACCTACATTGTTGATAGAGTTGGGAGTACTTAGCACTGTGAAAACAGCACTTTCGCCGAAAGAAATCTACTTCTCTAAGACCGGGAAACAGTGAAAAGTGAATGTATGAGTTTCTCAAAATTGGTAACAGATAGAAACAAGAGAAAGTACAGAGTGATTCATCTACCTAGAGAAGTTACAGAGGTTTACACAGAGAATTCCAAGTATAAGTACAAGAAAATAAGAGAGACTTAGAAAACTGGTAAAACCTACATTGTTGATAGAGTTAGGAGTAGTTAGCACTGTGAAAACAGCACTTTTGCCGAAAGAAATCTACTTCTCTAAGACCGCGAAACAGTTAACAGAGAATGTATGAGTTTCTCAAGATTAGAAACAGATAGAAACAAAAGAAGTACACAGTGATTCATCTACCTAGAGAAGGTACATAGGTTTACACAGAAAATTCTAAGTATAAGTAAAAGAAGATAAGAGAGACTTAGGAAACTGGTAAAACTTACATTGTTGATTGAGTTGGGAGTACTTAGCACTGTGACAACAGCACTTTCGCCGAAAGAAATCTACTTCTCTAAGACCAGGAAACAGTGAATAGAGAATGTATGAGTTTCTCAAGATTGGTAACAGATAGAAACAAGAGAAAGTACACAGTGATTCATCTACCTAGAGAAGTTACAGAGGTTTACACAGAGAATTCCAAGTATAAGTACAAGAAAATAAGAGAGACTTAGAAAACTGGTAAAACCTACAGTGTTGATAGAGTTGGAGTACTTAGCACTGTGAAAACAGCACTTTCGCTGAAAGAAATCTACTTCTATAAGACTGGAAAACAGTGAAAAGAGAATGTATGAGTTTCTCAAGATTGGTAACAGATAGAAACAAGAGAAAGTACACAGTGATTCATGTACCTAGAGAAGTTACAGAGGTTTACACAGGGAATTCCAAGTATAAGTACAAGAAAATAAGAGAGACTTAGAAAACTGGAAAAACCTACATTGTTGATAGAGTTGGGAGTACTTAGCACTGTGAAAACAGTACTTTCACCGAAAGAAGTCTACTTCGGTAACACCGGGAAACAGGTAACAGAGAATGTATGAGGTTCTCAAGATTAGTAACAGATAGAAACAAAAGAAGTACACAGTGGTTCATCTACCTAGAGAAGTTACAGAGGTTTACACAGAGAATTCCAAGTATAAGTACAAGAAAATAAGAGAGACTTAGAAAACTGGTAAAACTTACGTTTTTGATAGAGTTGGGAGTACTTAGCACTGTGAAAACAGCACTTTCGCCGAAAGAAATCTACTTCTCTAAGACTGGGAAACAGTGAAAAGAGAATGTATGAGTTTCTCAAGATTAGTAACAGATAGAAACAACAGAAAGTACACAGTGATTCATCTACCTAGAGAAGTTACAGAGGTTTACACAGAGAATTCCAAGTATAAGTACAAGAAAATAAGAGAGACTTAGAAAACTAGTAAAACCTACATTGTTGATAGAGTTGGGAATACTTAGCACTTTGAAAACAGGACTTTCACCGAAAGAAATCTACTTCGCTAACACCGGGAAACAGGTAACAGAGAATGTATGAGGTTCTCAAGATTAGCAACAGATAGAAACAAAAGAAGTACACAGTGATTCATCTACCTAGAGAAGGTACAGAGGTTTACACAGAAAATTCCAAGTATAAGTAAAAGACGATAAGAGAGACTTAGGAAACTGGTAAAACTTACATTGTTGATTGAGTTGGGAGTAGTTAGCACTGTGAAAACAGCACTTTCGCCGAAAGAAATCTCCTTCTCTAAGACCGTGAAACAGTGAAAAGAGAATGTATGAGTTTCTCAAGATTGGTAACAGATAGAAACAAGAGAAAGTACACAGTGATTCAGCTACCTAGAGAAGTTACAGAGGTTTACACAGAGAATTCCAAGTAGAATTACAAGAAAATAAGAGAGACTTAGAAAACTGGTAAAACCTACATTGTTGATAGAGTTGGGAGTAGTTAGCACTGTGAAAACAGCACTTTCGCCGAAAGAAATCTACTTCTCTAAGACCGCGAAACAGTTAACAGAGAATGTATGAGTTTCTCAAGATTAGTAACAGATAGAAACAAAAGAAGTACACAGTGATTCAAATACCTAGAGAAGGTACCGAGTTTTACACAGAAAATTCCAAGTATAAGTACAAGAAAATAAGAGAGACTTAGAAAACTAGTAAAACCTACATTGTTGATAGAGTTGGGAATACTTAGCACTTTGAAAACAGGACTTTCACCGAAAGAAATCTACTTCGCTAACACCGGGAAACAGTTAACAGAGAATGTATGAGTTTCTCAAGATTAGTAACAGATAGAAACAAAAGAAGGAAACAGTGATTCATCTACCTAGAGAAGTTACAGAGGTTTACACAGAGAATTCCAAGTATAAGTACAAGAAAATAAGAGAGACTTAGAAAACTGGTAAAACCTACATTGTTGATAGAGTTGGGACTAGTTAGCACTGTGAAAACAGCACTTTCGCCGAAAGAAATCTACTTTTCTAAGACCGGGAAACAGTGAAAAGAGAATGTATGAGTTTCTCAAAATTGGTAACAGATAGAAACAAGACAAAGTACACAGTGATTCATCTACCTAGAGAGGTTACAGAGGTTTACACAGAGAATTCCAAGTATAAGTACAAGAAAATAAGAGAGACTTAGAAAACAGGTAAAACCTACATTGTTGATAGAGTTGGGAGTACTTACTACTGTGAAAACAGCACTTTCGCCGAAAGAAATCTACTTCTCTAAGACCGGGAAACAGTGAAAAGAGAATGTATCAGTTTCTCAAGATTGGTAACAGATAGAAACAAGAGAAAGTACACAGTGATTCATCTACCTAGAGAAGTTACAGAGGTTTACACAGAGAATTCCAAGTATAAGTACAAGAAAATAAGCGAGACTTAGAAAACTGGTAAAACCTACATTGTTAATAGAGTTGGGAGTACTTAGCACTGTGAAAACAGCACTTTCGCCGAAAGAAATCTACTTCTCTAACACCAGGAAACAGGTAACAAAGAATGTATGAGTTTCTTAAGATTAGTAACAGATAGAAACAAAAGAAGTACACAGTGATTCATCTACCTAGAGAAGTTACAGAGGTTTACACAGAGAATTCCAAGTATAAGTACAAGAAAATAAGAGAGACTTAGAAAACTGGTAAAACCTACATTGTTGATAGAGTTGGGAGTACTTAGCTCTGTGAAAACAGCACTTTCGCCGAAAGAAATCTACTTCTCTAAGACCGGGAAACAGTGAAAAGAGAATGTATGAGTTTCTCAAGATTGGTGGCAGATAGAAACAAGAGAAAGTACACAGTGATTCATCTACCTAGAGTTGTTACAGAGGTTTACACAGAGAATTCCAAGTATAATTACAAGAAAATAAGAGAGACTTAGAAAACTGGTAAAACCTACATTGTTGATAGAGTTGGGAGTAGTTAGCAGTGTGAAAACAGCACTTTCGGCGAAAGAAATCTACTTCTCTAAGACTGCGAAACAGTTAACAGAGAATGTATGAGTTTCTCAAGATTAGTAACAGATAGAAACAAAAGAAGTACACAGTGATTCATCTACCTAGAGAAGGTACCGAGGTTTACACAGAAAATTCCAAGTATAAGTAAAAGAAGATAAGAGAGACTTAGGAAACTGGTAAAACTTACATTGTTGATTGAGTTGGGAGTACTTAGCACTGTGAAAACAGCACTTTCGCCGAAAGAAATCTACTTCTCTAAGACCGGGAAACAGTGAAAAGAGAATGTATGAGTTTCTCAAGATTGGTAACAGATAGAAACAAGAGAAAGTACACAGTGATTCATCTACCTAGAGAAGTTACAGAGGTTTACACAGAGAATTCCAAGTATAAGTACAAGAAAATAAGAGAGACTTAGAAAACTGGTAAAACCTACATTGTTGATAGAGTTGGGAGTACTTGGCACTGTGAAAACAGCACTTTCGCCGAAAGAAATCTACTTCTCTAAGACTGGGAAACAATGAAAAGAGAATGTATGAGTTTCTCAAGATTAGTAACAGATAGAAACAAGAGAAAGTACCCAGTGATTCATCTACCTAGAGAAGTTACAGAGGTTTACACAGAGAATTCCAAGTATAAGTACAGGAAAATAAGAGAGACTTAGAAAACTAGTAAAACCTACATTGTTGATAGAGTTGGGAATACTTAGCACTGTGAAAACAGTACTTTCACCGAAAGAAATCTACTTCGCTAACACCGGGAAACAGGTAACAGAGAATGTATGAGGTTCTCAAGATTAGTAACAGATAGAAACAAAAGAAGTACACAGTGATTCATCTACCTAGAGAAGTTACAGAGGTTTACACAGAAAATTCCAAGTTTAAGTACAAGAAAATAAGAGAGACTTAGAAAACTGGTAAAACCTACATTGCTGAGAGAGTTGGGAGTACTTAGCACTGTGAAAACAGCACTTTCGCCTAAAGAAATCTACTTCTCTAAGACCGGGAAACAGTGAAAAGAGAATGTATGAGTTTCTCAAAATTGGTAACACATAGAAAGAAGAGAAAGTACACAGTGAATCATCTACCTAGAGAAGTTACAGAGGTTTACACAGAGAATTCCAAGTATAAGTACAAGAAAATGAAAGAGACTTAGAAAACTGGTAAAACCTACATTGTTGATAGAGTTGGGAGTACTTAGCACTGTGAAAACAGCACTTTCGCCGAAAGAAATCTACTTCTCTAAGACCGCGAAACAGTTAACAGAGAATGTATGAGTTTCTCAAGATTAGTAACAGATAGAAACAAAAGAAGTACACAGTGATTCCTCTACCTAGAGAAGGTACAGAGGTTTACACAGAAAATTCCAAATATAAGTAAAAGAAGATAAGAGAGACTTAGGAAACTGGTAAAACTTACATTGTTGATTGATTTGGGAGTACTTAGCACTGTGAAAACAGCACTTTCGCCGAAACAAATCTACTTCTCTAAGACCGGGAAACAGTGAAAAGGGAATGAATGAGTTTCTCAAGATTGGTAACAGATAGAAACAAGAGAAAGTACACAGTGATTCATCTACCTAGAGAAGTTACAGAAGTTTACACAGAGAATTCCAAGTATAAGTACAAGAACATAAGAGAGACTTAGAAAACTGGTAAAACCTACATTGTTGATAGAGTTGGGAGTACTTAGCACTGTGAAAACAGCACTTTCGCCGAAAGAAATCTACTTCTCTAAGACTGGGAAACAGTGAAAAGAGAATGTATGGGTTTCTCAAGATTGGTAACAGATGGAAACAAGAGAAAGTACACAGTGATTCATCTACCTAGAGAAGTTAAAGAGGTTTACACAGAGAATTCCAAGTATAAGTACAAGAAAATAAGAGAGACTTAGAAAACTGGTAAAACCTACATTGTTGATAGAGTTGGGAGTACTTAGCACTGTGAAAACAGCACTTTCGCCGAAAGAAATCTACTTCTCTAAGACCGGGAAACAGTGAAAAGAGAATGTATGAGTTTCTCAAAATTGGTAACAGATAGAAACAAGAGAAAGTACACAGTGATTCATCTACCTAGAGAAGTTACAGAGGTTTACACAGAGAATTCCAAGTTTAAGTACAAGAAAATAAGAGAGACTTAGAAAACTGGTAAAACCTACATTGTTGATAGAGTTGGGAGTACTTAGCACTGTGAAAACAGCAGTTTCGCCGAAAGAAATCTACTTCTCTAAGAGCGGGAAACAGTGAAAAGAGAATGTATCAGTTTCTCAAGATTGGTACCAGATAGAAACAAGAGAAAGTACACAGTGATTCATCTACCTAGAGAAGTTACAGAGGTTTACACAGAGAATTCCAAGTATAAGTACAAGAAAATAAGCGAGACTTAGAAAACTGGTAAAACCTACATTGTTGATAGAGTTGGGAGTACTTAGCACTGTGAAAACAGCACTTTCGCCGAAAGAAATCTACTTCTCTAACACCGGGAAACAGGTAACAAAGAATGTATGAGTTTCTTAAGATTAGTTACAGATAGAAACAAAAGAAGTACACAGTGATTCATCTACCTAGAGGAGTTACAGAGGTTTACACAGGGAATTCCAAGTATAATTACAAGAAAATAAGAGAGACTTAGAAAACTGGTAAAACCTACATTGTTGATAGAGTTGGGAGTAGTTAGCACTGTGAAAACAGCACTTTCGGCGAACTAAATCTACTTCTCTAAGACTGCGAAACAGTTAACAGAGAATGTATGAGTTTCTCAAGATTAGTAACAGATAGAAACAGAAGAAGTACACAGTGATTCATCTACCTAGAGAAGGTACCGAGGTTTACACAGAAAATTCCAAGTATAAGTAAAAGAAGATAAGAGAGACTTAGGAAACTGGTAAAACTTACATTGTTGATTGAGTTGGGAGTACTTAGCACTGTGAAAACAGCACTTTCGCCGAAAGAAATCTACTTCTCTAAGACCGGGAAACAGTGAAAAGAGAATGTATGAGTTTCTCAAAATTGGTAACAGATAGAAACAAGAGAAAGTACAGAGTGATTCATTTACCTAGAGAAGTTACAGAGGTTTACACAGAGAATTCCAAGAATAAGTACAAGAAAATAAGAGAGACTTAGAAAACTGGTAAAACCTACATTGTTGATAGAGTTGGGAGTAGTTAGCACTGTGAAAACAGCACTTTCGCCGAAAGAAATCTACTTCTCTAAGACCGCGAAACAGTTAACAGAGAATGTATGAGTTTCTCAAGATTAGTAACAGATAGAAACAAAAGAAGTACACAGTGATTCATCTACCTAGAGAAGGTACGTAGGTTTACACAGAAAATTCTAAGTATAAGTAAAAGAAGATAAGAGAGACTTAGGAAACTGGTAAAACTTACATTGTTGATTGAGTTGGGAGTACTTAGCACTGTGAAAACAGCACTTTCGCCGAAAGAAATCTACTTCTCTAAGACCAGAAAACAGTGAAAAGAAAATGTATGAGTTTCTCAAGATTGGTAACAGATAGAAACAAGAGAAAGTACACAGTGATTCATCTACCTAGAGAAGTTACAGAGGTTTACACAGAGAATTCCAAGTATAAGTACAAGAAAATAAGAGAGACTTAGAAAACTGGTAAAACCTACAGTGTTGATAGAGTTGGGAGTACTTAGCACTGTGAAAACAGCACTTTCGCTGAAAGAAATCTACTTCTCTAAGACTGGAAAACAGTGAAAAGAGAATGTATGAGTTTCTCAAGATTGGTAACAGATAGAAACAAGAGAAAGTACACAGTGATTCATGTACCTAGAGAAGTTACAGAGGTTTACACAGAGAATTCCAAGTATAAGTACAAGAAAATGAAAGAGACTTAGAAAACTGGAAAAACCTACATTGTTGATAGAGTTGGGAGTACTTAGCACTGTGAAAACAGTACTTTCACCGAAAGAAATCTACTTCGCTAACACCGGGAAACAGGTAACACAGAATGTATGAGGTTCTCAAGATTAGTAACAGATAGAAACAAAAGAAGTACACAGTGATTCATCTACCTAGAGAAGTTACAGAGGTTTACACAGAGAATTCCAAGTATAAGTACAAGAAAATAAGAGAGACTTAGAAAACTGGTAAAACCTACACTGTTGATAGAGTTGGGAGTACTTAGCACTGTGAAAACAGCACTTTCGCCGAAAGAAATCTACTTCTCTAAGACCGGGAAACAGTGAAAAGAGAATGTATGAGTTTCTCAAAATTGGTAACAGATAGAAACAAGAGAAAGTCCACAGTGATTCATCTACCTAGAGAAGTTAGAGAGGTTTACACAGAGAATTCCAAGTATAAGTACAAGAAAATAAGCGAGACTTAGAAAACTGGTAAAACCTACATTGTTGATAGAGTTGGGAGTACTTAGCACTGTGAAAACAGCACTTTCGCCGAAAGAAATCTACTTCTCTAAGACTGGGAAACAGTGAAAAGAGAATGTATGAGTTTCTCAAGATTAGTAACAGATAGAAACAAGAGAAAGTACACAGTGATTCATCTACCTAGAGAAGTTACAGAGGTTTACACAGAGAATTCCAAGTATAAGTACAAGAACATAAGAGAGACTTAGAAAACTGGTAAAACCTACATTGTTGATAGAGTTGGGAGTACTTAGCACTCTTAAAACAGCACTTTCGCCGAAAGAAATCTACTTCTCTAAGACCGGGAAACAGTGAAAAGAGAATGTATGAGTTTCTCAAGATTGGTAACAGATAGAAACAAGAGAAAGTACACAGTGATTCATCTACCTAGAGAAGTTACAGAGGTTTACACAGAGAATTCCAAGTATAAGTACAAGAAAATAAGAGAGACTTAGAAAACTGGTAAAACCTACATTGTTGATAGAGTTGGGAGTACGTAGCACTGTGAAAACAGCACTTTCGCTGAAAGAAATCTACTTCTCTAAGACCGCGAAACAGTTAACAGAGAATGTATGAGTTTCTCAAGATTAGTAACAGATAGAAACAAAAGAAGTACACAGTGATTCATCTACCTAGAGAAGGTACAGAGGTTTACACAGAAAATTCCAAATATAAGTAAAAGAAGATAAGAGAGACTTAGGAAACTGGTAAAACTTACATTGTTGATTGAGTTGGGAGTACTTAGCACTGTGAAAACAGCACTTTCGCTGAAACAAATCTACTTCTCTAAGACCGGGAAACAGTGAAAAGGGAATGAATGATTTTCTCAAGATTGGTAACAGATAGAAACAAGAGAAAGTACACAGTGATTCATCTACCTAGAGAAGTTACAGAAGTTTACACAGAGAATTCCAAGTATAAGTACAAGAACATAAGAGAGACTTAGAAAACTGGTAAAACCTACATTGTTGATAGAGTTGGGAGTACTTAGCACTGTGAAAACAGCACTTTCGCCGAAAGAAATCTACTTCTCTAAGACTGGGAAACAGTGAAAAGAGAATGTATGGGTTTCTCAAGATTGGTAACAGATGGAAACAAGAGAAAGTACACAGTGATTCATCTACCTAGAGAAGTTAAAGAGATTTACACAGAGAATTCCAAGTATAAGTACAAGAAAATAAGAGAGACTTAGAAAACTGGTAAAACCTACATTGTTGATAGAGTTGGGAGTACTTAGCACTGTGAAAACAGGACTTTCGCCGAAAGAAATCTACCTCTATAAGACCGGGAAACAGTGAAAAGAGAATGTATGAGTTTCTCAAGATTGGTAACAGATAGAAACAAGAGAAAGTACACAGTGATTCATCTACCTAGAGAAGTTACAGAGGTTTTCACAGAGAATTCCAAGTATAAGTACAAGAAAATAAGAGAGACTTAGAAAACTGGTAAAACCTACAGTGTTGATAGAGTTGGGAGTACTTAGCACTGTGAAAACAGCACTTTCGCTGAAAGAAATCTACTTCTCTAAGACTGGAAAACAGTGAAAAGAGAATGTATGAGTTTCTCAAGATTGGTAACAGATAGAAACAAGAGAAAGTACACAGTGATTCATGTACCTAGAGAAGTTACAGAGGTTTACACAGAGAATTCCAAGTATAAGTACAAGAAAATAAGAGAGACTTAGAAAACTGGTAAAACTTACATTGTTGATTGGGTTGCGAGTACTTAGCACTGTGAAAAAAGCACTTTCGCCGGAAGAAATCTATTTCTCTAAGACCGGGAAACAGTGAAAAGAGAATGTATGAGTTTCTCAAGTTTGGTAACAGATAGAAACAAAAGAAAGTACACAGTGATTCATCTACCTAGAGAAGTTACAGAGGTTTACACAGAGAATTCCATGTATAAGTACAAGAAAATAAGAGAGACTTAGAAAACTGGTAAAACCTACATTGTTGATAGAGTTGGGAGTAGTTAGCACTGTGAAAACAGCACTTTCGCAGAAAGAAATCTACTTCTCTAAGACGGCGAAACAGTAAACAGAGAATGTATGAGTTTCTCAAGATTAGTAACAGATAGAAACAAAATAAGTACACAGTGATTCATCTACCTAGAGAAGGTACACAGGTTTACACAGAAAATTCCAAGTATAAGTAAAAGAAGATAAGAGAGACTTAGGAAACTGGTAAAACCTACATTGTTGATAGAGTTGGGAGTACTTAGCACTGTGAAAACAGGACTTTCGCCAAAAGAAATCTACTTCTCTAACACCGGGAAACAGGGAACAGAGAATGTATGAGTTTCTCAGGATTAGTAACAGATAGAAACAAAAGAAGTACACAGTGATTTATCTACCTAGAGAAGTTACAGAGGTTTACACAGAAAACTCCAAGTTTAAGTACAAGAAAATAAGAGAGACTTAGAACACTGGTAAAACCTACATTGTTGATAGAGTTGGTAGTAGTTAGCACTGTGAAAACAGCACTTTCGCAGAAAGAAATCTATTTCTCTAAGACCGCGAAACAGTTAACAGAGAATGTATGAGTTTCTCAAGATTAGTAACAGATTGAAACAAAATAAGTACACAGTGATTCATCTACCGAGAGAAGGTACACAGGTTTACACAGAAAATTCCAAGTATAAGTAAAAGAAGATAAGAGAGACTTAGGAAACTGGTAAAACCTACATTGTTGATAGAGTTGGGAGTACTTAGCAGTGTGAAAACAGGACTTTCGCCGAAAGAAATCTACTTCTCTAACACCGGGAAACAGGGAACAGAGAATGTATGAGTTTCTCAAGATTAGTAACAGATAGAAACAAAAGAAGTAGACAGTGATTCATCTACCTAGAGAAGTTACAGAGGTTTACACAGAAAATTCCCAGTATAAGTAAAAGAAGATAAGAGAGATTTAGGAAACTGGTAAAACCTACATTGTTGATAGAGTTGGGAGTACTTAGCACTGTGAAAACAGGACTTTCGCCGAAAGAAATCTACTTCTCTAACACCGGGAAACAGGGAACAGAGAATGTATGAGTTTCTCAAGATTGGTAACAGATAGAAACAAGAGAAAGTACACAGTGATTCATCTACCTAGAGAAGTTACAGAGGTTTACACACAGAATTCCAAGTATAAGTACAAGAAAATCAGAGAGACTTAGAAAACTGGTAAAACGTACATTGTTGATAGAGTTGGGAGTAATTAGCACTGTGAAAACAGCACTTTCGCCAAAAGAAATCTACTTCTCTAACACCGGGAAACAGGGAACAGAGAATGTATGAGTTTCTCAAGATTGGTAACAGATAGAAACAAGAGAAAGTACACAGTGATTCATCTACCTAGAGTTGTTACAGAGGTTTACACAGAGAATTCCAAGTATAATTAGAAGAAAATAAGAGAGACTTAGAAAACTGGTAAAACCTACATTGTTGATAGAGTTGGGAGTAGTTAGCACTGTGAAAACAGCACTTTCGGCGAAAGAAATCTACTTCTCTAAGACTGCGAAACAGTTAACAGAGATTGTATGAGTTTCTCAAGATTAGTAACAGATAGAAACAAAAGAAGTACACAGTGATTCATCTACCTAGAGAAGATACCGAGGTTTACACAGAAAATTCCAAGTATAAGTAAAAGAAGATAAGAGAGACTTAGGAAACTGGTAAAACTTACATTGTTGATTGAGTTGGGAGTACTTAGCACTGTGAAAACAGCACTTTCGCCGAAAGAAATCTACTTCTCTAAGACCAGAAAACAGTTAAAAGAAAATGTATGAGTTTCTCAAGATTGGTAACAGATAGAAACAAGAGAAAGTACACAGTGATTCATCTACCTAGAGAACTTACAGAGGTTTACACAGAGAATTCCAAGTATAAGTACAAGAAAATAAGAGAGACTTAGAAAACTGGTAAAACCTACAGTGTTGATAGAGTTGGGAGTACTTAGCACTGTGAAAACAGCACTTTCGCTGAAAGAAATCTACTTCTCTAAGACTGGAAAACAGTGAAAAGAGAATGTATGAGTTTCTCAAGATTGGTAACAGATAGAAACAAGAGAAAGTACACAGTGATTCATGTACCTAGAGAAGTTACAGAGGTTTACACAGAGAATTCCAAGTATAAGTACAAGAAAATGAGAGAGACTTAGAAAACTGGAAAAACCTACATTGTTGATAGAGTTGGGAGTACTTAGCACTGTGAAAACAGGACTTTCACCGAAAGAAATCTACTTCACTAACACCGGGAAACAGGTAACAGAGAATGTATGAGGTTCTCAAGATTAGCAACAGATAGAAACAAAAGAAGTAAACAGTAATTCATCTACCTAGAGAAGGTACAGAGGTTTACACAGAAAATTCCAAGTATAAGTAAAAGAAGATAAGAGAGACTTAGGAAACTGGTAAAACTTACATTGTTGATTGAGTTGGGAGTACTTAGCACTGTGAAAACAGCACTTTCGCCGAAAGAAATCTCCTTCTCTACGACCGGGAAACAGTGAAAAGAGAATGTATGAGTTTCTCAAGATTGGTAACAGATAGAAACAAGAGAAAGTACACAGTGATTCAGCTACCTGGAGAAGTTACAGAGGTTTACACAGAGAATTCCAAGTATAAGTACAAGAAAATGAGAGAGACTTAGAAAACTGGTAAAACCTACATTGTTGATAGAGTTGGTAGTACTTAGCACTGTGAAAACAGCACTTTCGCCGAAAGAAATCTACTTCTCTAAGACCGGCAAACAGCGAAAAGAGAATGTATGAGTTTCTCAAAATTGGTAACAGATAGAAACAAGAGAAAGTACACAGTGATTCATCTATCTAGAGAAGTTACAGAGGTTTACACAGAGAATTCCAAGTATAAGTACAAGAAAATAAGAGAGACTTAGAAAACTGGTAAAACCTACATTGTTGATAGAGTGGGGAGTACTTAGTACTGTTTAAACAGCACTTTCGCCGAAAGAAATCTACTTCTCTAAGACCAGGAAACAGTGAAAAGGGAATGTATGAGTTTCTCAAGATTGGTAACAGATAGAAACAAAAGAAAGTACACAGTGATTCATCTACCTAGAGAAGTTACAGAGGTTTACACAGAAAATTCCAAGTATAAGTACAAGAAAATAAGAGAGACTTAGAAAACTGGTAAAACTTACATTGTTGATTGAGTTGGGAGTACTTAGCACTGTGAAAACAGCACTTTTGCCGAAAGAATTCTACTTCTCTAAGACCGGGAAACAGTGAAAAGAGAATGTATGAGTTTCTCAAGAATGGTAAGAGATAGAAACAAGAGAAAGTACACAGTGATTCATCTACCTAGAGAAGTTACAAAGGTTTTCACAGAGAATTCCAAGTATAAGTACAAGAAAATAAGAGAGACTTAGAAAACTGGTAAAACCGACAGTGTTGATAGAGTTGGGAGTACTTAGCACTGTGAAAACAGCACTTTCGCTGAAAGAAATCTACTGCTCTAAGACTGGAAAACAGTGAAAAGAGAATGTATGAGTTTCTCAAGATTGGTAACAGATAGAAACAAGAGAAAGTACACAGTGATTCATGTACCTAGACAAGTTACAGAGGTTTACACAGAGAATTCCAAGTATAAGTACAAGAAAATAAGAGAGACTTAGAAAACTGGAAAAACCTACATTGTTGATAGAGTTGGGAGTACTTAGCACTGTGAAAACACTACTTTCACCGAAAGAAATCTACTTCGCTAACACCGGGAAACAGGTAACAGAGAATGTATGAGATTCTCAAGATTAGTAACAGATAGAAACAAAAGAAGTACACAGTGATTCATTTACCTAGAGAAGTTACAGAGGTTTACACAGAAAAGTCCAAGTTTAAGTACAAGAAGATAAGAGAGACTTAGGAAACTCGTAAAACTTACATTGTTTATTGAGTTGGGAGAACTTAGCACTGTGAAAACAGCACTTTCGCGGAAAGAAATCTATTTCTCTAAGACCGGGAAACAGTGAAAAGAGAATGTATGAGTTTCTCAAGATTGGTAACAGATAGAAACAAGAGAAAGTACAAAGTGATTCATCTACCTAGAGAAGTTACAGAGGTTTACACAGAGAATTCCAAGTATAAGTACAAGAAAATAAGAGAGACTTAGAAAACTGGTAAAACCTACATTGTTGATAGAGTTGGGAGTACTTAGCACTGTGAAAACAGCACTTTCGCCGAAAGAAATCTACTTCTCTAAGACCGGGAAACAGTGAAAAGAGAATGTATGAGTTTGTCAAAATTGTTAACAGATAGAAAGAAGAGAAAGTACACAGTGATTCATCTACCTAGAGAAGTTACAGAGGTTTACACAGAGAATTCCAAGTATAAGTACAAGAACATAAGAGAGACTTAGAAAACTGGTAAAACCTACATTGTTGATAGAGTTGGGAGTACTTAGCACTGTGAAAACAGCACTTTCGCCGAAAGAAATCTACTTCTCTAAGACCAGGAAACAGTGAGAAGAGAATGTATAATTTTCTCAAGATTGGTAACAGATAGAAACAAGAGAATGTACACAGTGATTCATCTACCTAGAGAAGTTACAGAGGTTTACACAGAAAATTCCAAGTATAAGTAAAAGAAGATAAGAGAGACTTAGAAAACTCGTAAAATTTACATTGTTGATTGAGTTGGGAGTACTTAGCACTGTGAAAACAGCACTTGGCCGAAAGAAATCTACTTCTCTAAGACCGGGAAACAGTGAAAAGAGAATGTATGAGTTTCTCAAGATTGGTAACAGATAGAAACAAGAGAAAGTACACAGTGATTCATCTACCTAGAGAAGTTACAGATGTTTACACAGAAAATTCCAAGTTTAAGTACAAGAAAACAAGAGAGACTTAGAAAACTGGTAAAACCTACATTGTTGATAGAGTTGGGAGTACTTAGCATTGTGAAAACAGCACTTTCGCCGAAAGAAATCTACTTCTCTAAGACTGGGAAACAGTGAAAAGAGAAAGTATGAGTTTCTCAAGATTGGTAACAGATAGAAACAAGAGAAAGTACACAGTGATTCATCTACCTAGAGAAGTTACAGAGGTTTACACAGAGAATTCCAAGTATAAGTACAAGAAAATAAGAGAGACTTAGAAAACTGGTAAAACCGACATTGTTGATATAGTTGGGAGTACTTAGCACTGTGAAAACAGCAGTTTCGCCGAAAGAAATCTACTTCTCTAAGACCGGGAAACAGTGAAAAGGGAATGTATGAGTTTCTCAAGATTGGTAAGAGATAGAAACAAGAGAAAGTACACTGTGATTCATCTACCTAGAGAAGTTACAGAGGTTTACACAGAGAATTCCAAGTATAAGTACAAGAAAATAAGAGAGACTTAGAAAACTGGTAAAACCTACATTGTTGATAGAGTTGGGAGTACTTAGCACTGTGAATACAGCACTTTCGTCGAAAGAAATCTACTTCTCTAACACCGGGAAACAGGTAACAGAGAATGTATGAGTTTCTCAAGATTGGTAACAGATAGAAACAAGAGAAAGTACACAGTGATTCATCTACCTAGAGAACTTACAGAGGTTTACACAGAGAATTCCAAGTATAAGTACAAGAAAATAAGAGAGACTTAGAAAACTGGTAAAACCTACATTGTTGATAGAGTTGGGAGTACTTAGCACTGTGAAAACAGTACTTTCGCCGAAAGAAATCTACTTCGCTAACACCGGGAAACAGGTAACAGAGAATGTATGTGGTTCTCAAGATTAGTAACAGATAGAAACAAAAGAAGTACACAGTGATTCATCTACCTAGAGAAGTTACAGAGGTTGACACAGAGAATTCCAAGTATAAGTACAAGAAAATAAGAGAGACTTAGAAAACTGGTAAAACCTACATTGTTGATAGAGTTGGGAGTACTTAGCACTGTGAAAACAGGACTTTCGCCGAAAGAAATCTACCTCTATAAGACTGGGAAACAGTGAAAAGAGAATGTATGAGTTTCTCAAGATTGGTAACAGATAGAAACAAGAGAAAGTACACAGTGATTCATCTACCTAGAGAAGTTACAGAGGTTTTCACAGAGAATTCCAAGTATAAGTACAAGAAAATAAGAGAGACTTAGAAAACTGGTAAAACCTACAGTGTTGATAGAGTTGGGAGTACTTAGCACTGTGAAAACAGCACTTTCGCTGAAAGAAATCTACTTCTCTAAGACTGGAAAACAGTGAAAAGAGAATGTATGAGTTTCTCAAGATTGGTAACAGATAGAAACAAGAGAAAGTACACAGTGATTCATGTACCTAGAGAAGTTACAGAGGTTTACACAGAGAATTCCAAGTATAAGTACAAGAAAATAAGAGAGACTTAGAAAACTGGTAAAACTTACATTGTTGATTGGGTTGCGAGTACTTAGCACTGTGAAAAAAGCACTTTCGCCGAAAGAAATCTATTTCTCTAAGACCGGGAAACAGTGAAAAGAGAATGTATGAGTTTCTCAAGTTTGGTAACAGATAGAAACAAAAGAAAGTACACAGTGATTCATCTACCTAGAGAAGTTACAGAGGTTTACACAGAGAATTCCATGTATAAGTACAAGAAAATAAGAGAGACTTAGAAAACTGGTAAAACCTACATTGTTGATAGAGTTGGGAGTAGTTAGCACTGTGAAAACAGCACTTTCGCAGAAAGAAATCTACCTCTCTAAGACGGCGAAACAGTAAACAGAGAATGTATGAGTTTCTCAAGATTAGTAACAGATAGAAACAAAATAAGTACACAGTGATTCATCTACCTAGAGAAGGTACACAGGTTTACACAGAAAATTCCAAGTATAAGTAAAAGAAGATAAGAGAGACTTAGGAAACTGGTAAAACCTACATTGTTGATAGAGTTGGGAGTACTTAGCACTGTGAAATCAGGACTTTCGCCAAAAGAAATCTACTTCTCTAACACCGGGAAACAGGGAACAGAGAATGTATGAGTTTCTCAGGATTAGTAACAGATAGAAACAAAAGAAGTACACAGTGATTTATCTACCTAGAGAAGTTACAGAGGTTTACACAGAAAACTCCAAGTTTAAGTACAAGAAAATAAGAGAGACTTAGAACACTGGTAAAACCTACATTGTTGATAGAGTTGGTAGTAGTTAGCACTGTGAAAACAGCACTTTCGCAGAAAGAAATCTATTTCTCTAAGACCGCGAAACAGTTAACAGAGAATGTATGAGTTTCTCAAGATTAGTAACAGATTGAAACAAAATAAGTACACAGTGATTCATCTACGGAGAGAAGGTACACAGGTTTACACAGAAAATTCCAAGTATAAGTAAAAGAAGATAAGAGAGACTTAGGAAACTGGTAAAACCTACATTGTTGATAGAGTTGGGAGTACTTAGCAGTGTGAAAACAGGACTTTCGCCGAAAGAAATCTACTTCTCTAACACCGGGAAACAGGGAACAGAGAATGTATGAGTTTCTCAAGATTAGTAACAGATAGAAACAAAAGAAGTAGACAGTGATTCATCTACCTAGAGAAGTTACAGAGGTTTACACAGAAAATTCCCAGTATAAGTAAAAGAAGATAAGAGAGATTTAGGAAACTGGTAAAACCTACATTGTTGATAGAGTTGGGAGTACTTAGCACTGTGAAAACAGGACTTTCGCCGAAAGAAATCTACTTCTCTAACACCGGGAAACAGGGAACAGAGAATGTATGAGTTTCTCAAGATTGGTAACAGATAGAAACAAGAGAAAGTACACAGTGATTCATCTACCTAGAGAAGTTACAGAGGTTTACACACAGAATTCCAAGTATAAGTACAAGAAAATCAGAGAGACTTAGAAAACTGGTAAAACCTACATTGTTGATAGAGTTGGGAGTACTTAGCACTGTGAAAACAGCACTTTCGCAGAAAGAAATCTACTTCTCTAAGACCGGGAAACAGTGAAAAGAGAATGTATGGGTTTCTCAAGATTGGTAACAGATAGAAACAAAAGAAAGTACACAGTGATTCATCTACCTAGAGAAGTTACGGAGGTTTACATAGAAAATTCCAAGTATAATTAAAAGAAGATAAGAGAGACTTAGAAAAGTGGTAAAACTTACATTCTTGATTGAGTTGGGAGTACTTAGCAGTGTGAAAACAGCACATTTGCCGAAAGAAATCTACTTCTCTAAGAGCGTGAAGCAGTGAAAAGAGAATGTATGAGTTTGTCAAGAATGGTAACAGATAGAAACAAGAGAAAGTACACAGTGATTCATCTACCTAGAGAAGTTACAGAGGTTTACACAGAGAATTCCAAGTATAAGTACAAAAAAATAAGAGAGACTTAGAAAACTGGTAAAAGCTACATTGTTGATAGAGTTGAGAGTACTTAGCACTGTGAAAACAGCACTTTCACCGAAAGAAATCTACTTCTCTAAGACCGGGAAACAGTGAAAAGAGAATGTATGAGTTTCTCAAGATTGGTAAGAGATAGAAACAAAAGAAAGTACGCAGTGATTCATCTACCTAGAGAAGTTACAGAGGTTTACACAGAGAATTCCAAGTATAAGTAAAAGAAGATAAGAGAGACTTAGAAAACTGGTATAACTTACATTGTTGATTGAGTTGGGAGTACTTAGCACTGTGAAAACAGCACTTTTGCCGAAAGAATTCTACTTCTCTAAGACCGGGAAACAGTGAAAAGAGAATGTATGAGTTTCTCAAGAATGGTAAGAGATAGAAACAAGAGAAAGTACACAGTGATTCATCTACCTAGAGAAGTTACAGAGGTTTACCCAGAGAATTCCAAGTATAAGTACAAGAAAATAAGAGAGACTTAGAAAACTGGAAAACCTACATTGCTGATAGAGTTGGGAGTACTTAGCACTGTGAAAACAGCACTTTCGCAGAAAGAAATCTACTTCTCTAAGACCGGGAAACAGTGAACAGAGAATGTATGAGTTTCTCAAGATTGGTAACAGATAGAAACAAGAGAAAGTACACAGTGATTCATCTACCTAGAGAAGTTACAGAGGTTTACACAGAGAATTCCAAGTATAAGTACAAGAAAATAAGAGAGACTTAGAATACTGGTAAAACCTACATTGTTGATAGAGTTGGGAGTACTTAGCACTGTGAAAACAGCACTTTCGCCGAAAGAAATCTACTTCTCTAACACCGGGAAACAGTGAAGAGAGAATGTATGAGTTTCTCAAGTTTGGTAACAGATAGAAACAAGAGAAAGTACACAGTGATTCATCTACCTAGAGAAGTTACAGAGGTTTACACAGAGAAGTCCAAGTATAAGTACAAGAAAATACGAGAGACTTAGAAAACTGGTAAAACCTACATTGTTGATAGGGTTGGGAGTACTTAGCACTGTGAAAACAGCACTTTCGCCGAAAGAAATCTACTTCTCTAACACCGGGAAACAGGTAACAGAGAATGTATGAGTTTCTCAAGATTAGTAACAGATAGAAAGAAAAGAAGTACACAGTGATTCATCTACCTAGAGAAGTTACAGAGGTTTACACAGAAAATTCCAAGTTTAAGTACAAGAAAATAAGAGAGACTTAGAAAACTGGTAAAACTTACATTGCTGATTGAGTTGGGAGTACTTAGCAATGTGAAAACAGCACTTTCGCAGAAAGAAATCTACTTCTCTAAGACCGGGAAACAGTGAAAAGAGAATGTATGAGTTTCTCAAGATTGGTAACAGATAGAAACAAGAGAAAGTACACAGTGATTCATCTACCTATAGAAGTTACAGAGGTTTAAACAGAGAATTCCAAGTATAAGTACAAGAAAATAAGAGAGACTTAGAAAACTGGTAAAACCTACATTGTTGATAGAGTTGGGAGTACTTAGCACTGAGAAAACAGCACTTTTGCTGAAAGAAATCTACTTCTCTAAGACCGGGAAAAAGTGAAAAGAGAATGTATGAGTTTCTCAAGATTGGTAACAGATAGAAACAAAAGAAAGTACACAGTGATTCATCTACCTAGAGAAGTCACAGAGGTTTACGCAGAAAATTCCAAGTATAAGTAAAAGAAGATAAGAAAGACTTAGAAAACTGGTAAAACTTGCATTGTTGATTGAGTTGGGAGTACTTAGCACTGTGAAAACAGCACTTTCGCTGAAAGAAATCTACTTCTCTAAGAGCGTGAAACAGTGAAAAGAGAATGTATGAGTTTGTCAAGATTGGTAACAGATAGAAACAAGAGAAAGTACACAGTGATTCATCTACCTAGAGAAGTTACAGAGGTTTACACAGAGAATTCCAAGTATAAGACCAAGAAAATAAGAGAGACTTAGAAAACTGGTAAAACCTACATTGTTGATAGAGTTGGGAGTACTTAGCACTGTGAAAACAGCACTTTCGCAGAAAGAAATCTACTTCTCTAAGACCGGGAAACAGTGAAAAAAGAATGTATGAGTTTCTCAAGATTGGTAACAGATAGAAAGAAAAGAAAGTACACAGTGATTCATCTACCTAGAGAACTTACAGAGTTTTACACAGAGAATTTCAAGTATAAGTACAAGAAAATAAGAGAGACTTAGAAAACTGGTAAAACCTACATTGTTGATAGAGTTGAGAGTAGTTAGCACTGTGAAAACACCACTTTCTCCGAAAGAAATCTACTTCTCTAACACCAGGAAACAGGTAACAGAGAATGTATGAGTTTCTAAAGATTAGCAACAGATAGAAACAAAAGAAAGTACACAGTGATTCATCTACCTAGAGAAGTTACAGAGGTTTACACAGAAAATTCCAAGTATAAGTACAAGAAAATAAGAGAGACTTAGAAAACTGGAAAACCTACATTGCTGATAGAGTTGGGAGTACTTAGCACTGTGAAAAAAGCACTTTCGCAGAAAGAAATCTATTTCTCTAAGACCGGGAAACAGTGAACAGAGAATGTAAGAGTTTCTCAAGATTGGTTACAGATAGAAACAAGAGAAAGTACACAGTGATTCATCTACCTAGAGAAGTTACAGAGGTTTACACAGAGAATTCCAAGTATAAGTAAAAGAAGATAAGAGAGACTTAGAAAACTGGTAAAACTTACATTGTTGATTGAGTTGGGAGTACTTAACACTGTGAAAACAGCACTTTCGCCGAAAGAAATCTACTTCTCTAAGACCGTGAAACAGTGAAAAGAGAATGTATGAGTTTCTCAAGATTGCTAACAGATAGAAGCAAGAGAAAGTACACAGTGATTCATCTACCTAGAGAACTTACAGAGGTTTACACAGAGAATTCCAAGTATAAGTACAAGAAAATGAGAGAGACTTAGAAAACTGGTAAAACCTACATTGTTGATAGAGTTGGGAGTACTTAGCACTGTGAAAACAGCACTTTCGCCAAAAGAAATCTACTTCTCTAAGACCGGGAAACAGTGAAAAGAGAATGTATGAGTTTCTCAAGATTGGTAACAGATAGAAACAAGAGAAAGTACACAGTGATTCATCTACCTAGAGAATTTACAGAGGTTTAAGCAGAGAATTCCAAGTATAAGTACAAGAAAATCAGAGAGACTTAGAAAACTGGTAAAACCTACATTGTTGATAGAGTTGGGAGTACTTAGTACTGTTGAAACAGCACTTTGCCGAAAGAAATCTACTTCTCTTTCAACGTGAAACAGTGAAAAGAGAATGTATGAGTTCCTCAAGATTGGTAACAGATAGAAACAAGAGAAAGTACACAGTGATTCATCTACCTAGAGAAGTTACAGACGTTTACACAGAGAATTCCAAGTATAAGTACAAGAAAATAAGAGAGACTTAGAAAACTGGTAAAACCTACATTGTTGATAGAGTTGGGAGTAGTTAGCACTGTGAAAACAGCACTTTCGCAGAAAGAAATCTACTTCTCTAAGACCGCAAAACAGTTAACAGAGAATGTATGAGTTTCTCAAGATTAGTAACAGATAGAAACAAAAGAAGTAGACAGTGATTCATCTACCTAGAGAAGTTACAGAGGTTTACACAGAAAATTCCCAGTATAAGTAAAAGAAGATAAGAGAGACATAAGAAACTGGTAAAACCTACATTGTTGATAGAGTTGGGAGTACTTAGCACTGTGAAAACAGCACTTTCGCCGAAAGAAATCTACTTCTCTATCACCGGGCAACAGGATACAGAGAATGTATGAGTTTCTCAAGATTGGTAACAGATATAAACAAGAGAAAGTACACAGTGATTCATCTACCTAGAGAAGTTACTGAGGTTTACACAGAGAATTCCAAGTCTAAGTACAAGAAAATGAGAGAGACTTCGAAAACTGGTAAAACCTACATTGTTGATAGAGTTGAGAGTACTTAGCACTGTGAAAACAGGACTTTCGCCGAAAGAAATCTACTTCTCTAACACCAGGAAACAGGTAAAAGAGAATGTATGAGTTTCTCAATATTAGTAACAGATAGAAACAAAAGAAGTACACAGTTATTCATCTACCTAGAGAAGTTACAGAGGTTTACTCAAAAAATTCCAAGTTTAAGTACAAGAAAATAAGAGAGAGTTAGAAAACTGGTAAAACCTACATTGTTGATAGAGTTGGGAGTACTTAGCACTGTGAAAACAGCACTTTCGCAGAAAGAAATCTACTTCTCTAAGACCGGGAAACAGTGAAAAGAGAATGTATGGGTTTCTCAAGATTGGTAACAGATAGAAACAAAAGAAAGTACACAGTGATTCATCTACCTAGAGAAGTTACGGAGGTTTACACAGAAAACTCCAAGTATAATTAAAAGAAGATAAGAGAGACTTAGAAAAGTGGTAAAACTTACATTCTTGATTGAGTTGGGAGTACTTAGCAGTGTGAAAACAGCACATTTGCCGAAAGAAATCTACTTCTCTAAGAGCGTGAAGCAGTGAAAAGAGAATGTATGAGTTTGTCAAGAATGGTAACAGATAGAAACAGGAGAAAGTACACAGTGATTCATCTACCTAGAGAAATTACAGAGGTTTACACAGAGAATTCCAAGTATAAGTACAAAAAAATAAGAGAGACTTAGAAAACTGGTAAAAGCTACATTGTTGATAGAGTTGAGAGTACTTAGCACTGTGAAAACAGCACTTTCACCGAAAGAAATCTACTTCTCTAAGACCGGGAAACAGTGAAAAGAGAATGTATGAGTTTCTCAAGATTGGTAAGAGATAGAAACAAAAGAAAGTACGCAGTGATTCATCTACCTAGAGAAGTTACAGAGGTTTACACAGAGAATTCCAAGTATAAGTAAAAGAAGATAAGAGAGACTTAGAAAACTGGTATAACTTACATTGTTGATTGAGTTGGGAGTACTTAGCACTGTGAAAACAGCACTTTTGCCGAAAGAATTCTACTTCTCTAAGACCGGGAAACAGTGAAAAGAGAATGTATGAGTTTCTCAAGAATGGTAAGAGATAGAAACAAGAGAAAGTACACAGTGATTCATCTACCTAGAGAAGTTACAGAGGTTTACCCAGAGAATTCCAAGTATAAGTACAAGAAAATAAGAGAGACTTAGAAAACTGGAAAACCTACATTGCTGATAGAGTTGGGAGTACTTAGCACTGTGAAAACAGCACTTTCGCAGAAAGAAATCTACTTCTCTAAGACCGGGAAACAGTGAACAGAGAATGTATGAGTTTCTCAAGATTGGTAACAGATAGAAACAAGAGAAAGTACACAGTGATTCATCTACCTAGAGAAGTTACAGAGGTTTACACAGAGAATTCCAAGTATAAGTACAAGAAAATAAGAGAGACTTAGAATACTGGTAAAACCTACATTGTTGATAGAGTTGGGAGTACTTAGCACTGTGAAAACAGCACTTTCGCCGAACGAAATCTACTTCTCTAACACCGGGAAACAGTGAAGAGAGAATGTATGAGTTTCTCAAGTTTGGTAACAGATAGAAACAAGAGAAAGTACACAGTGATTCATCTACCTAGAGAAGTTACAGAGGTTTACACAGAGAAGTCCAAGTATAAGTACAAGAAAATAAGAGAGACTTAGAAAACTGGTAAAACCTACATTGTTGATAGGGATGGGAGTACTTAGCACTGTGAAAACAGCACTTTCGCCGAAAGAAATCTACTTCTCTAACACCGGGAAACAGGTAACAGAGAATGTATGAGTTTCTCAAGATTAGTAACAGATAGAAAGAAAAGAAGTACACAGTGATTCATCTACCTAGAGAAGTTACAGAGGTTTACACAGAAAATTCCAAGTTTAAGTACAAGAAAATAAGAGAGACTTAGAAAACTGGTAAAACTTACATTGCTGATTGAGTTGGGAGTACTTAGCAATGTGAAAACAGCACTTTCGCAGAAAGAAATCTACTTCTCTAAGACCGGGAAACAGTGAAAAGAGAATGTATGAGTTTCTCAAGATTGGTAACAGATAGAAACAAGAGAAAGTACACAGTGATTCATCTACCTATAGAAGTTACAGAGGTTTAAACAGAGAATTCCAAGTATAAGTACAAGAAAATAAGAGAGACTTAGAAAACTGGTAAAACCTACATTGTTGATAGAGTTGGGAGTACTTAGCACTGAGAAAACAGCACTTTTGCTGAAAGAAATCTACTTCTCTAAGACCGGGAAAAAGTGAAAAGAGAATGTATGAGTTTCTCAAGATTGGTAACAGATAGAAACAAAAGAAAGTACACAGTGATTCATCTACCTAGAGAAGTCACAGAGGTTTACGCAGAAAATTCCAAGTATAAGTAAAAGAAGATAAGAGAGACTTAGAAAACTGGTAAAACTTGCATTGTTGATTGAGTTGGGAGTACTTAGCACTGTGAAAACAGCACTTTCGCTGAAAGAAATCTACTTCTCTAAGAGCGTGAAACAGTGAAAAGAGAATGTATGAGTTTGTCAAGATTGGTAACAGATAGAAACAAGAGAAAGTACACAGTGATTCATCTACCTAGAGAAGTTACAGAGGTTTACACAGAGAATTCCAAGTATAAGACCAAGAAAATAAGAGAGACTTAGAAAACTGGTAAAACCTACATTGTTGATAGAGTTGGGAGTACTTAGCACTGTGAAAACAGCACTTTCGCAGAAAGAAATCTACTTCTCTAAGACCGGGAAACAGTGAAAAAAGAATGTATGAGTTTCTCAAGATTGGTAACAGATAGAAAGAAAAGAAAGTACACAGTGATTCATCTACCTAGAGAACTTACAGAGTTTTACACAGAGAATTTCAAGTATAAGTACAAGAAAATAAGAGAGACTTAGAAAACTGGTAAAACCTACATTGTTGATAGAGTTGAGAGTACTTAGCACTGTGAAAACACCACTTTCTCCGAAAGAAATCTACTTCTCTAACACCAGGAAACAGGTAACAGAGAATGTATGAGTTTCTAAAGATTAGCAACAGATAGAAACAAAAGAAAGTACACAGTGATTCATCTACCTAGAGAAGTTACAGAGGTTTACACAGAAAATTCCAAGTATAAGTACAAGAAAATAAGAGAGACTTAGAAAACTGGAAAACCTACATTGCTGATAGAGTTGGGAGTACTTAGCACTGTGAAAACAGCACTTTCGCAGAAAGAAATCTATTTCTCTAAGACCGGGAAACAGTGAACAGAGAATGTAAGAGTTTCTCAAGATTGGTAACAGATAGAAACAAGAGAAAGTACACAGTGATTCATCTACCTAGAGAAGTTACAGAGGTTTACACAGAGAATTCCAAGTATAAGTAAAAGAAGATAAGAGAGACTTAGAAAACTAGTAAAACTTACATTGTTGATTGAGTTGGGAGTACTTAACACTGTGAAAACAGCACTTTCGCCGAAAGAAATCTACTTCTCTAAGACCGTGAAACAGTGAAAAGAGAATGTATGAGTTTCTCAAGATTGCTAACAGATAGAAGCAAGAGAAAGTACACAGTGATTCATCTACCTAGAGAACTTACAGAGGTTTACACAGAGAATTCCAAGTATAAGTACAAGAAAATGAGAGAGACTTAGAAAACTGGTAAAACCTACATTGTTGATAGAGTTGGGAGTACTTAGCACTGTGAAAACAGCACTTTCGCCAAAAGAAATCTACTTCTCTAAGACCGGGAAACAGTGAAAAGAGAATGTATGAGTTTCTCAAGATTGGTAACAGATAGAAACAAGAGAAAGTACACAGTGATTCATCTACCTAGAGAATTTACAGAGGTTTAAGCAGAGAATTCCAAGTATAAGTACAAGAAAATCAGAGAGACTTAGAAAACTGGTAAAACCTACATTGTTGATAGAGTTGGGGGTACTTAGTACTGTTGAAACAGCACTTTGCCGAAAGAAATCTACTTCTCTTTCAACGTGAAACAGTGAAAAGAGAATGTATGAGTTCCTCAAGATTGGTAACAGATAGAAACAAGAGAAAGTACACAGTGATTCATCTACCTAGAGAAGTTACAGACGTTTACACAGAGAATTCCAAGTATAAGTACAAGAAAATAAGAGAGACTTAGAAAACTGGTAAAACCTACATTGTTGATAGAGTTGGGAGTAGTTAGCACTGTGAAAACAGCACTTTCGCAGAAAGAAATCTACTTCTCTAAGACCGCGAAACAGTTAATAGAGAATGTATGAGTTTCTCAAGATTAGTAACAGATAGAAACAAAAGAAGTAGACAGTGATTCATCTACCTAGAGAAGTTACAGAGGTTTACACAGAAAATTCCCAGTATAAGTAAAAGAAGATAAGAGAGACATAAGAAACTGGTAAAACCTACATTGTTGATAGAGTTGGGAGTACTTAGCACTGTGAAAACAGCACTTTCGCCGAAAGAAATCTACTTCTCTATCACCGGGCAACAGGATACAGAGAATGTATGAGTTTCTCAAGATTGGTAACAGATATAAACAAGAGAAAGTACAGTGATTCATCTACCTAGAGAAGTTACAGAGGTTTACACAGAGAAATACAAGTATAAGTAGAAGAAAATAAGAGAGACTTAGAAAACTGGTAAAACCTACATTGTTGATAGAGTTGGGAGTACTTAGCACTGTGAAAACAGCACTTTCCCAGAAAGAAATCTGCTTCTCTAAGACCGGGAAACAGTGAACAGGGAATGTATAAGTTTCTCAAGATTGGTAACAGAAAGAAACAAGAGAAAGTACACAGTGATTCATCTACCTAGAGAAGTTACAGAGGTTTACACAGAGAATTCCAAGTATAAGTACAAGAAAATAAGAGAGACTTAGAAAACTGGTAAAACCTACATTGTTGATAGAGTTGGGAGTACTTAGCACTGTGAAAACAGCACTTTCGCCGAAAGAAATCTACTTCTCTAACACCGGGAAACACTGAAAAGAGGATGTATGAGTTTCTCAAGATTAGTAACAGATAGAAACAAGAGAAAGTACACAGTGATTCATCTTCCTAGAGAAGTTACAGAGGTTTACACAGAAAATTCCAAGTATAAGTAAAAGAAGATAAGAGAGACTTAGAAAAGTGGTAAAACTTACATTGTTGATTGAGTTGGGTGTACTTAGCACTGTGAAAACAGCACTTTCGCCGAAAGAAATCTACTTCTCTGAGACCATGAAACAGTGAAAAAAGAATGTATGAGTTTCTCAAGATTGGTAACAGATAGACACAAGAAAAAGTACACAGTGATTCATCTACCTAGAGAAGTTACAGAGGATTACACAGCGAATTCCAAGTATAAGTACAAGAAAATAAGAGAGACTTAGAAAACTGGTAAAACCTACATTGTTGATAGAGTTGGGAGTACTTAGCACTGTGAAAAAAGTACTTTCGCCGAAAGAAATCTACTTCTCTAACACCGGGAAAGAGGTAACAGAGAATGTATGAGTTTCTCAAGATTAGTAACAGATAGAAACAAAAGAAGTACACAGTGATTCATCTACCTAGAGAAGTTACAAAGGTTTACACAGAAAATTCCAAGTTTAAGTACAAGAAAATAAGAGAGACTTAGAAAACTGGTAAAATTTACATTGTTGATTGAGTTGGGAGTACTTAGCACTGTGAAAACAGCACTTTCGCCGAAAGAAATCTACTTCTCTAAGACCGGGAAATAGTGAAAAGAGAATGTATGAGTTTCTCAAGAATGGTAACAGATAGAAACAAGAGAAAGTACACAGTGTTTCATCTACCTAGAGAAGTTACAGAGGTTTACACAGAGAATTCCAAGTATAAGTAGAAGAAAATAACAGAGACTTATTAAACTGGTAAAACCTACATTGTTGATAGAGTTGAGAGTACTTAGCACTGTGAAAACAGCACTTTCGCCGAAAGAAATCTACTTCTCTAACACCAGGAAACAGGTAACAGAGAATGTATGAGTTTCTAAAGATTAGTAACAGATAGAAACAAAAGAAGTAGACAGTGATTCATCTACCTAGAGAAGTTACAGAGGTTTACACAGAAAATTCCAAGTTTAAGTAAAAGAAAATAAGAGTGACTTAGAAAACTGGTAAAACCTACATTGTTGATAGAGTTGGGAGTACTTAGCACTGTGAAAACAACACTTTCGCCGAAAGAAATCTATTTCTCTAAGACCGGGAAACAGTGAAAGGAGAATGTATGAGTTTCTCAAGTTTGGTAACAGATAGAAACAAGAGAAAGTACACAGTGATTCATCTACCTAGAGAAGTTACAGAGGTTTACACAGAAAATTCCAAGAATAAGTAAAAGAAGATAAGAGAGACTTAGAAAACTGGTAAAACTTACATTGTTGACTGTGTTGGGAGTACTTAGCACTGTGAAAACAGCACTTTCACCGAAAGAAATCTTGTTCTCTAAGACCGTGAAACAGTGAAAAGAGAATGTATGAGTTTCTCAAGATTGGTAACAGATAGAAACAGAAGAAAGTACACAGTGATTCATCTACCTAGAGAAGTTACACAGGTTTACACAGAGAATTCCAAGTATAAGTACAAGAAAATAAGAGAGACTTAGAAAACTGGTAAAACCTACATTGTTGATAGATTTGGGAGTATTTAGCACTGTGAAAACAGCACTTTCACAGTAAGAAATCTACTTCTCTAAGACCGCGAAAGGGTTAACAGAGAATGTATGAGTTTTTCAAGATTAATAACAGATAGAAACAAAAGAAGTAGACAGTGATTCATCTCCCTAGAGAAGTTACAGAGGTTTACACAGAAAATTCCAAATATAAGTAAAAGAAGATAAGAGAGACTTAGGAAACTGGTAAAACTTACATTGTTGATTCAGCTGGGAGTACTTAGCACTGTGAAAACAGCACTTTCGCCGAAAGAAATCTACTTCTCTAAGACCGTGTAACAGTGAAAAGAGAATGTATGAGTTTCTCAAGATTGGTAACAGATAGAAACAAGAGAAAGTACACAGTGATTCATCTACCTAGAGAAGTTACAGTGGTTTACACAAAGAATTCCAAGTATAAGTACAAGAAAATAAGAGAGACTTACAAAACTGGTAAAACTTACATTGTTGATAGAGTTGGGAGTACTTATCACTGTGAAAACAGCACTTTCGCCGAAAGAAATCTACTTCTCTAAGACCGGGAAACAGTGAAAAGAGAATGTATGAGTTTCTAAAGTTTGGTAACAGATAGAAACAAGAGAAAGTACACAGTGATTCATCTACCTAGAGAAGTTACAGAGGTTTACACAGAAAATTCCAAGTATAAGTAAAAGAAGATAAGAGAGACTTAGAAAAGTGGTAAAACTGACATTGTTGATTGAGTTGGGAGTACTTAGCACTGTGTAAACAGCACGTTCGCCGAAAGAAATCTACTTCTCTAAGACCGTGAAACAGTGAAAAGAGAATGTATGAGTTTCTCAAGATTGGTAACAGATAGAAACAAGAGAAAGTACACAGTGATTCGTCTACCTAGAGAAGTTACAGAGGTTTACACAGAGAATTCCAAGTATAAGTACAAGAAAATAAGAGAGACTTAGAAAACTGGTAAAACCTACATTGTTGATAGAGTTGGGAGTACTTAGCACTGTGAAAACAGCACTTTCGCCGAAAGAAATCTACTTCTCTAAGACCAGGAAACAGTGAAAAGAGAATGTATGAGTTTCTCAAGATTGGTAAGAGATAGAAACAAGAGAAAGTACACAGTGATTCATCTACCTAGAGAAGTTGCAGAGATTTACACAGAGAATTCCAAGTATAAGTACAAGAAAATAAGAGAGACTTAGAAAACTGGTAAAACCTACATTGTTGATAGAGTTGGGAGTAGTTAGCGCTGTGAAAACAGCACTTTCACCGAAAGAAATCTACTTCTCTAAGACCGGGAAACAGTGACTAGAGAATGTATGAGTTTCTCAAGATTGGTAACAGATAGAAACAAGAGAAAGTACACAGTGATTCATCTACCTAGAGATGTTACAAAGGTTTACACAGAGAATTCCAAGTATAAGTACAAGAAAATAAGAGACACTTAGAAAATTGGTAAAACCTACATTGTTGATAGAGTTGGGAGTACTTAGCACTGTGAAAACAGCACTTCCGCAGAAAGAAATCTACTTCTCTAAGACTGGGAAACAGTCAACAGAGAATGTATGAGTTTCTCAAGATTAGCAACAGATAGAAACAATAGAAGTACACAGTGATTCATCTACCTAGAGTAGTTACAGAGGTTTACACAGAAAATTCCAAGTTTAAGTACAAGAAAATAAGAGAGACTTAGAAAACTGGTAAAACTTACATTGCTGATTGAGTTGGGAGTACTTAGCACTGTGAAAACAGCACTTTCGCCGAAAGAAATCTACTTCTCTAAGACCCGGAAACAGTGAAAAGAGAATGTATGAGTTTCTCAAGATTGGTAACAGATAGAAACAATAGAAAGTACACAGCCATTCATCTACCTAGAGAAGTAACAGAGGTTTATACAGAGAATTCCAAGTATAAGTACAAGAAAATAAGAGAGATTTAGAAAACTGGTAAAACCTACATTGTTGATAGAGTTGGGAGTACTTAGCACTGTGAAAACAGCTCTTTCTCCGAAAGAAATCGGCTTCTCTAAGACAGGGAAACAGTGAAAAGAGAATGTATGAGTTTCTCAAGATTGGTAACAGATAGAAACAAGAGAAAGTACACAGTGATTCATCTACCTGGAGAAGTTAAAGAGGTTTACACAGAGAATTCCAAGTATAAGTACAAGAAAATAAGAGACTTAGAAAACTGGTAAAACCTTCATTGTTGATAGAGTTGGAAGTAGTTAGCACTGTGAAAACAGCACTTTCGCAGAAAGAAATCTACTTCTCTAAGACGGCAAAACAGTTAACAGAGAATGTATGAGTTTCTCAAGATTAGTAACAGATAGAAACAAAAGAAGTACACAGTGATTCATCTACCTAGAGAAGTTACAGTGGTTTACACAGAAAATTCCAAGTATAAGTAAAAGAAGACAAGAGAGACTTAGGAAACTGGTAAAACTTACATTGTTGATTGAGTTGGGAGTACTTACCACTGTGAAAACAGCACTTTCGCCGAAAGAAATCTACATCTCTAAGACCGGGAAACAGTGAAAAGAGAATGTATGAGTTTCTCAAGATTGGTAACAGATAGAAACAAGAGAAAGTACACAGTGATTCATCTACCTAGAGAAGTTACAGAGGTTTACACAGAGAATTCCAAGTATAAGTACAAGAAAATAAGAGAGACTTAGAAAACTGGTAAAACCTACATTGTTGATAGAGTTGGGAGTACTTAGCACTGTGAAAACAGCACTTTCGCCGAAAGAAATCTACTTCTCTAAGCCCGGGAAACAGTGAAAAGAGAATGTATGAGTTTCTCAAGATTGGTAAGAGATAGAAAGAAGAGAAAGTACACAGTGATTCATCTACCTAGAGAAGTTACAGAGGTTTACACAGAAAATTCCTAGTATAAGTAAAAGAAGATAAGAGAGACTTAGAAAAGTGGTAAAACTTACAATGTTCATTGAGCTGGGAGTAGTTAGCACTGTGAAAACAGCACTTTCGCCGAAAGAAATCTACTTGTCTAAGACCGTGAAACAGTGAAAAGAGAATGTATGAGTTTCTCAAGATTGGTAACAGATAGAAACAAGTGAAAGTACACAGTGATTCATCTACCTAGAGAAGTTACAGAGGTTTACACAGAGAATTCCAAGTATAAGTACAAGAAAAAAAGAGAGACTTAGAAAACTGGTAAAACCTACATTGTTGATAGAGTTGGGAGTACTTAGCACTGTGAAAACAGCACTTTCGCCGAAAGAAATCTACTTCTCTAACACCGGGAAAC
Source organism: Heterohyrax brucei (assembly GCA_028571685.1). NCBI lineage: Eukaryota > Metazoa > Chordata > Mammalia > Hyracoidea > Procaviidae > Heterohyrax > Heterohyrax brucei. The sequence continues at coordinate 216,225,301 of CM053141.1, read as the reverse complement.
AGGTACCAGAGAATGTATGAGTTTCTCAAGATTGGTAACAGATAGAAACAAGAGAAAGTACACAGTGATTCTTCTACCTAGAGAAGTTACAGAGGTTTACACAGAAAATTGCAAGTATAAGTAAAAGAAGATAAGAGAGACTTAGAAAAGTGGTAAAACTTACATTGTTGATTGAGTTGGGATTACTTAGCACTGTGAAAACAGCACTTTCGCCGAAAGAAATCTACTTCTCTAAGACCGGGAAACAGTGAAAAGAGAATGTATGAGTTTCTCAAGATTGGTAAGAGATAGAAACAAGAGAAAGTACACAGTGATTCATCTACCTAGAGAAGTTACAGAGGTTTACACAGACAATTCCAAGTATAAGTACAAGTAAATAAGAGAGACTTAGATAACTGGTAAAACCTACATTGTTGATAGAGTTCGGAGTACTTAGCACTGGGAAAACAGCACTTTCGCGAAAGAAATCTACTTCTGTAAGACCGGGAAACAGTGAAAAGAGAATGTATGAGTTTCTCAAGAATGGCAACAGATAGAAACAAGAGAAAGTACACAGTGATTCATCTACCTAGAGAAGTTACAGAGGTTTACACAGAGAATTCCAAGTATAAGTACAAGAAAATAAGAGAGACTTAGAAAACTGGTAAAACCTACATTGTTCATAGAGTTGGGAGTAGTTAGCACTGTGAAAACAACACTTTCGCAGAAAGAAATCTACTTCTCTAAGACCGCGAAACAGTTAACAGAGAATGTATGAGTTTCTCAAGATTAGTAACAGATAGAAACAAAAGAAGTACACAGTGATTCATCTACCTAGAGAAGTTACAGAGGTTTACACAGAAAATTCCAAGTATAAGTAAAAGAAGATAAGAGAGACTTAGGAAACTGGTAAAACTTACATTGTTGATTGAGTTGGGAGTACTTAACACTGTGAAAACAGCACTTTCGCCGAAAGAAATCTACTTCTCTAAGACCTTGAAACAGTGAAAAGAGAATGTATGAGTTTCTCAAGATTGGTAACAGATAGAAACAAGAGAAAGTACACAGTGATTCATCTACCTAGAGAAGTTACAGAGGTTTACACAGAGAATTCCAAGTATAAGTACAAGAAAATAAGAGAGACTTAGAAAACTGGTAAAACCTACATTGTTGATAGAGTTTGGAGTACTTAGCACTGTGAAAACAGCACTTTCGCCGAAAGAAATCTACTTCTCTAAGACCGGGAAACAGTGAAAAGAGAATGTATGAGTTTCTCAAGATTGGTAACAGATAGAAACAAGAGGAAGTACACAGTGATTCATCTACCTAGAGAAGTTACAGAGGTTTACACAGAAAATTCCAAGTATAAGTAAAAGAAGATAAGAGAGACTTAGAAAAGTGGTAAAACTTACAATGTTGATTGAGTTGGGAGTACTTAGCACTGTGAAAACAGCACTTTCGCCGAAAGAAATCTACTTCTCTAAGACCGTTAAACAGTGAAAAGAGAATGTATGAGTTTCTCAAGATTGGTAACAGATAGAAATAAGAGAAAGTACACAGTGATTCATCTACCTAGACAAGTGACAGAGGTTTACACAGAGAATTGCAAGTATAAGTACAAGAAAATAAGAGAGACTTAGAAAACTGGTAAAACCTACATGGTTGATAGAGTTGGGAGTTCTTAGCACTGTGAAAACAGCACTATCGCCGAAAGAAATCTACTTGTCTAAGACCGGGAAACAGTGAACAGAGAATGTATGATTTTCTCAAGATTGGTAACAGATAGAAAGAAGAGAAAGTACACAGTGATTCATCTACCCAGAGAAGTTACAGAGGTTTACACAGAAAATTCCAAGTATAAGTAAAAAAGATAAGAGAGACTTAGAAAACTAGTAAAACCGACATTGTTGATAGAGTTGGGAGTACTTAGCACTGTGAAAACAGCACTATCGCCGAAAGAAATCTACTTGTCTAAGACCGGGAAACAGTGAAAAGAGAATGTATGAGTTTCTCAAGATTGGTAACAGATAGAAACAAGAGAAAGTACACAGTGATTCATCTACCTAGAGAAGTTACAGAGGTTTACACAGAGAATTCCAAGTATAAGTACAAGAAAATAAGAGAGACTTAGAAAACTGGTAAAACCTACATTGTTGATAAAGTTGGAAGTACTTAGCACTGTGAAAACAGCACTTTCGCAGAAAGAAATCTACTTCTCTAAGACCGGGAAACAGTGAAAAGAGAATGTATGAGTTTCTCAAGATTGGTAACAGATAGGAAGAAGAGAAAGTACACAGTGATTCATCTACCTAGAGAAGTTACAGAGGTTTACACAGAGAATTCCAAGAATAAGTACAAGAAAATAGGAGAGACTTAGAAAACTGGTAAAACCTACATTGTTGATAGAGTTGGGAGTACTTAGCACTGTGAAAACAGTACTTTCGCCGAAAGAAATCTACTTCTCTAACACCGGGAAACAGGGAACAGTGAATGTATGAGGTTCTCAAGATTAGTAACAGATAGAAACAAAAGAAGTACACATTGATTCATCTACCTAGAAAAGTTACACAGGTTTACACAGAAAATTCCAAGTTTAAGTACAAGAAAATAAGAGAGACTTAGAAAACTGGTAAAACTTACTTTGTTGATTGAGTTGGGAGTACTTAGCATTGTGAAAACAGCACTTTCGCCGAAAGAAATCTACTTCTGTAAGACCGGGAAACAGGGAACAGAGAATGTATGAGTTTCTCAAGATTGGTAACAGATAGAAACAAAAGAAGTACACAGTGATTCATCTACCTAGAGAAGTTACAGAGGTTTACACAGAAAATTCCAAGTATAAGTAAAAGAAAATAAGAGAGACTTAGAAAACTGGTAAAACTTACATTGTTGATTGAGTTGGGAGTACTTAGCACTGTGAAAACAGCACTTTCACCGAAAGAAATCTACTTCTCTAAGACCGTGAAACAGTGAAAATAGAATGTATGAGTTTCTCAAGATTGGTAACAGATAGAAACAAGAGAAAGTACACAGTGATTCATCTACCTAGAGAAGTTACAGAGGTTTACACAGAGAATTCCAAGTATAAGTAAAAAAGATAAGAGAGACTTAGAAAACTAGTAAAACCGACATTGTTGATAGAGTTGGGAGTACTTAGCACTGTGAAAACAGCACTATCGCCGAAAGAAATCTACTTGTCTAAGACCGGGAAACAGTGAAAAGAGAATGTATGAGTTTCTCAAGATTGGTAACAGATAGAAACAAGAGAAAGTACACAGTGATTCATCTACCTAGAGAAGTTACAGAGGTTTACACAGAGAATTCCAAGTATAAGTACAAGAAAATAAGAGAGACTTAGAAAACTGGTAAAACCTACATTGTTGATAAAGTTGGAAGTACTTAGCACTGTGAAAACAGCACTTTCGCAGAAAGAAATCTACTTCTCTAAGACCGGGAAACAGTGAAAAGAGAATGTATGAGTTTCTCAAGATTGGTAACAGATAGGAAGAAGAGAAAGTACACAGTGATTCATCTACCTAGAGAAGTTACAGAGGTTTACACAGAGAATTCCAAGTATAAGTACAAGAAAATAGGAGAGACTTAGAAAACTGGTAAAACCTACATTGTTGATAGAGTTGGGAGTACTTAGCACTGTGAAAACAGTACTTTCGCCGAAAGAAATCTACTTCTCTAACACCGGGAAACAGGGAACAGTGAATGTATGAGGTTCTCAAGATTAGTAACAGATAGAAACAAAAGAAGTACACAGTGATTCATCTACCTAGAGAAGTTACAGAGGTTTACACAGAAAATTCCAAGTTTAAGTACAAGAAAATAAGAGAGACTTAGAAAACTGGTAAAACCTACATTGTTGATAGAGTTGGGAGTTCTTAGCACTGTGAAAACAGCACTTTCCCCGAAAGAAATCTACTTCTCTAAGAACGGGAAACAGTGAAAAGAGAATGTATGAGTTTCTCAAGATTGGTAACAGATAGAAACAACAGAAAGTACACAGTGATTCATCTACGTAGAGAAGTTACAGAGGTTTACACAGAGAATTCCAAGTATAAGTACAAGAAAATAAGAGAGACTTAGAAAACTGGTAAAACCTACATTGTTGATAGAGTTGGGAGTACTTAGCACTGTGAAAACAGCACTTTCGCCGAACGAAATCTACTTCTGTAAGACCGGGAAACAGGGACCAGAGAATGTATGAGTTTCTCAAGATTGATAACAGATAGAAACAAAAGAAGTACACAGTGATTCATCTACCTAGAGAAGTTACAGAGGTTTACACAGAGAATTCCAAGTATAAGTACAAGAAAATAAGAGAGAGTTAGAAAACTGGTAAAACCTACATTGTTGATAGATTTGAGAGTACTTAGCACTGTGAAAACAGCACTTTCGCCGAAAGAAATCTACTTCTCTAACACCAGGAAACAGGTAACACAGAATGTATGAGTTTCTCAAGATTAGTAACAGATAGAAACAAAAGAAGTACACAGTGATTCATCTACCTAGAGAAGTTACAGAGATTTACACAGAAAATTCCAGGTTTAAGTACAAGAAAATAAGAGAGACTTAGAAAACTGGTAAAACTTAGATTGTTGATTGAGTTGGGAGTACTTAGCACTGTGAAAACAGCACTTTCGCCGAAACAAATCTATTTCTCTAAGACCGGGAAACAGGGAAAAGAGAATGTATGAGTTTCTCAAGATTGGTAACAGATAGAAACAAGAGAAAGTACACAGTGATTCATCTACATAGAGAAGTTACAGAGGTTTACACAGAAAATTCCAAGTATAAGTCAAAGAAGATAAGAGAGACTTAGAAAACTGGTAAAACCTACATTGTTGATAGAGTTGGGAGTACTTAGCACTGTGAAAACAGCACTTTCGCCGAAAGAAATCTACTTCTCTAAGACCGGGAAACAGTGAAAAGAGAATGTATGAGTTTCTCAAGATTGGTAACAGATAGAAACAAGAGAAAGTACACAGTGATTCATCTACCTAGAGAAGTTACAGAGGTTTACACAGAGAATTCCAAGTATAAGTAAAAGAAAATAAGAGAGACTTAGAAAACTTGTTAAACCTACATTGTTGATAGAGTTGGGAGTACTTAGCACTGTGAAAACAGCACTTTCGCCGAAAGAAATCTACTTCTCTAAGACCGGGAAACAGGGAAAAGAGAATGCATGAGTTTTTCAAGATTAGTAACAGATAAAAACAAGAGAAAGTACACAGTGATTCAACTACCTAGAGAAGTTACAGAGGTTTACACAGAAAATTCCAAGTATAAGTAAAAGAAGATAAGAGAGACTTAGAAAACTGGTAAAACCTACATTGTTGATAGAGTTGGGAGTACTTAGCACTGTGAAAACAGCACTTTCGCCGAAAGAAATCTACTTCTCTAAGACCGGAAAACAGTGAAAAGAGAATGTATGAGTTCCTCGAGATTGGTAACATATAAAAAGAAGAGAAAGTACACAGTGATTCATCTACCTAGAGAAGTTACAGAGGTTTACACAGAGAATTCCAAGTATAAGTACAAGAAAATAAGAGAGACTTAGAAAACTGTTAAAACCTACATTGTTGATAGAGTTGGGAGTACTTAGCACTGTGAAAACAGCACTTTCGCCGAAAGAAATCTACTTCTCTAAGACCGGGAAACAGTGAATAGAGAATGTATGAGTTTCTCATGATTGGTAACAGATAGAAACAAGTAAACCTCTGTAACTTCTCTAGGTAGATGAATCACTGTGTACTTTCTCTTGTTTCTATCTGTTACAAATCTTGAGAAACTCATACATTCTCTTTTCACTGTTTCCCGGTCTTAGAGAAGTAGATTTCTTTCGGCGAAAGAGCTGTTTGCACAGTCCTAAGTACTTCCAACTCTATCAACAATGTAGGTTTTACAAGTTTTCTAAGTCTCTCTTATTTTCTTGGAGTTACACTTGGATTTCTCTGTGTAAACCTCTGTAACTTCTCTAGGTAGATGAATCACTGTGTACTTTCTCTTGTTTCTATCTGTTACCAATCTTGAGAAACTCATACATTCTCTGTTCACTGTTTCACGGTCTTAGAGAAGTACATTTCTTTCTGCGAAAGTGCTGTTTTCACAGTGCTATGTACTCCCAACTCTATCAACAATGTAGGTTTTACCAGTTTTTTAGTCTCTCTTATTTTCTTGTACTTATACTTGGAATTCTCTGTGTAAACCTCTATAATTTCTCTAGGTAGATGAATCACTGTGTACTTTCTCTTGTTTCTATCTGTTACCAATCTTGAGAAACTCATACATTCTCTGTTCACTGTTTCCCGGTCTTAGAGAAGTAGATTTCTTTCTGCGAAAATGCTGTTTTCACAGTGCTAAGTACTCCCAACTCTATCAACAATGTAGGTTTTACCAGTTTTCTAAGTCTCTCTTATTTTCTTGTACTTATACTTGGAATTCTCTGTGTAAACCTCTGTAACTTCTCTAGGTAGATGAATCACTGTCTACGTTCTCTTGTTTCTATCTGTTACAAATCTTGAGAAACTCATACATTCTCTGTTACCTGTTTCCCGGTCTTAGAGAAGTAGATTTCTTTCTACGAAAATGCTGTTTTCACAGTGCTAAGTACTCCCAACTCTATCAACAATGTAGGTTTTACCAGTTTTCTAAGTCTCTCTTATTTTCTTGTACTTATACTTGGAATTCTCTGTGTAAACCTTTGTAACTTCTCTAGGTAGATGAATCACTGTGTACTTTCTCTTGTTTCTATCTGTTACCAATCTTCAGAAACTCATACATTCTCTCTTACCTGTTTACCGGTCTTAGAGAAGTAGATTTCTTTCTGCGAAAGTGCTGTTTTCACAGTGCTAAGTACTCCCAACTCTATCAACAATGTAGGTTTTACTGGTCTTCTAAGTCTCTATAATTTTCTTGTACTTATACTTGGAATTCTCTGTGTAAACCTCTGTAACTTCTCTAGGTAGATGAATCACTGTGTACTTTCTCTTGTTTCTATCTGTTACCAATCTTGAGAAACTCATACATTCTCATTTCACTGTTTCCCGGTCTTAGAGAAGTAGATTTCTTTCGGCGAAAGTGCTGTTTTCAGAGTGCTAAGTACTCCCAACTCTATCAACAATGTAGGTTTTACCAGTTCTCTAAGTCTCTCTTATTTTCTTGTACTTATACTTGGAATTCTCTGTGTAAACCTCTGTAACTTCTCTAGGTAGATGAATCACTGTGTACTTTCTCTTGTTTCTATCTGTTACCAATCTTGAGAAACTCATACATTCTCTTTTCACTGTTCCACAGTGAAAGATAAGTAGATTTCTTTCTGCGAAAGTGCTGTTTAAACAGTACTAAGTACTCCCAACTCTATCAACAAGGTAGGTTTTACCAGTTTTCTAAGTCTCTCTTATTTTCTTGTACTTATACTTGGAATTCTCTGTGTAAACCTCTGTAACTTTTCTAGGTAGATGAATCACTGTGTACTTTCTCTTGTTTCTATCTGTTACCAATCTTGAGAAACTCATACATTCTCTTTTCACTGTTTCCCGGTCTTAGAGAAGTAGATTTCTTTCGGCGAAAGTGCTGTTTTCACAGTGCTAAGTACTCCCAACTCTATTAACAATGTAGGTTTTACCAGTTTTCTAAGTCTCGCTTATTTTCTTGTACTTATACTTGGAATTCTCTGTGTAAACCTCTGTAACTTCTCTAGGTAGATGAATCACTGTGTACTTTCTCTTGTTTCTATCTGTCACCAATCTTGAGAAACTCATACATTCTCTTTTCACTGTTTCCCGGTCTTAGAGAAGTAGATTTCTTTCGGCGAAAGTGCTGTTTTCACAGTGCTAAGTACTCCCAACTCTATCAACAAGGTAGGTTTTACCAGTTTTCTAAGTCTCTCTTATTTTCTTGTACTTATACTTGGAATTCTCTGTGTAAACCTCTGTAACTTTTCTAGGTAGATGAATCACTGTGTACTTTCTCTTGTTTCTATCTGTTACCAATCTTGAGAAACTCATACATTCTCTTTTCACTGTTTCCCGGTCTTAGAGAAGTAGATTTCTTTCTGCGAAAGTGCTGTTTTCACAGTGCTAAGTACTCCCAATTCAATCAACAATGTAAGTTTTTCCAGTTTTCTAAGTCTCTCTTATCTTCTTTTTGTTATACTTGGAATTTTCTGTGTAAACCTCTGTAACTTCTCTAGGAAGCTGAATCACTGTGTACTTTGTCTTGTTTCTATCTGTTACCAATCTTGAGAAACTCATACATTCTCTTTTCACTGTTTCCCGGTCTTAGAGAAGTAGATTTCTTTCGGCGAAAGTGCTGTTTTCACAGTGCTAAGTACTCCCAACTCTATCAACAAGGTAGGTTTTACCAGTTTTCTAAGTCTCTCTTATTTTCTTGTACTTATACTTGGAATTCTCTGTGTAAACCTCTGTAACTTCTCTAGGTAGATGAAAAACTGTGTACTTTCTCTTGTTTCTATCTGGTACCAATCTTGAGAAACCCATACATTCTCTTTTCACTGTTTCCCGGTCTTAGAGAAGTAGATTTCTTTTGGTGAAAGTGCTGTTTTCACAGTGCTAAGTACTCCCAACTCAATCAACAATGTAAGTTTTACCAGTTTTCTAAGTCTCTCTCATCTTCTTTTTCTTATACTTGGAATTTTCTGTGTAAACCTCTGTAACTTCTCTAGGTAGATGAATCACTGTGTACTTTGTCTTGTTTCTATCTGTTAAAAATCTTGAGAAACTCATACATTCTCTTTTGACTGTTTCCCGGTCTTAGAGAAGTAGATTTCTTTCGGCGAAAGTGCTGTTTTCACAGTCCTAAGTACTCCCAACTCTATCAACAATGTAGGTTTTACAAGTTTTCTAAGTCTGGCTTATTTTCTTGGAGTTACACTTGGATTTCTCTGTGTAAACCTCTGTAACTTCTCTAGGTAGATGAATCACTGTGTACTTTCTCTTGTTTCTATCTGTTACCAATCTTGAGAAACTCATACATTTTTGTTCACTGTTTCACGGTCTTAGAGAAGTAGATTTCTTTCGGCGAAAGTGCTGTTTTCACAGTGCTATGTACTCCCAACTCTATCAACAATGTAGATTTTACCAGTTTTCTAAGTCTCTCTTATTTTCTTGTACTTATACTTGGAATTCTCTGTGTAAACCTCTGTAACTTCTCTAGGTAGACGAATCACTGTGTACTTTCTCTTGTTTCTATCTGTTACCAATCTTGAGAAACTCATACATTCACTTTTCACTGTTTCACGGTGAAAGATAAGTAGATTTCTTTCGGTGAAAGTGCTGATTTCACAGTGCTAAGTACTCCGAACTCTATCAACAATGTAGGTTTTACCAGTTTTCTAAGTCTCTCTTGTTTTCTTGTACTTATACTTGGAATTCTCTGCGTAAACCTCTGTAACTTCTCTAGTTAGATGAATCACTGTGTACTTTCTCTTCTTTCTATCTGTTACCAATCTTGAGAAACTCATACATTCTCTTTTCACTGTTTCCCGGTCTTAGAGAAGTAGATTTCTTTCGGCGAAAGTGCTGTTTTCACAGTGCTAAGTACTCCCAACTCTATCAACAAGGTAGGTTTTACCAGTTTTCTAAGTCTCTCTTATTTTCTTGTACTTATACTTGGAATTCTCTGTGTAAACCTCTGTAACTTCTCTAGGTAGATGAATCACTGTGTACTGTCTCCTGTTTCTATCTGTTACCAATCTTGAGAAACTCATACATTCTCTTTTCACTGTTTCACGGTCTTAGAGAAGTAGATTTCTTTCGGCGAAAGTGCTGTTCAAACAGTACTAAATACTCCCAACTCAATTAACAATGTAAGTTTTACCAGGTTTCTAAGTCTCTCTTATCTTCTTTTACTTATACTTGGAATTTTCTGTGTAAACCTCTGTATCTTCTCTAGGTAGATGAATCACTGTGTACTTTCTCTTGTTTCTATCTGTTACCAATCTTGAGAAACTCATATATTCTCTTTTCACTGTTTCCCGGTCTTAGAGAAGTAGATTTCTTTCGGCGAAAGTGCTGTTTTCACAGTGCTAAGTACTCCCAACTCTATCAACAATGTAGGTTTTACCAGTTTTCTAAGTCTCTCTTATTTTCTTGTACTTATACTTGGAATTCTCTGTGTAAACCTCTGTAACTTCTCGAAGTAGATGAAACACTGTGTACTTTCTCTTTTTTCTATCTGTTACCAATCTTGAGAAACTCATACATTCTCTGTTCACTGTTTCCCGGTCTTAGAGAAGTAGATTTCTTTCGGCGAAAGTGCTGTTTTCACAGTTCTAAGTACTCCCAACTCAATCAACAATGTAAGTTTTACCAGTTTTCTAAGTCTCTCTTATTTTCTTGTACTTAAACTTGGAATTTTCTGTGTAAACCTCTGTAACTTCTCTAGGTAGATGAATCACTGTGTACTTCTTTTGTTTCTATCTGTTACTAATCTTTAGAAACTCATACATTCTCTGTTCCCTGTTTCCCGGTGTTAGAGAAGTAGATTTCTTTCGACGAAAGTGCTGTTTTCACAGTGCTAAGTACTCCCAACTCTATCAACGATGTAGGTTTTACCAGTTTTCTAAGTCTCTCTTATTTTCTTGTACTTATACTTGGAATTCTCTGTGTAAACCTCTGTAACTTCTCTAGGTAGATGAATCACTGTGTACTTCTTTTGTTTCTATCTTCTACTAATCTTGAGAAACTCATACATTCTCTGTTACCTCTTTCCCTGTGTTAGAGAAGTTGATTTCTTTCGGCAAAAGTACTGTTTTCACAGTGCTAAGTACTCCCAACTCTATCAACAATGTAGGTTTTACCAGTTTTCTAAGTCTCTCTCATTTTCTTGTACTTATACTTGGAATTCTCTGTGTAAACCTCTGTAACTTCTCTAGGTAGATGAATCACTGTGTACTTTCTCTTGTTTCTATCTGTTACCAATTTTGACAAACTCATACATTCTCTTTTCACTGTTTCCCGGTCTTAGAGAAGTAGACTTCTTTCGGCGAAAGTGCTGTTTTCACAGTGCTAAATACTCCCAACTCTATCAACACTCTAGGTTTTACCAATTTTCCAAGTCTCTCTTATTTTCTTGTACTTATACTTGGAATTCTCTGTGTAAACGTCTGTAACTTCTCTAGGTAGATGAATCACTGTGTACTTTCTCTTCTTCCTATCTGTTCCCAATCTTGAGAAACTCATACATTCTCTTTTCACTGTTTCTCGGTCTTAGAGAAGTAGATTTCTTTCAGCGAAAGTGCTGTTTTCACAGTGCTAAGTACTCCCAACTCTATCAACAATGTAGGTTTTACCAGTTTTCTAAGTCTATCTTATTTTCTTGTACTTATACTTGGAATTCTCTGTGTAAACCTCTGTGACTTCTCTAGGTAGATGAATCACTGTGTACTTCTTTTGTTTCTATCTGTTACTAGTCTTGAGAAACTCATACATTCTCTGTTACCCCTTTCCCGGTGTTAGAGAAGTAGATTTCTTTCGGCGAAAGTGCTGTTTAAACAGTACTAAGTACTCCCAACTCAATCAACAATGTAAGTTTTACCAGTTTTCTAAGTCTCTCGTATCTTCTTTTACTTATACCTGGAATTTTCTGTGTAAACCTCTGTAACTTCTCTAGGTAGATGAATCACTGTGTACTTTCTCTTGTTTCTATCTGTTACCAATCTTGAGAAACTCATACATTCTCTTTTCACTGTTTCCCGGTCTTAGAGAAGTAGATTTCTTTCGGCGAAAGTGCTGTTTTCACAGTGCTAAGTACTCCCAACTCTATCAACAATGTAAGTTTTACCAGTTTTCTAAGTCTCTCTTATTTTATTGTACTTAAACTTGGAATTTTCTGTGTAAACCTCTGTAACTTCTCTAGGTAGATGAATCGCTGTGTACTTCTTTTGTTTCTATCTGTTACTAATCTTGAGAAACTCATACATTCTCTGTTACCTCTTTCCCGGTGTTAGAGAAGTAGATTTCTTTCGGCGAAAGTACTGTTTTCACAGTGCTAAGTACTCCCAACTCTATCAACAATGTAGGTTTTACCAGTTTTCTAAGTCTCTCTCATTTTCTTGTACTTATACTTGGAATTCTCTGTGTAAACCTCTGTAACTTCTCTAGGTAGATGAATCACTGTGTACTTTCTCTTGTTTCTATCTGTTACCAAACTTGAGAAACTCATACATTCTCTTTTCACTGATTCACGGTCTTAGAGAAGTAGATTTCTTTCGGTGAAAGTGCTGTTTTCACGGTGCTAAGTACTCCCAACTCAGTCAACAATGTAAGTTTTACCAGTTTTCTAAGTCTGTCTTATCTTCTTTTACTTATACTTGGAATTCTCTGTGTAAACCTCTGTAACTTCTCTAGGTAGATGAATCACTGTGTACTTTCTCTTGTTTCTATCTGTTACCAATCTTGAGAAACTCATACATACTCTGTTCCCTCTTTCCCGGTGTTAGAGAAGCAGATTTCTTTCGGCGAAAGTGCTGTTTTCACAGTGCTAAGTACTCCCAACTCTATCAACGATGTAGGTATTACCAGTTTTCTAAGTCTCTCGTATTTTCTTGTACTTATACTTGGAATTCTCTGTGTAAACCTCTGTAACTTCTCTAGGTAGATGAATCACTGTGTACTTTCTCCTGTTTCTATGTGTTACCAATTTTGAGAAACTCACACATTCTCTTTTCACTGTTTCCCGGTCTTAGAGAAGTAGATTTCTTTCGGCGAAAGTCCTACTTTCACAGTGCTAACTACTACCAAGTCTATCAACAATGTAGGTTTTATCAGTTTTCTAAGTCTCTCTCATTTTCTTGTACTTATACTTGGAATTCTCTGTGTAAACCTCTGTAAGTTCTCTAGGTAGATGAATCACTGTGTACTTCTTTTGTTTCTATCTGTTACTAAACTTTAGAAACTCATACATTCTCTGTTAACTGTTTCCTGGTTTAGAGAAGTAGATTTCTTTCTGCGAAAGTGCTGTTTTCACAGTGCTAAGTACTCCCAACTCTATCAACAATGTAGGTTTTACCAGTTTTCTAAGTCTCTCTTATTTTCTTGTACTTATACTTGGAATTCTCTGTGTAAACCTCTGTAACTTCTCTAGGTAGATGAATAACTGTGTACTTCTTTTGTTTCTATCTGTTACTAATCTTGAGAAACTCATACATTCTCTGTTACCTCTTTCCCGGTGTTAGAGAAGTAGATTTCTTTCGGCGAAAGTACTGTTTTCACAGTGCTAATTACTGCCAACTCTATCAAAAATGTAGGTTTTACCAGTTTTCTAAGTCTCTCTTATTTTCTTGTACTTAAAGTTGGAATTTTCTGTGTAAACCTCTGTAACTTCTCTAGGTAGATGAATCACTGTGTACTTCTTTTGTTTCTATCTGTTACTAACCTTGAGAAACTCATACATTCTCTGTTACCTCTTTCCCGGTGTTAGAGAAGTAGATTTCTTTCGGCGAAAGTACTGTTTTCACAGTGCTAAGTACTCCCAACTGTATCAACAATGTAGGTTTTACCAGTTTTCTAAGTCTCTCTTATTTTCTTGTACTTATACTTGGAATTCTCTGTGTAAACCTCTGTAACTTCTCTAGGTAGATGAATCACTGTGTACTTTCTTTTCTGTCTATCTGTTACCAATATTGAGAAACTCATACATTCTGTTTTCACTGTTTCCCGGTCTTAGAGAAGTAGATTTCTTTCTGCGAAAGTGCTGTTTTCACAGTGCTAAGTACTCCCAACTCTATCAACAATGTAGGTTTTACCAGTTTTCTAAGTCTCTCGTATTTTCTTGTACTTATACTTGGAATTCTCTGGGTAAACCTCTGTAACTTCTCTAGGTAGATGAATCACTGTGTACTTTCTCTTGTTTCTATCTGTTACCAATCTTTAGAAACTCATACATTCTCTTTTCACTGTTTCCCGGTCTTAGAGAAGTAGATTTCTTTCGGCGAAAGTGCTATTTTCACAGTGCTAACTACTACCAACTCTATCAACAATGTACGTTTTACCAGTTTTCTAAGTCTCTCTCATTTTCTTGTACTTATACTTGGAATTCTCTGTGTAAATCTCTGTAAGTTCTCTAGGTAGATGAATCACTGTGTAATTCTTTTGTTTCTATCTGTTACTAATCTTTAGAAACTGATACATTCTCTGTTACCTGTTTCCTGGTGTTAGAGAAGTAGATTTCGTTCGGCGGAAGTGCTGTTTTCACAGTGCTAAGTACTCCCAACTGAATCAACAATGTAGGTTTTACCAGTTTTCTAAGTCTCTCTTATTTTCTTCTACTTATACTTGGAATTCTCTGTGTAAACCTCTGTAACTTCTCTACGTAGATGAATCACTGTGTACTTTCTCTTGTTTCTATCTGTTACCAATCTTGAGAAAATCATACATTCTCTTTTCACTGTTTCCTGGTCTTAGAGAAGTAGATTTCTTTCGGCGAAAGTGCTGTTTTCACAGTGCTAAGTACTCCCAACTCTATCAACAATGTAGGTTTTACCAGTTTTCTAAGTCTCTCTTATTTTCTTGTACTTATACTTGGAATTCTCTGTGTAAACCTCTGTAACTTCTCTAGGTAGATGAATCACTCTGTACTTTCTCTTGTGTCTATCTCTTACCAATTTTCAGAAACTCATACATTCTCTTTTCACTGTTTCTCGGTCTTAGAGAAGTAGACTTCTTTCGGCGAAAGTGCTGTTTTCACAGTGCTAAGTACTCCCAACTGTATCAACAATGTAGGTTTTACCAGTTTTCTAAGTCTCTCTCATTTTCTTGTACTTATACTTGGAATTCTCTGTGTAAACCTCTGTAACTTCTCTAGGTAGATGAATCACTCTGTACTTTCTCTTGTTTCTATCTGTTACCAATTTTGAGAAACTCATACATTCTCTTTTCACTGTTTCACGGTCTTAGAGAAGTAGAATTCTTTCGGTGAAAGTGTTGATTTCACAGTGCTAAGTACTTCCAACTCAATCAACAATGTAAGTTTTACCAGTTTTCTAGGTCTCTCTTTTGGTCTTTTATTATACTTGGAGTTTTCTGTGTAAACCTCTGTAACTTCTCTAGGTAGATAAATCACTGTGTACTTTCTCTTGTTTCTATCTGTTACCAATCTTGAGAAACTCATACATTCTCTTTTCACTGTTTCCTGGTCTTAGAGAAGTAGATTTCTTTCGGCGAAAGTGCTGTTTTCACAGTGTTAAGTACTCCCAACTCTATCAACAATGTAGGTTTTACCAGTTTTCTAAGTCTCTCTTATTTTCTTGTACTTATACTTGGAATTCTCTGTGTAAACCTCTGTAACTTCTCTAGGTAGATGAATCACTGTGTACTTTCTCTTGTTTCTATCTGTTACCAATCTTGAGAAACTCATACATTCTCTGTTCCCTGTTTCCCGGTGTTAGAGAAGTAGATTTCTTTCGGCGAAAGTGCTGTTTTCACAGTGCTAAGTACTCCCAACTCTATCAACAATGTAAGTTTTACCAGTTTCCTAAGTCTCTCTTATCTTCTTTTACTTATACTTGGAATTTTCTGTGTAAACCTCTGTACCTTCTCTAGGTAGATGAATCACCGTGTACTTCTTTTGTTTCTATCTGTTACTAATCTTGAGAAACTCATACATTCTCTGTGAACTGTTTCGCGGTCTTAGAGAAGTAGATTTCTTTCTGAGAAAGTGCTGTTTTCCCAGTGCTAACTACTACCAACTCTATCAACAATGTAGGTTTTACCAGTTTTCTAAGTCTCTCTTATTTTCTTGTACTTATACTTGGAATTCTCTGTGTAAACCTCTGTAACTTCTCTAGGTAGATGAATCACTGTGTACTTTCTATTGTTTCTATCCGTTACCAATTTTGAGAAACTCATACATTCTCTTTTCACTGTTTCCCGGTCTTAGAGAAGTAGATTTCTTTCAGCGAAAGTGCTGTTTTCACAGTGCTAAGTACTCCCAACTCTATCAACAATGTAGGTTTTACCAGTTTTCTAAGTCTCTCTTATTTTCTTTTACTTAAACTTGGAATTTTCTGTGTAAACCTCTGTAACTACTCTAGGTAGATGAATCACTGTGTACTTCTTTTGTTTCTATCTGTTACTAATCTTTAGAAACTCATATATTCTCTGTTACCTGTTTCCTGGTGTTAGAGAAGTAGATTTCTTTCGGCGAAAGTGCTGTTTTCACAGTGCTAAGTACTCTCAACACTATCAACAATGTAGGTTTTACCAGTTTTCTAAGTCTCTCTTATTTTCTTCTACTTATACTTGGAATTCTCTGTGTAAACCTCTGTAACTTCTCTAGGTAGATGAATCACTGTGTACTTTCTCTTGTTTCTATTTGTTACCAATCTTGAGAAACTCATACATTCCCTTTTCACTGTTTCACGGTCTTAGAGAAGTAGATTTCTTTCGGCGAAAGTGCTGTTTTCACAGTGCTAAGTACTCCCAACTCTATCAACAATGTAGGTTTTACCAGTTTCCTAAGTCTCTCTTATCTTCTTTAACTTATACTGGGATTTTTTTGTGTAAACCTCTGTAACTTCTCTAGGTAGATGAATCACTGTCTACTTCTTTTGTTTTTATCTGTTACTAATCTTGAGAAACTCATACATTCTCTGTTAACTGTTTCGCGGACTTAGAGAAGTAGATTTCTTTCTGCGAAAGTGCTGTTTTCACAGTGCTAACTTCTCCCAACTCTATTAACAATGTAGGTTTTACCAGTTTTCTAAGTCTCTCTTCATTTCTTGTACTTATACTCTGAATTCTCTGTGTAAACCTCTGTAACTTCTCTAGGTAGATGAATCACTGTGTACTTTCTCTTGTTTCTATCTGTTACCAATCTTAAGAAACTCATACATTCTCTCTTCCCTGTTTCCCCGTCTTAGAGAAGTAGATTTCTTTCTGCGAAAGTGCTGTTTTCACAGTGCTAAGTACTCCCAACTCTATCAACAATGTAGGTTTTACCAGTTTTCTAAGTCTCTCTTATTTTCTTGTACTTATACTTGGAATTCTCTGTGTAAATCTCTGTAACTTCTCTAGGTAGAAGAATCACTGTGTACTTTCTTTTGTTTCTATCTGTTCCAATCTTGAGAAACTCATACATTCTCTGTTCACTGTTTCCCGGTCTTAGAGAAGTAGATTTCTTTCTGCGAAAGTGCTGTTTTCACAGTGCTAAGTACTCCCAACTCAATCAACAATGTAAGCTTTACCAGTTTCCTAAGTCTCTCTTATCTTCTTTTACTTATACTTGGAATTTTCTGTGTAAACCTCTGTACCTTCTCTAGGTAGATGAATCACTGTGTACTTCTTTTGTTTCTATCTGTTACTAATCTTGAGAAACTCATACATTCTCTGTTAACTGTTTCGCGGTCTTAGAGAACTAGATTTCTTTCGGCGAAAGTGCTGTTTTCACAGTGCTAACTACTCCCAACTCTATCAACAATGTAGGTTTTACCAGTTTTCTAAGTCTCTCTTATTTTCTTGTACTTATACATGGAATTCTCTGTGTAAACCTCTGTAACTTCTCTAGGTAGATGAATCACCGTGTACTTTCTCTTGTTTCTGTTACCAATCTTGAGAAACTCATACATTCCCTTTTCACTGTTTCCCGGTCTTAGAGAAGTAGATTTCTTTCGGCGAAAGTGCTGTTTTCACAGTGCTAAGTACTCTCAACTCAATCAACAATGTAAGTTTTACCAGGTTCCTAAGTCTCTCTTATCTTCTTTTACTTATACTTTGAATTTTCTGTATAAACTTCTGTACCTTCTCTAGGTAGATGAATCACTGTATACTTTCTCTTGTTTCTATCTGTTACCAATCTTGAGAAACTCATACATTCTCTGTTCACTGTTTCCCGGTCTTAGAGAAGTAGATTTCTTTCTGCGAAAGTGCTGTTTTCACAGTGCTAAGTACTCCCAACTCTATCAACAATGTAGGTTTTACCAGTTTTCTAAGTCTCTCTTATTTTCTTGTACTTATACTTGGAATTCTCTGTGTAAACCTCTGTAACTTCTCTAGGTAGATGAATCACTGTGTACTTTCTCTTGTTTCTATCTATTACCAATCTTGAGAAACTCATACATTCTCTGTTCCCTGTTTCCCGGTGTTAGCGAAGTAGATTTCTTTTGGCGAAAGTGCTGTTTTCACAGTGCTAATTACTCCCAACTCTATCAACAATGTACGTTTTACCAGTTTTCTAATTCTCTCTTATTTTCTTGTACTTATACTTGGAATTCTCTGTGTAAACCTCTGTAACTTCTCTAGGTAGATGAATCACTGTGTACTTTCTCTTGTTTCTATCTGTTACCAATCTTGAGAAACTCATACATTCTCTGTTCCCTGTTTCGCGGTCTTAGAGAATTAGATTTCTTTCGGCGAAAGTGCTGTTTTCACAGTGCTAAGTACTCCCAACTCTATCAACAATGTAGGTTTTACCAGTTTCCTAAGTCTCTCTTATCTTCTTTTACTTATACTGGGAATTTTCTGTGTAAACCTCTGTAACTTCTCTAGGTAGATGAATCACTGTCTCCTTCTTTTGTTTCTATCTGTTACTAATCTTGAAAAACTCATAGATTCTCTGTTAACTGTTTCGCGGTCTTAGAGAAGTAGATTTCTTTCTGCGAAAGTGCTGTTTTCACAGTGCTAACTACTCCCAACTCTATCAACAATGTAGGTTTTACCAGTTTTCTAAGTCTCTCTTATCTTCTTTTACTTATACTCGGAATTTTCTGTGTAAACCTCTGTAACTTCTCTAGGTAGATGAATCACCGCTTACTTTCTCTTGTTTCTGTTACCAATCTTGAGAAACTCATACATTCCCTTTTCACTGTTTCCCAGACTTAGAGAAGTAGATTTCTATAGGCGAAAGTGCTGTTTTCACAGTTCTAAGTACTCCCAACTCTATCAACAATGTAGGTTTCACCAGTTTTCTAAGTCTCTCTTTTTTTCTTGTACGTATACTTGGAATTCTCTGTGTAAACCTCTGTAACTTCTCTAGGTAGATGAATCACTGTGTACTTTCTCTTGTTTCTATCTGTTACCAATCTTGAGAAACTCATACATTCCCTTTTCACTGTTTCACGGTCTTAGAGAAGTAGATTTCTTTCTGCGAAAGTGCTGTTTTCACAGTGCTAAGTACTCCCAACTCTATCAACAATGTAGGTTTTACCAGTTTTCTAAGTCTCTCTCATTTTCTTGTACTTATACTTGCAATTCTCTGTGTAAACCTCTGTAAGTGTTCTAGGTAGATGAATCACTGTGTACTTTCTCTTGTTTCTATCTGTTACCAATCTTGAGAAACTCATACATTATCTTTTCACTGTTTCCCGGTCTTAGAGAAGTAGATTTCTTTCGGCGAAAGTGCTGTTTTCACAGTGCTAAGTACTCCCAACTCTATCAACAATGTAGGTTTTACCAGTTTTCTAAGTCTCTCTTATTTTCTTGTACTTATACTTGGAATTCTCTCTGTAAACCTCTGTAACTTCTCTAGGTAGATGAATCACTGTGTACTTTTGCTTGTTTCTATCTGTTACCAATCTTGAGAAACTCATACATTCTCTTTTCACTGTTTCCCGGTCTTAGAGAAGTAGATTTCTTTCGGCGAAAGTGCTGTTTTCACAGTGCTAAGTACTCCCAACTCTATCAACAATGTAGGTTTTACCAGTTTTCTAAGTCTCTCTCATTTTCTTGTACTTATACTTGCAATTCTCTTTATAAACCTCTGTAAGTTCTCTAGGTAGACGAATCACTGTGTACTTTCTCATGTTTCTATCTGTTACCAATCTTGAGAAACTCATACATTCTCTGTTCCGTGTTTACCCGTTGTAGAGAAATAGATTTCTTTCTGCGAAAGTGCTGTTTTCACAGTGCTAAGTACTCCCAACTCTATCAGCAATGTAGGTTTTCCAGTTTTCTAAGTCTCTCTTATTTTCTTTTACTTATACTTGGAATTTTCTGTGTAAACCTCTGTAACTTCTCTAGGTAGATGAATCACTGTGTACTTTCTTTTGTTTCTATCTGTTGCTAATCTTTAGAAACTCATACATTCTCTGTTACCTGTTTCCTGGTGTTAGAGAAGTAGATTTCTTTCGGCGAAAGTGCTGTTTTCACAGTGCTAAGGACTCTCAACTCTATCAACAATGTAGCTTTTACCAGTTTTCTAAGTCTCTCTTATTTTTTTGTACTTATACTTGGAATTCTCTGTGTAAATCTCTGTAACTTCTCTAGGTAGATGAATCACTGTGTACTTTCTCTTGTTTCTATCTGTTACCAATCTTGACAAACTCATACATTCTCTTTTCACTGTTTCACGCTCTTAGAGAAGTAGATTTCTTTCGGCGAAAGTGCTGTTTTCACAGTGCTAAGTACTCCCAACTCAATCAACAATGTAAGTTTTACCAGTTTTCTAAGTCTCTCTTATCTTCTTTTAATTATACTTGGAATTTTCTGTGTAAACCTCCGTAACTTCTCTAGGTAGATGAATCACTGTGTACTTTCTTTTGTTTCTATCTGTTACCAATCTTCAGAAACCCATACATTCTCTTTTCACTGTTTCCCGGTCTTAGAGAAGTAGATTTCTTTCGGCGAAAGTGCTGTTTTCACAGTGCTATGTACTCCCAACTCTATCAACGATGTAGGTTTTACCAGTTTTTTAAGTCTCTCTTATTTTCTTGTACTTATACTTGGAATTCTCTGTGTAAACCTCTGTAACTTCTCTAGGTAGATGAATCACTGTGTACTTTCTCTTGTTTCTATCTGTTACCAATCTTGAGAAACTCATACATTCTATTTTCACTGTTTCACGTTGAAAGAGAAGTAGATTTCTTTCGGCGAAAGTGCTGTTTAAACAGTACTACGTACTCCCAACTCTATCAACAATGTAGGTTTTACCAGTTTTCTAAGTCTCTCTTATTTTCTTGAACTTATACCTGGAATTCTCTGTGTAAACCTCTGTAAGTTCTCTAGGTAGATGAATCACTGTGTACTTCTTTTGTTTCTATCTGTTACTAATCTATAGAAACTCATACATTCTCTGTTACCTGATTCCTGGTGTTAGAGAAGTAGATTTCTTTCGGCGAAAGTGCTGTTTTCACAGTGCTAAGTACTCCCAACTCTATCAACAATGTAGGTTTTACCAGTTTTCTAAGTCTCTCTCATTTTCTTGTACTTATACTTGGAATTCTCTGTGTAAACCTCTGTAAGTTCTCTACGTAGATGAATCACTGTGTACTTTCTCTTGCTTCTATCTGTTAACAATCTTGAGAAACTCATACATTCTCTTTTCACTGTTTCACGGTCTTAGAGAAGTAGATTTCTTTCGGCGAAAGTGCTGTTTTCACAGTGTTAAGTACTCCCAACTCAATCAACAATGTAAGTTTTACCAGTTTTCTAAGTCTCTCTTATCTTCTTTTACTTATACTTGGAATTCTCTGTGTAAACCTCTGTAATTTCTCTAGGTAGATGAATCACTGTGTACTTTCTCTTGTTTCTATCTGTTACCAATCTTGAGAAACTCATACATTCTCTTTTCACTGTTTCCCGGTCTTAGAGAAGTAGATTTCCTTCGGCGAAAGTGCTGTTTTCACAGTGCTAAGTACTCCCAACTCTACCAACATTGTAGGTTTTACCAGTTTTCTAAGTCTCTCTTATTTTCTTGTACTTATACTTGGAATTTTCTGTGTAAACCTCTGTAACTTCTCTAGGTAGATGAATCACTGTGTACTTTCTCTTGTTTCTATCTGTTACCAATCTTGAGAAACTCGTACATTCTCTGTTCACTGTTTCCCGGTCTTAGAGAAGTAGATTTCTTTCAGCGAAAGTGCTGTTTTCACAGTGCTAAGTACTCCCAACTCTATCAACAATGTAGGTTTTACCAGTTTTCTAAGTCTCTCTTATTTTCTTGTACTTATACTTGGAATTCTCTGTGTAAACCTCTGTAACTTCTCTAGGGAGATGAATCACTGTCTACTTCTTTTGTTTCTATCTGCTACTAATCTTGAAAAACTCATACATTCTCTATTAACTGTTTCGCGGTCTTAGAGAAATAGATTTCTTACTGCGAAAGTGCTGTTTTCACAGTCCTAACTACTCCCAACTCTATCAACAATGTAGGTTTTACCAGTTTTGTAAGTCTCTCTTATTTTCTTGTACTTATACTTGGAATTCTCTGTGTAAACCTCTGTAACTTCTCTAGGTAGATGAATCACTGTGTACTTTCTCTTGATTCTATCTGTTACCAATATTGAGAAACTCATACATTCTCTTTTCACTGTTTCCCGGTGTTAGAGAAGTAGATTTCTTTGGGCGAAAGTGCTGTTTTCACAATGCTAAGTACTCCCAACTCAATCAGCAATGTAAGTTTTACCAGTTTTCTAAGTCTCTCTTATTTTCTTGTACTTAAACTTGGAATTTTCTATGTAAACCTCTGTAACTTCTCTAGGTAGATGAATCACTGTGTACTTCTTTTGTTTCTATCTGTTACTAATCTTGAGAAACTCATACATTCTCTGTTACCTGTTTCCCGGTGTTGGAGAAGTAGATTTCTTTTGGCGAAAGTGCTGTTTTCGCAGTGCTAAGTACTCCCAACTCTATCAACAATGTAGGTTTTACCAGTTTTCTAAGTCTCTCTCATTTTCTTGTACTTATACTTGGAATTCTCTGTGTAAACCTCTGTAAGTTCTCTAGGTAGATGAATCACTGTGTACTTTCTCTTGCTTTTATCTGTTACCAATCTTGAGAAACTCATACATTCTCTTTTCACTGTTTCACGGTCTTAGAGAAGTAGATTTCTTTCGGCGAAAGTGATGTTTTCACAGTGTTAAGTACTCCCAACTCAATCAACAATGTAAGTTTTACCAGTTTTCTAAGTCTCTCTTATCTTCTTTTACTTATACTTGGAATTTTCTGTGTAAACCTCTGTAACATCTCTAGGTAGATGAATCACTGTGTACTTTCTTTTGTTTCTATCTGTTACCAGTCTTGAAAAACTCATACATTCACTGTTCCCTGTTTCCCGGTGTTAGAGAAGTAGATTTCTTTCGGCGAAAGTGCTGTTTTCACAGTGCTAAATACTCCCAACTCTATCAATAATGTAGGTTTTACCAGTTTTCTAAGTCTCTCTTATTTTCTTGTACTTATACTTGGAATTCTCTGTGTAAACCTCTGTAACTTCTCTAGGTAGGTGAATCACTGTGTACTTTCTCTTCTTTCTATCTGTTACCAATCTTGAGAAACTCATACATTCTCTCTTCCCTGTTTCCCGGTCTTATAGAAGTAGATTTCTTTCTGAGAAAGTGCTGTTTTCACAGTGCTAAGTACTCCCAACTCTATCAACAATGTAGGTTTTACCAGTTTTCTAAGTCTCTCTTATTTTCTTGTACTTATACTTGGAATTCTCTGTGTAAACCTCTGTAACTTCTCTAGGTAGATGAATCACTGTGTACTTTCTTTTCTTTCTATCTGTTACCAATCTTGAGAAACTCATACATTCTCTGTTCACAGTTTCCCGGTCTTAGAGAAGTAGATTTCTTTCTGCAAAAGTGCTGTTTTCACAGTGCTAAGTACTCCCAACTCTATCAACAATGTAGGTTTTAACAGTTTTCTAAGTCTCTCCTATTTTCTTGTACTTAAACTTGGAATTTATTGTATAAACCTCTGTAACTTCTCTAGGTAGATGAATCACTGTGTACTTCTTTTGTTTCTATCTGTTACTAATATTGGGAAACTCATACATTCTCTGTTACCTGTTTCCTGGTGTTAGAGAAGTAGATTTCTTTCGGCGAAAGTGATGTTTTCACAGTGCTAAGTACTCTCAAATCTATCAACAATGTAGGTTTTACCAGTGTTCTAAGTCTCTCTTATTTTCTTGTACTTATACTTGGAATTCTCTGTGTAAACCTCTGTAACTTCTCTAGGTAGATGAATCACTGTGTACTTTCTCTTGTTTCTATCTGTTACCAATCTTGAGAAACTCATACATTCTCTGTTCACTGTTTCCCGGTCTTAGAGAAGTAGATTTCTTTCTGCAAAAGTGCTGTTTTCACAGTGCTAAGTACTCCCAACTCTATCAACAATGTAGGTTTTAACAGTTTTCTAAGTCTCTCTTATTTTCTTGTACTTAAACTTGGAATTTTCTGTGTAAACCTCTGTAACTTCTCTAGGTAGATGAATCACTGTGTACTTCTTTTGTTTCTATCTGTTGCTAATCTTTAGAAACTCATACATTCTGTGTTACCTGTTTCCTGGTGTTAGAGAAGTAGATTTCTTTCGGAGAAAGTGGTGTTTTCACAGTGCTAAGTACTCTCAACTCTATCAACAATGTAGGTTTTACCAGTTTTCTAAGTCTCTCTTATTTTCTTGTACTTATACTTGGAATTCTCTGTGTAAACCTCTGTAACTTCTCTAGGTAGGTGAATCACTGTGTACTTTCTCTTCTTTCTATCTGTTACCAATCTTGAGAAACTCATACATTCTCTCTTCCCTGTTTCCCGGTCTTATAGAAGTAGATTTCTTTCTGAGAAAGTGCTGTTTTCACAGTGCTAAGTACTCCCAACTCTATCAACAATGTAGGTTTTACCAGTTTTCTAAGTCTCTCTTATTTTCTTGTACTTATACTTGGAATTCTCTGTGTAAACCTCTGTAACTTCTCTAGGTAGATGAATCACTGTGTACTTTCTTTTCTTTCTATCTGTTACCAATCTTGAGAAACTCATACATTCTCTGTTCACAGTTTCCCGGTCTTAGAGAAGTAGATTTCTTTCTGCAAAAGTGCTGTTTTCACAGTGCTAAGTACTCCCAACTCTATCAACAATGTAGGTTTTAACAGTTTTCTAAGTCTCTCCTATTTTCTTGTACTTAAACTTGGAATTTATTGTGTAAACCTCTGTAACTTCTCTAGGTAGATGAATCACTGTGTACTTCTTTTGTTTCTATCTGTTACTAATATTGGGAAACTCATACATTCTCTGTTACCTGTTTCCTGGTGTTAGAGAAGTAGATTTCTTTCGGCGAAAGTGATGTTTTCACAGTGCTAAGTACTCTCAAATCTATCAACAATGTAGGTTTTACCAGTGTTGTAAGTCTCTCTTATTTTCTTGTACTTATACTTGGAATTCTCTGTGTAAACCTCTGTAACTTCTCTAGGTAGATGAATCACTGTGTACTTTCTCTTGTTTCTATCTGTTACCAATCTTGAGAAACTCATACATTCTCTGTTCACTGTTTCCCGGTCTTAGAGAAGTAGATTTCTTTCTGCAAAAGTGCTGTTTTCACAGTGCTAAGTACTCCCAACTCTATCAACAATGTAGGTTTTAACAGTTTTCTAAGTCTCTCTTATTTTCTTGTACTTAAACTTGGAATTTTCTGTGTAAACCTCTGTAACTTCTCTAGGTAGATGAATCACTGTGTACTTCTTTTGTTTCTATCTGTTGCTAATCTTTAGAAACTCATACATTCTGTGTTACCTGTTTCCTGGTGTTAGAGAAGTAGATTTCGTTCGGCGAAAGTGCTGTTTTCACAGTGCTAAGTACTCCCAACTCAATCAACAATGTAAGTATTACTACTTTTCTAAGTCTCTCTTATCTTCTTTTAGTTATACTTGGAATTTTCTGTGTAAACCTCTGTAACTTCTCTAGGTAGATGAATCACTGTGTACTTTCTCTTGTTTCTATCTGTTACCAATCTTGAGAAACTCATACATTCTCTTTTCACTGTTTCCCGGTCTTAGAGAAGTAGATTTCCTTCGGTGAAACTGCTGTTTTCACAGTGCTAAGTACTCCCAACTCTACCAACAATGTAGGTTTTACCAGTTTTCTAAGTCTCTCTTATTTTCTTGTACTTATACTTGGAATTCTCTGTGTAAACCTCTGTAACTTCTCTAGGGAGATGAATCACTGTCTACTTCTTTTGTTTCTATCTGCTACTAATCTTGAAAAACTCATACATTCTCTATTAACTGTTTCGCGGTCTTAGAGAAATAGATTTCTTACTGCGAAAGTGCTGTTTTCACAGTCCTAACTACTCCCAACTCTATCAACAATGTAGGTTTTACCAGTTTTGTAAGTCTCTCTTATTTTCTTGTACTTATACTTGGAATTCTCTGTGTAAACCTCTGTAACTTCTCTAGGTAGATGAATCACTGTGTACTTTCTCTTGATTCTATCTGTTACCAATCTTGAGAAACTCATACATTCTCCTTTCACTGTTTCCCGGTGTTAGAGAAGTAGATTTCTTTGGGCGAAAGTGCTGTTTTCACAGTGCTAAGTACTCCCAACTCAATCAGCAATGTAAGTTTTACCAGTTTTCTAAGTCTCTCTTATTTTCTTGTACTTAAACTTGGAATTTTCTGTGTAAACCTCTGTAACTTCTCTAGGTAGATGAATCACTGTGTACTTCTTTTGTTTCTATCTGTTACTAATCTTGAGAAACTCATACATTCTCTGTTACCTGTTTCCCGGTGTTAGAGAAGTAGATTTCTTTTGGCGAAAGTGCTGTTTTCACAGTGCTAAGTACTCCCAACTCTATCAACAATGTAGGTTTTACCAGTTTTCTAAGTCTCTCTCATTTTCTTGTACTTATACTTGGAATTCTCTGTGTAAACCTCTGTAAGTTCTCTAGGTAGATGAATCACTGTGTACTTTCTCTTGTTTTTATCTGTTACCAATCTTGAGAAACTCATACATTCTCTTTTCACTGTTTCACGGTCTTAGAGAAGTAGATTTCTTTCGGCGAAAGTGCTGTTTTCACAGTGTTAAGTACTCCCAACTCAATCAACAATGTAAGTTTTACCAGTTTTCTAAGTCTCTCTTATCTTCTTTTACTTATACTTGGAATTTTCTGTGTAAACCTCTGTAACATCTCTAGGTAGATGAATCACTGTGTACTTTCTTTTGTTTCTATCTGTTACCAATCTTGAGAAACTCATACATTCTCTCTTCCCTGTTTCCCGGTCTTATAGAAGTAGATTTCTTTCTGAGAAAGTGCTGTTTTCACAGTGCTAAGTACTCCCAACTCTATCAACAATGTAGGTTTTACCAGTTTTCTAAGTCTCTCTTATTTTCTTGTACTTATACTTGGAATTCTCTGTGTAAACCTCTGTAACTTCTCTAGGTAGATGAATCACTGTGTACTTTCTTTTCTTTCTATCTGTTACCAATCTTGAGAAACTCATACATTCTCTGTTCACAGTTTCCCGGTCTTAGAGAAGTAGATTTCTTTCTGCAAAAGTGCTGTTTTCACAGTGCTAAGTACTCCCAACTCTATCAACAATGTAGGTTTTAACAGTTTTCTAAGTCTCTCCTATTTTCTTGTACTTAAACTTGGAATTTATTGTGTAAACCTCTGTAACTTCTCTAGGTAGATGAATCACTGTGTACTTCTTTTGTTTCTATCTGTTACTAATATTGGGAAACTCATACATTCTCTGTTACCTGTTTCCTGGTGTTAGAGAAGTAGATTTCTTTCGGCGAAAGTGATGTTTTCACAGTGCTAAGTACTCTCAAATCTATCAACAATGTAGGTTTTACCAGTGTTCTAAGTCTCTCTTATTTTCTTGTACTTATACTTGGAATTCTCTGTGTAAACCTCTGTAACTTCTCTAGGTAGATGAATCACTGTGTACTTTCTCTTGTTTCTATCTGTTACCAATCTTGAGAAACTCATACATTCTCTGTTCACTATTTCCGGGTCTTAGAGAAGTAGATTTCTTTCTGCGAAAGTGCTGTTTTCACAGTGCTAAGTACTCCCAACTCTATCAACAATGTAGGTTTTAACAGTTTTCTAAGTCTCTCTTATTTTCTTGTACTTAAACTTGGAATTTTCTGTGTAAACCTCTGTAACTTCTCTAGGTAGATGAACCACTGTGTACTTCTTTTGTTTCTATCTGTTGCTAATCTTTAGAAACTCATACATTCTGTGTTACCTGTTTCCTGGTGTTAGAGAAGTAGATTTCTTTCGGAGAAAGTGGTGTTTTCACAGTGCTAAGTACTCTCAACTCTATCAACAATGTAGGTTTTACCAGTTTTCTAAGTCTCTCTTATTTTCTTGTACTTATACTTGGAATTCTCTGTGTAAACCTCTGTAACTTCTCTAGGTAGATGAATCACTGTGTACTTTCTATTGTTTCTATCTGTTACCAATCTTGAGAAACTCATACATTCTCTTTTCACTGTTTCCCGGTGTTAGAGAAGTAGATTTCTTTGGGCGAAAGTGCTGTTTTCACAGTGCTAAGTACTCCCAACTCAATCAGCAATGTAAGTTTTACCAGTTTTCTAAGTCTCTCTTATTTTCTTGTACTTAAACTTGGAATTTTCTGTGTAAACCTCTGTAACTTCTCTAGGTAGATGAATCACTGTGTACTTCTTTTGTTTCTATCTGTTACTAATCTTGAGAAACTCATACATTCTCTGTTACCTGTTTCCCGGTGTTAGAGAAGTAGATTTCTTTTGGCGAAAGTGCTGTTTTCACAGTGCTAAGTACTCCCAACTCTATCAACAATGTAGGTTTTACCAGTTTTCTAAGTCTCTCTCATTTTCTTGTACTTAAACTTGGAATTCTCTGTGTAAACCTCTGTAAGTTCTCTAGGTAGATGAATGACTGTGTACTTTCTCTTGCTTCTATCTGTTACCAATCTTGAGAAACTCATACATTCTCTTTTCACTGTTTCACGCTCTTAGAGAAGTAGATTTCTTTCAGCGAAAGTGCTGTTTTCACAGTGCTAAGTACTCCCAACTCAATCAACAATGCAAGTTTTACCAGTTTTCTAAGTGTCTCTTATCTTCTTTTACTTATACTTGGAATTTTCTGCGTAAACCTCTGTAACTTCTCTAGATAGATGAATCACTGTGTACTTTCTTTTGTTTCTATCTGTTACCAATCTTGAGAAACTCATACATTCTTTTTTCACTGTTTCCCGGTCTTAGAGAAGTAGATTTCTTTCGGCGAAAGTGCTGTTTTCACAGTGCTAAATACTCCCAACTCTATCAATAATGTAGGTTTTACCAGTTTTCTAAGTCTCTCTTATTTTCTTGTACTTATACTTGGAATTCTCTGTGTAAACCTCTGTAACTTCTCTAGGTAGATAAATCACTGTGTAGTTTCTCTTGTTTCTATCTGTTACCAATCTTGAGAAACTCATACATTCTCTCTTCCCTGTTTCCCGGTCTTACAGAAGTAGATTTCTTTCTGAGAAAGTGCTGTTTTCACAGTGCTAAGTACTCCCAACTCTATCAACAATGTAGGTTTTACCAGTTTTCTAAGTCTCTCTTATATTCTTGTACTTATACATAGAATTCTCTGTGTGAACCTCTGTCACTTCCCTAGGTAGATGAATCACTGTGTACTTTCTCTTGTTTCTATCTGTTACCAATCTTGACAAACTCATACATTCTCTTTTCACTGTTTCACGGTCTTAGAGAAGTAGAATTCTTTCGGCGAAAGTGCTTTTTTCACAGTGCTAAGTACTCCCAACTCTATCAACAATGCAGGTTTTACCAGTTTTCTAACTCTCTCTTATTTTCTTGTACTTATACTTGGAATTCTCTGTGTAAACCTCTGTAACTTCTCTAGGTAGATGAATCACTGTGTACTTTCTCTTGTTTCTATCTGTTACCAATCTTGATAAACTCATACATTCTCTCTTCCCTGTTTCCCTGTCTTAGAGAAGTAGATTTCTTTCTGCGAAAGTGCTGTTTTCACAATGCTAAGTATTCCCAACTCTATCAACAATGTAGGTTTTACCAGTTTTCTAAGTCTCTCTTATTTTCTTGTACTTATACTTGGAATTCTCTGTGTAAACCTCTGTAACTTCTCTAGGTAGATGAATCACTGTGTACTTTCTCTTGTTTCTATCTGTTACCAATCTTGAGAAACTCATACATTCTCTTTTCACTGTTTCCCGGTGTTAGAGAAGTAGATTTCTTTTGGCGAAAGTGCTGTTTTCACAGTGCTAGGTTTTCCCAACTCAATCAACAATGTAAGTTTTACCAGTTTTCTAAGTCTCTCTTATTTTCTTGTACTTAAACTTGGAATTTTCTGGGTAAACCTCTGTAACTTCTCTAGGTAGATGAATCACTGTGTACTTCTTTTGTTTCCATCTGTTACTAATCTTGAGAAACTCATACATTCTCTGTTACCTGTTTCCCGGTGTTAGAGAAGTAGATTTCTTTGGGCGAAAGTGCTGTTTTCACAGTACTAAGTACTCTCAACTCTATCAACAATGTAGGTTTTACCAGTTTTCTAAGTCTCTCTTATTTTCTTGTACTTATACTTGGAATTCTCTTTGTAAACCTCTGTAACTTCTCTAGGTAGATGTATCACTGTGTACTTTCTCTTGGTTCTATCTGTTACCAATCTTGAGAAACTCATACATTCTCTTTTACCTGTTTCCTATGTTAGAGAAGTAGATTTCTTTCGGCGAAAGTGCTGTTTTCACAGTGCTAAGTACTCTCAACTCTATCAACAATGTAGGTTTTACCAGTTTTCTAAGTCTCTCTTATTTTCTTGTACTTATACTTGGAATTCTCTTTGTAAACCTCTGTAACTTCTCTAGGTAGATGTATCACTGTGTACTTTCTCTTGTTTCTATCTGTTACCAATCTTGAGAAACTCATACATTCTCTTTTCACTGTTTCACGATCTTAGAGAAGTAGATTTCTTTCGGCGAAAGTGCTGTTTTCACAGTGCTAAGTACTCCCAACTCAATCAACAATGTAAGTTTTACCAGTTTTCTAAGTCTCTCTTATCTTCTTTTACTTATACTTGGAATTCTCTGTGTAAACCTCTGTAACTTCTCTAGGTAGATGAATCACTGTGTACTTTCTCTTGTTTCTATCTGTTACCAATCTTGAGAAACTCATACATTCTCTCTTCCCTGTTTCCCTGTCTTAGAGAAGTAGATTTCTTTCTGCGAAAGTGCTGTTTTCACAATGCTAAGTACTCCCAACTATATCAACAATGTAGGTTTTACCAGTTTTCTAAGTCTCTCTTATTTTCTTGTACTTATACTTGGAATTCTCTGTGTAAACCTCTGTAACTTCTCTAGCTAGATGAATCACTGTGTACTTTCTCTTATTTCTATCTCTTACCAATCTTGAGAAACTCATACATTCTCTTTTCACTGTTTCACGGTGTTAGAGAAGTAGATTTCTTTCGGCGAAAGTGCTGTTTTTACACTGCTAGGTACTCCCAACTCAATCAACAATGTAAGTTTTACCAGTTTTCTAAGTCTCTCTTATTTTCTTGTACTTAAACTTGGAATTTTCTGGGTAAACCTCTGTAACTTCTATAGGTAGATGAATCACTGTGTACTTCTTTTGTTTCTATCTGTTACTAATCTTGAGAAACTCATACATTCTCTGTTACCTGTTTCCCGGTGTTAGAGAAGTAGATTTCTTTCGGCGAAAGTGCTGTTTTCACATTGCTAGGTACTCCCAACTCAATCAACAATGTAAGTTTGACCAGTTTTCTAAGTCTCTCTTATTTTCTTGTACTTAAACTTGGAATTTTCTGTGTAAACCTCTGTAACTTCTCTAGGTAGATGAATCACTGTGTACTTCTTTTCTTTCTATCTGTTACTAATCTTGAGAAACTCATACATTCTCTGTTACCTGTTTCCTATGTTAGAGAAGTAGATTTCTTTCGGCGAAAGTGCTGTTTTCACAGTGCTAAGTACTCTCAACTCTATCAACAATGTAGGTTTTACCAGTTTTCTAAGTCTCTCTTATTTTCTTGTACTTATACTTGGAATTCTCTTTGTAAACCTCTGTAACTTCTCTAGGTAGATGAATCACTGTGTACTTTCTCTTGTTTCTATCTGTTACCAATCTTGAGAAACTCATACATTCTCTTTTCACTGTTTCACGTTCTTAGAGTAGTAGATTTCTTTCGGCGAAAGTGCTGTTTTCACAGTGCTAAGTACTCCCAACTCAATCAACAATGTAAGTTTTACCAGTTTTCTAAGTCTCTCTTATCTTCTTTTACTTATACTTGGCATTCTCTGTCTAATCCTCTGTAACTTCTCTAGGTAGATGAATCACTGTGTACTTTCTCTTGTTTCTATTTGTTACCAATCTTGAGAAACTCATACATTCCATCTTCCCTGTTTCCCTGTCTTAGTGAAGTAGACTTCTTTCTGCGAAAGTGCTGTTTTCACAATGCTAAGTACTCCCAACTCTATCAACAATGTAGGTTTTACCAGTTTTCTAAGTCTCTCTTATTTTCTTGTACTTATACTTGGAATTCTCTGTGTAAACCTCTGTAACTTCTCTAGGAAGATGAATCACTGTGTACTTTCTCTTGATTCTATCTGTTACCAATCTTGAGAAACTCATACATTCTCTTTTCACTGTTTCCCGGTCTTTGAGAAGTAGATTTCTTTCGGCGAAAGTGTTGTTTTCACAGTGCTAAGTGCTCCCAACTCAATCAGCCATGTAAGTTTTACCAGTTTTCTAAGTCTCTCTTATTTTCTTGTACTTAAACTTGGAATTTTCTGTGTAAACCTCTGTAACTTCTCTAGGTAGATGAATCACTGTGTACTTCTTTTGTTTCTATCTGTTACTAATCTTGAGAAACTCATATATTCTCTGTTCACTTTTTCCCGGTCTTAAAGAAGTAGATTTCTTTCTGCGAAAGTGCTGTTTTCACAGTGCTAAGTACTCCCAACTCTATTAACAATGTAGGTTTTACCAGTTTTCTAACTCTCTCTTATTTTCTTGTACTTGTACTTGGAATTCTCTGAGTAAACCTCTGTAACTTCTCTAGGTAGATGAATCACTGTGTACTTTCTCTTGTTTCTATCTGTTACCAATCTTGAGAAACTCATACATTCTCTGTTCCATGTTTCCCGGTGTTAGAGAAGTAGATTTCTTTCGGAGAAAGTGCTGTTTTCACAGTGCTAAGTACTACCAACCCTATCAACAATGTAGATTTTACCAGTTTTCTAAGTCTCTCTCATTTTCTTGTACTTATACTTGGAATTCTCTGTGTAAACCTCTGTAAGTTCTCTAAGTAGATGAATCACTGTGTACTTTCCCTTGTTTCTATCTGTTACCAATCTTGAGAAACTCATACATTCCCTGTTCCCTGTTTCCCGGTGTTAGACAAGTAGATTTCTTTCGACAAAAGTGCTGTTTTCACAGTGCTAAGTACTCCCAACTCTATCAACAATGTAGGTTTTACCAGTTGTCTAAGTCACTCTAATTTTCTTGTACTTATACTTGGAATTCTCTGTGTAAACCTCTATAACTTCTCTAGGTAGATGAATCACTGTGTGCTTTCTCTTGTTTCTATCTTTTACCAATCTTGAGAAACTCATACATTCTCTGTTCACTGTTTCCCGGTCTTAGAGAAGTAGATTTCTTTCTGCGACAGTGCTGTTTTCACAGTGCTAAGTACTCCCAACTCTATCAACAATGTAGGTTTTACCAGTTTTCTAAGTCTCTCTTATTTTCTTGTACTTATACTTGGAATTCTCTGTGTAAATCTCTGTAACTTCTCTAGGTAGATGAATCACTGTGTACTTCCTTTTGTTTCTATCTGTTCCAATCTTGAGAAACTCATACATTCTCTGTTCACTGTTTCCCTGTCTTAGAGAAGTAGATTTCTTTCTGCGAAAGTGCTGTTTTCACAGTGCTAAGTACTCCCAACTCAATCAACAATGTAAGCTTTACCAGTTTCCTAAGTCTCTCTTATCTTCTTTTACTTATACTTGGAATTTTCTGTGTAAACTTCTGTACCTTCTCTAGGTAGATTAATCACTGTGTACTTCTTTTGTTTCTATCTGTTACTAATCTTGAGAAACTCATACATTCTCTGTTAACTGTTTCGCGGTATTAGAGAAGTAGATTTCTTTCTGCGAAAGTGCTGTTTTCACAGTGCTAACTACTCCCAACTCTATCAACAATGTAGGTTTTACCAGTTTTCTAAGTCTCTCTTATTTTCTTGTACTTATACTTGGAATTCTCTGTGTAAACCTCTGTAACCTCTCTAGGTAGGTGAATCACTGTGTACTTTCTCTTGTTTCTATCTGTTACCAATCTTGAGAAACTCATACATTCTCTGTTCCCTGTTTCGCGGTCTTAGAGAAGTAGATTTCTTTCGGCGAAAGTGCTGTTTTCACAGTGCTAAGTACTCCCAACTCTATCAACAATGTAGGTTTTACCAGTTTCCTAAGTCTCTCTTATCTTCTTTTACTTATACTGGGAATTTTCTGTGTAAACCTCTGTAACTTCTCTAGGTAGATGAGTCACTGCCTACTACTTTTGTTTCTATCTATTACTAATCTTGAGAAACTCATACATTCTCTGTTAACTGTTTCGCGGTCTTAGAGAAGTAGATTTCTTTCTGCGAAAGTGCTGTTTTCACAGTGCTAAGTACTCCCAACTCTATCAACAATGTAGGTTTTACCAGTTTTCTAAGTCTCTCTTATTTTCTTGTACTTATACTTGGAATTCTCTGTGTAAACCTCTGTAACTTCTCTACGTAGATGAATCACTGTGTACTTTCTCTTGTTTCTATGTGTTACCAATCTTGAGAAACTCGTACATTCTCTTTTCACTGTTTCCCGGTCTTAGAGAAGTAGATTTCTCTCGGCGGAAGTGCTGTTTTCACAGTGCTAAGTACTCCCAACTCAATCAGCAATGTAAGTTTTACCAGTTTTCTAAGTCTCTCTTATTTTCTTGTACTTAAACTTGGAATTTTCTGTGTAAACCTCTGTAACTTCTCTAGGTAGATGAATCACTGTGTACTTCTTTTGTTTCTATCTGTTACTAATCTTGAGAAACTAATACATTCTCTGTTACCTGTTTCCCGGTGTTAGAGAAGTAGATTTCTTTCTGCGAAAGTGCTGTTTTCACAGTGCTAAGTACTCCCAACTCTATCAACAATGTAGGTTTTACCAGTTTTCTAAGTCTCTCTTATTTTCTTGTACTTATACTTGGAATTCTCTGTGTAAACCTCTGTAACTTCTCTAGGTAGATGAATCACTGTGTACTTTCTCTTGTTTCTCTCTGTTACCAATCTTGAGAAACTCATACATTCTCTTTTCACTGTTTCCCGGTCTTAGAGAAGTAGATTTCTTTCCGCGAAAGTGCTGTTTTCACAGTGCTAAGTACTCCCAACGCTATCAACAATGTAAGTTTTACCAGTTTCCTAAGTCTCTCTTATCTTCTTTTACTTATACTTGGAATTTTCTGTGTAAACCTCTGTACCTTCTCTAGGTAGATGAATCACTGTGTACTTCTTTTGTTTCTATCTGTTACTAATCTTGAGGAACTCATACATTCTCTGTTTACTGTTTCGCGGTCTTAGAGAAGTAGATTTCTTTCTGCGAAAGTGCTGTTTTCACAGTGCTAACTACTCCCAACTCTATCAACAATGTAGATTTTACCAGTTTTCTAAGTCTCTCTTATTTTTTGTACTTATACTTGGAATTCTCTGTGTAAACATCTTTAACTTCTCTAGGTAGATGAATCACTGTGTACTTCTTTTGTTTCTATCTGTTACTAATCTTGAGAAACTGATACATTCTCCGTTACCTCTTTCCCGGTGTTAGAGAAGTAGATTTCTTTCGTCGAAAGTACTGTTTTCACAGTGCTAAGTACTCCCAACTCTATCAACAATGTAGGTTTTACCAGTTTTCTAAGTCTCTCTTATTTTCTTGTACTTATACTTGGAATTCTCTGTGTAAACCTCTATAACTTCTCTAGGTAGATGAATCACTGTGTACTTTCTCTTGTTTCTGTTACCAATCTTGAGAAACTCATACATTCTCTGTTCCCTGTTTCCCGGTCTTAGAGAAGTAGATTTCTTTCGGCGAAAGTGCTGTTTTCACAGTGCTAAGTACTCCCAACTCTATCAACAATGTAGGTTTTACCAGTTTCCTAAGTCTCTCTTATCTTCTTTTACTTATACTGGGAATTTTCTGTGTAAACCTCTGTAACTTCTCTAGGTAGATGAATCACTGTCTACTTCTTTTGTTTCTATCTGTTACTAATCTTGAGAAACTCATACATTCTCTGTTAACTGTTTCGCGGTCTTAGAGAAGCAGATTTCTTTCTGCGAAAGTGCTGTTTTCACAGTCCTAAGTACTCCCAACTCTATCAAAAATGTAGGTTTTACCAGTTTTCTAAGTCTCTTATTTTCTTGTACTTATACTTGGAATTCTCTGTGTAAACCTCTGTAAGTTCTCTAGGTAGATGAATCACTGTGTACTTTCTCTTGTTTCTATCTGTTACCAATCTTGAGAAACTCATACATTCTCTTTTCAATGTTTCCAAGGCTTATAGAAGCCGATTTCTTTCGGCAAAAGTGCTGTTTTCACAGTGCTAAGTACTCCCAACTCTATCAACAATGTAGGTTTTACCAGTTTTCTAAATCTCTCTTATTTTCTTGTACTTATACTTGTAATTCTCTGTGTAAACCTCTGTAACCTCTCTAGGTAGATGAATCACTGTGTACTTTCTCTTGTTTCTATCTGTTACCAATCTTGAGAAACTCATTCATTCTCTTTTCACTGTTTCCCGGTCTTAGAGAATTAGATTTCTTTCGGCGAAAGTGCTGCTTTCACAGTGCTAAGTACTCCCAACTCAATCAACAATGTAAGTTTTACCAGTTTACTAAGTCTCTCTTATCTTCTTTTACTTATACTTGGAATTTTCTGTGTAAACTTCTGTACCTTCTCTAGGTAGATGAATCACTGTGTTCTTCTTTTGTTTCTATCTGTTACTAATCTTGAGAAACTCATACGTTCTCTGTTAACTGTTTCGCGGTCTTAGGGAAGTAGATTTCTTTCTGCGAAAGTGCTGTTTTCACAGTGCTAACTACTCCCAACTCTATCAACAATGTAGGTTTTACCAGTTTTCTAAGTCTCTCTTATTTTCTTGTACTTATACTTGGAATTCTCTGTGTAAACCTCTGTAACTTCTCTAGGTAGATGAATCACTGTGTATTTTCTCTTGTTTCTATCTGTTACCAATCTTGAGAAACTCATACATTCTCTGTTCCCTGTTTCGCGGTCTTAGAGAAGTAGATTTCTTTCGGCGAAAGTGCTGTTTTCACAGTGCTAAGTACTCCCAACTCTATCAACAATGTAGGTTTTACCAGTTTCCTAAGTCTCTCTTATCTTCTTTTACTTATACTGGGAATTTTCTGTGTAAATCTCTGTAACTTCTCTAGGTAGATGAATCACTGTCTACTTCTTTTGTTTCTATCTGTTACTAATCTTGAGAAACTCATACATTCTCTGTTAACTGTTTCGCGGTCTTAGAGAAGTAGATTTCTTTCTGCGAAAGTGCTGTTTTCACAGTCCTAAGTACTCCCAACTCTATCAAAAATGTAGGTTTTACCAGTTTTCTAAGTCTCTTATTTTCTTGTACTTATACTTGGAATTCTCTGTGTAAACCTCTGTAAGTTCTCTAGGTAGATGAATCACTGTGTACTTTCTCTTGTTTCTATCTGTTACCAATCTTGAGAAACTCATACATTCTCTTTTCAATGTTTCCAAGGCTTATAGAAGCCGATTTCTTTCGGCGAAAGTGCTGTTTTCACAGTGCGAAGTACTCCCAACTCTATCAACAATGTAGGTTTTACCAGTTTTCTAAATCTCTCTTATTTTCTTGTTCTTATACTTGTAATTCTCTGTGTAAACCTCTGTAACCTCTCTAGGTAGATGAATCACTGTCTACTTCTTTTGTTTCTATCTGTTACTAATATTGAGAAACTCATACATTCTCTGTTACCTGTTTCCCGGTGTTAGGGAAGTAGATTTCTTTCTGCGAAAGTGCTGTTTTCACAGTGCTAAGTACTCCCAACTCTATCAACAATGTAGGTTTTACCAGTTTTCTAAGTCTCTCTTATTTTCTTGTACTTATACTTGGAATTCTCTGTGTAAACCTCTGTAACGTCTCTAGGTAGATGAATCACTGTGTACTTTCTCTTGTTTCTCTCTGTTACCAAACTTGAGAAACTCATACATTCTCTTTTCACTGTTTCCCGGTCTTAGAGAAGTAGATTTCTTTCCGCGAAAGTGCTGTTTTCACAGTGCTAAGTACTCCCAACGCTATCAACAATGTAAGTTTTACCAGTTTCCTAAGTCTCTCTTATCTTCTTTTACTTATACTTGGAATTTTCTGTGTAAACCTCTGTACCTTCTCTAGGTAGATGAATCACTGTGTACTTCTTTTGTTTCTATCTGTTACTAATCTTGAGGAACTCATACATTCTCTGTTTACTGTTTTGCGGTCTTAGAGAAGTAGATTTCTTTCTGCGAAAGTGCTGTTTTCACAGTGCTAACTACTCCCAACTCTATCAACAATGTAGGTTTTACCAGTTTTCTAAGTCTCTCTTATCTTCTTTTACTTATACTTGGAATTTTCTGTGTAAACCTCTGTAACTTCTCTAGGTAGATGAATCACTGTGTACTTTCTCTTGTTTCTATCTGTTACCAATCTTGAGAAACTCATACATTCTCTGTTCCCTGTTTCGCGGTCTTAGAGAAGTAGATTTCTTTCGGCGAAAGTGCTGTTTTCACAGTGCTAAGTACTCCCAACTCTATCAACAATGTAGGTTTTACCAGTTTCCTAAGTCTCTCTTATCTTCTTTTACTTATACTGGGAATTTTCTGTGTAAATCTCTGTAACTTCTCTAGGTAGATGAATCACTGTCTACTTCTTTTGTTTCTATCTGTTACTAATTTTGAGAAACTCATACATTCTCTGTTAACTGTTTCGCGGTCTTAGAGAAGTAGATTTCTTTCTGCGAAAGTGCTGTTTTCACAGTGCTAAGTACTCCCAACTCTATCAACAATGTAGGTTTTGCCAGTTTTCTAAGTCTCTCTTATTTTCTTGTACTTATACTTGGAATTCTCTGTGTAAACCTCTGTAACTTCTCTAGGTAGATGAATCACTGTGTACTTTCTCTTGTTTCTATGTGTTACCAATCTTGAGAAACTCATACATTCTCTTTTCACTGCTTCCCGGTCTTAGAGAAGTAGATTTCTCTCGGCGGAAGTGCTGTTTTCACAGTGCTAAGTACTCCCAACTCAATCAGCAATGTAAGTTTTACCAGTTTTCTAAGTCTCTCTTATTTTCTTGTACTTAAACTTGGAATTTTCTGTGTAAACCTCTGTAACTTCTCTAGGTAGATGAATCACTGTGTACTTCTTTTGTTTCTATCTGTTACTAATCTTGAGAAACTCATACATTCTCTGTTACCTGTTTCCCGGTGTTAGAGAAGTAGATTTCTTTCGGCGAAAGTGCTGTTTTCACAGTGCTAAGTACTCCCAACTCAATCAACAATGTAAGTTTTAACAGTTTTCTAAGTCTCTCTTATCTTCTTTTACTTATACTTGGAATTTTCTGTGTAAACCTCTGTAACTTCTCTAGTTAGATGAATCACCGTGTACTTTCTCTTGTTTCTGTTACCAATCTTGAGAAACTCATACATTCCCTTTTCACTCTTTCACGGTCTTAGGGAAGTAGATTTCTTTCGGCGAAAGTGCTGTTTTCACAGTGCTAAGTACTCCCAGCTCAATCAACAATGTAAGTTTTACCAGTTTCCTAAGTCTCTCTTATCTTCTTTTACTTATACTTGGAATTTTCTGTGTAAACCTCTGTAACTTCTCTAGGTAGATGAATGACTGTCTACTTCTCTTGTTTCTATCTGTTATTAATCTTGAAAAACTCATACATTCTCTGTTAAATGTTTCCCGGTCTTAGAGAAGTAGATTTCTTACTGCGAAAGTGCTGTTTTCACAGTGCTAACTACTCCCAACTCTATCAACAATGTAGGTTTTACCAGTTTTCTAAGTCTCTCTTATTTTTTGTACTTATACTTGGAATTCTCTGTGTAAACATCTTTAACTTCTCTAGGTAGATGAATCACTGTGTACTTCTTTTGTTTCTATCTGTTACTAATCTTGAGAAACTGATACATTCTCCGTTACCTCTTTCCCGGTGTTAGAGAAATAGATTTCTTTCGTCGAAAGTACTGTTTTCACAGTGCTAAGTACTCCCAACTCTATCAACAATGTAGGTTTTACCAGTTTTCTAAGTCTCTCTTATTTTCTTGTACTTATACTTGGAATTCTCTGTGTAAACCTCTGTAACTTCTCTAGGTAGATGAATCACTGTGTACTTTCTCTTGTTTCTGTTACCAATCTTGAGAAACTCATACATTCTCTGTTCCCTGTTTCCCGGTCTTAGAGAAGTAGATTTCTTTCGGCGAAAGTGCTGTTTTCACAGTG
Organism: Heterohyrax brucei; assembly: GCA_028571685.1. Lineage (NCBI taxonomy): Eukaryota > Metazoa > Chordata > Mammalia > Hyracoidea > Procaviidae > Heterohyrax > Heterohyrax brucei. The sequence continues at coordinate 216,185,083 of CM053141.1, read as the reverse complement.
CTAAGTACTCCCAACTCTATCAAGAATGTAGGTTTTACCAGTTTTCTAAGTCTCTCTTATTTTCTTGTACTTATACTTGGAATTCTCTGTGTAAACCTCTGTAACTTCTCTAGGTAGATGAATCACTGTGTACTTTCTCCTGTTTCTATCTGTTACCAATCTTGAGAAACTCATACATTCTCTATTCCCTGTTTCGCAGTCTTAGAGAAGTAGATTTCTTTCGGCGAAAGTGCTGTTTTCACAGTGCTAAGTACTCCCAACTCTATCAACAATGTAGGTTTTACCAGTTTCCTAAGTCTCTCTTATCTTCTTTTACTTATACTGGGAATTTTCTGTGTAAACCTCTGTAACTTCTCTAGGTAGATGAATCACTGTCTACTTCTTTTGTCTCTATCTGTTACCAATCTTGAGAAACTCATACATTCTCTTTTCAATGTTTCCAAGGCTTATAGAAGCCGATTTCTTTCGGCGAAAGTGCTGTTTTCACAGTGCTAAGTACTCCCAACTCTATCAACAATGTAGGTTTTACCAGTTTTCTAAATCTCTCTTATTTTCTTGTACTTATACTTGTAATTCTCTGTGTAAACCTCTGTAACTTCTCTAGGTAGATGAATCACTGTGTACTTTCTCTTGTTTCTATCTGTTACCAATCTTGAGAAACTCATACATTCTCTGTTCCCTGTTTCGCGGTCTTAGAGAAGTAGATTTCTTTCGGCGAAAGTGCTGTTTTCACAGTGCTAAGTACTCCCAGCTCAATCAACAATGTAAGTATTACCAGTTTCCTAAGTCTCTCTTATCTTCTTGTACTTATACTTGGAATTTTCTGTGTAAACCTCTGTAACTTCTCTAGGGAGATGAATCACTGTCTACTTCTTTTGTTTCTATCTGATATTAATCTTGAAAAACTCATACATTCTCTGTTAAATGTTTCGCGGTCTTAGAGAAGTAGATTTCTTACTGCGAAAGTGCTGTTTTCACAGTGCTAACTACTCCCAACTCTATCAACAATGTAGGTTTTACCAGTTTTCTAAGTCTCTCTTATTTTTTGTACTTATACTTGGAATTCTCTGTGTAAACATCTTTAACTTCTCTAGGTAGATGAATCACTGTGTACTTCTTTTGTTTCTATCTGTTACTAATCTTGAGAAACTGATACATTCTCCGTTACCTCTTTCCCGGTGTTAGAGAAGTAGATTTCTTTCGTCGAAAGTACTGTTTTCACAGTGCTAAGTACTCCCAACTCTATCAACAATGTAGGTTTTACCAGTTTTCTAAGTCTCTCTTATTTTCTTGTACTTATACTTGGAATTCTCTGTGTAAACCTCTGTAACTTCTCTAGGTAGATGAATCACTGTGTACTTTCTCCTGTTTCTATCTGTTACTAATCTTGAGAAACTCATACATTCTCTTTTCCCTGTTTTGCGGTCTTAGAGAAGTAGATTTCTTTCGGCGAAAGTGCTGTTTTCACAGTGCTAAGTACTCCCAACTCTATCAACAATGTAGGTTTTACCAGTTTTCTAAGTCTCTCTTATTTTCTTGTACTTATACTTGGAATTCTCTGTGTAAACCTCTGTAACTTCTCTAGTTAGATGAATCACTGTGTACTTTCTCCTGTTTCTATCTGTTACCAATCTTGAGAAACTCATACATTCTCTGTTCCCTGTTTCGCAGTCTTAGAGAAGTAGATTTCTTTCGGCGAAAGTGCTGTTTTCACAGTGCTAAGTACTCCCAACTCAATCAGCAATGTAAGTTTTACCAGTTTTCTAAGTCTCTCTTATTTTCTTGTACTTATACTTGGAATTTTCTGTGTAAACCTCTGTACCTTCTCTAGGTAGATGAATCACTGTGTACTTCTTTTGTTTCTATCTGTTACTAATCTTGAGAAACTCATACATTCTCTGTTTACTGTTTCGCGGTCTTAGAGAAGTAGATTTCTTTCTCCGAAAGTGCTGTTTTCACAGTGCTAACTACTCCCAACTCTATCAACAATGTAGGTTTTACGAGTTTTCTAAGTCTCTCTTATCTTCTTTTACTTATACTTGGAATTTTCTGTGTAAACCTCTGTAACTTATCTAGGTAGATGAATCACCGTGTACTTTCTCTTGTTTCTGTTACCAATCTTGAGAAACTCATACATTTCCTTTTCACTGTTTCCCGGTCTTAGAGAAGTAGATTTCTATAGGCGAAAGTGATGTTTTCACAGTACTAAGTACTCCCAACTCTATCAACAATGTAGGTTTTACCAGTTTTCTAAGTCTCTCTTTTTTTCTTGTACTTATACTTGGAATTCTCTGTGTAAACCTCTGTAACTTCTCTAGGTAGATGAATCACTGTGTACTTTCTCTTGTTTCCATCTGTTACCAATTTTGAGAAACTCATACATTCTCTTTTCACTGTTTCACGGTCTTATAGAAGTAGATTTCTTTCGGCGAAAGTGCTGTTTTCACAGTTCTAAGTACTCCCAACTCAATCAACAATGTAAGTTTTACCAGTTTTCTAAGTCTCTCTTATCTTCTTTTACTTATACTTGGAATTTTCTGTGTAAACCTCTGTAACTTCTCTAGTTAGATGAATCACCGTGTACTTTCTCTTGTTTCTGTTACCAATCTTGAGAAACTCATACATTCCCTTTTCACTGTTTCACGGTCTTAGAGAAGTAGATTTCTTTCGGCGAAAGTGCTGTTTTCACAGTGCTAAGTACTCCCAGCTCAATCAACAATGTAAGTTTTACCAGTTTCCTAAGTCTCTCTTATCTTCTTTTACTTATACTTGGAATTTTCTGTGTAAACCTCTGTAACTTCTCTAGGTAGATGAATCACTGTGTACTTTCTCTTGTTTCTATGTGTTACCAATCTCGAGAAACTCATACATTCTCTGTTAACTGTTTCCCGGTGTTAGAGAAGTAGATTTCTTTCGGCGAAAGTGCTGTTTTCACAGTGCTAAGTACTCCCAACTCTATCAACAATGTAGGTTTTACCAGTTTTCTAAGTCTCTCTTATTTTCTTGTACTTATACTTGGAATTCTCTGTGTAAACCTCTGTAACTTCTCTAGGTAGATGAATCACCGTGTACTTTCTCTTGTTTCTGTTACCAATCTTGAGAAACTCATACATTCCCTTTTCACTGTTTCCCTGTCTTAGAGAAGTAGTTTTCTTTAGGCGAAAGTGCTGTTTTCACAGTACTAAGTACTCCCAACTCTATCAACAATGTAGGTTTTACCAGTTTTCTAAGTCTCTCTTATTTTCTTGTACTTATACTTGGAATTCTCTGTGTAAACCTCTGTAACTTCTCTAGGTAGATGAATCACTGTGTACTTTCTCTTGTTTCTATCTGTTACCAATTTTGAGAAACTCATACATTCTCTTTTCACTGTTTCCCGTTCTTAGAGAAGTAGATTTCTTTCGGCGAAAGTGCTGTTTTCACAGTGCTAAGTACTCCCAACTCAATCAACAATGTAAGTTTTACCAGTTTTTTAAGTCTCTCTTATCTTCTGTTACTTATACTTGGAATTTTCTGTGTAAACCTCTGTAACTTCTCTAGGTAGATGAATCACCGTGTACTTTCTCTTGTTTCTGTTACCAATCTTGAGAAACTCATACATTCTCTTTTCACTGTTTCACGCTCTTAGAGAAGTAGATTTCTTTCGGCGAAAGTGCTGTTTTCACAGTGCTAAGTACTCCCAACTCAATCAACAATGTCAGTTTTACCACTTTTCTAAGTCTCTCTTATCTTCTTTTACTTATACTTGGAATTTTCTGTGTAAACCTCTGTAACTTCTCTAGGTAGGTGAATCACTGTGTACTTTCTCTTGTTTCTATCTGTTACCAATCTTGAGAAACTCATACATTCTCTTTTCACTGTTTCCCGGTCTTAGAGAAGTAGATTTCTTTCGGCGAAAGTGCTGTTTTCACAGTGCTAAGTACTCCCAGCTCAATCAACAATGTAAGTTTTACCAGTTTCCTATGTCTCTCTTATCTTCTTTTACTTATACTTGGAATTTTCTGTGTAAACCTCTGTAACTTCTCTACGGAGATGAATCACTGTCTACTTCTTTTGTTTCTATCTGTTACTAATCTTGAGAAACTCATACATTCTCTGTTACCTCTTTCCCGGTGTTAGAGAAGTAGATTTCTTTCGGCGAAAGTACTGTTTTCACAGTGCTAAGTACTCCCAACTCTATCAACAATGTAGGTTTTACCAGTTTTCTAAGTCTCTCTTATTTTCTTGTACTTATACTTGGAATTCTCTGTGTAAACCTCTGTAACTTCTCTAGGTAGATGAATCACTGTGTACTTTCTCTTGTTTATATCTGTTACCAATCTTGAGAAACTCATATATTCTCTCTTCCCTGTTTCCCGGTCTTAGAGAAGTAGATTTCTTTCTGCGAAAGTGCTGTTTTCACAGTGCTAAGTACTCCCAACTCTATCAACAATGTAGGTTTTACCAGTTTTCTAAGTCTCTCTTATTTTCTTGTACTTATACTTGGAATATTCTGTGTAAACCTCTGTAACTCCTCTAGGTAGATGAATCACTGTGTACTTTCTCTTGTTTCTGTTACCAATCTTGAGAAACTCATAAATTCTCTGTTACCTGTTTCCCGGTCTTAGAGAAGTAGATTTCTTTCTGCAAAAGTGCTGTTTTCACAGTGCTAAGTACTCCGAACTCTATCAACAATGTAGGTTTTACCAGTTTTCTAAGTCTCTCTTATTTTCTTGTACTTATACTTGGAATTCTCTGTGTAAACCTCTGTAACTTCTCTAGGTAGATGAATCACTGTGTACTTTCTCATGTTTCTATCTGTTACCAATCTTGAGAAACTCATACATTCTCTTTTCACTGTTTCACGGTCTTAGAAAAATAGATTTCTTTCGGCGAAAGTGCTGTTTTCACAGTGCTAAGTACTCCCCACTCTATCAACAATGTAGGTTTTACCAGTTTTCTAAGTCTCTCTCATTTTCTTGTACTTATACTTGGAATTCTCTGTGTAAACCTCTGAAAGTTCTCTAGGTAGATGAATCACTGTGTTCTTTCTCTTGTTTCTATCTGTTACCAATCTTGAGAAACTCATACATTCTCTGTTCCCTGTTTCCCGGTGTTAGAGAACTAGATTTCTTTCGGTGAAAGTGCTGTTTTCACAGTGCTAAGTACTCCCAACTCTATCAACAATGTAGGTTTTACCAGTTTTCTAAGTCTCTCTTATTTTCTTGTACTTATACTTGGAATTCTCTGTGTAAACCTCTGTAAGTTCCCTAGGTAGATGAATCACTGTGTACTTTCTCTTGTGTCTATCTGTTACCAATCTTGAGAAACTCATACATTCTTTTTTCACTGTTTCGCGGTCTTACAGAAGTAGATTTCTTTCGGCGAAAGTGCTGTTTTCACAGTGCTAAGTACTCCCAACTCTATCAACAATGTAGATTTTACCAGTTTTCTAAGTCTCTCTTATTTTCTTGTACTTATACTTGGAATTCTCTGTGTAAACCTCTATAACTTCTCTAGGTAGATGAATCACTGTGTACTTTCTCTTGTTTCCATCTGTTACCAATCTTGACAAACTCATACATTCTCTTTTCACTGTTTCACGCTCTTAGAGAAGTAGATTTCTTTCGGCGAAAGTGCTGTTTTCACAGTGTTAAGTACTCCCAACTCAATCAGCAATGTAAGTTTTACCAGTTTTCTAAGTCTCTCTTATCTTCTTTTACTTATACTTGGAATTCTCTGTGTAAACAGTTGTAACTTCTCTAGGTAGATGAATCACTGTGTACTTTCTCTTGTTTCTATCTGTTACCAATCTTGAGAAACTCATACATTCTCTCTTCCCTGTTTCCCGGTCTTAGAGAAATAGATTTCTTTCTGCGAAAGTGCTGTTTTCACAGTGCTAAGTACTCCCAACTCTATCAACAATGTAGGTTTTACCAGTTTTCTAAGTCTCTCTTATTTTCTTGTACTTATACTTGGAATTCTCTGTGTAAACCTCTGTAACTTCTCTAGGTAGATGAATCACTGTGTACTTTCTCTTGTTTCTATCTGTTACCAATCTTGAGAAACTCATACATTCTCTGTTACCTGTTTCCCGGTGTTAGAGAAGTAGATTTCTTTCGGAGAAAGTGCTGTTTTCACAGTGCTAAGTACTCCCCACTCTATCAACAATGTAGGTTTTACCAGTTTTCTAAGTCTCTCTTATTTTCTTGTACTTATACTTGGAATTCTCTGTGTAAACCTCTGTAACTTCTCTAGGTAGATGAATCACTGTGTACTTTCTATTGTTTCTATCTGTTACCAATCTTGAGAAACTCATACATTCTCTGTTCCCTGTTTCCCGGTGTTAGAGAAGTAGATTTCTTTCGGCGAAAGTGCTGTTTTCACAGTGCTAAGTACTCCCAACTCTATCAACAATGTAGGTTTTACCAGTTTCCTAAGTCTCTCTTATCTTCTTTTACTTATACTGGGAATTTTCTGTGTAAACCTCAGTAACTTCTGTAGGTAGATGAATCACTGTCTACTTCTTTTGTTTCTATCTGTTACTAATCTTGAGAAACTCATACATTCTCTGTTAACTGTTTCGCGGTCTTAGAGAAGTAGATTTCTTTCTGCGAAAGTGCTGTTTTCACAGTGCTAACTACTCCCAACTCTAGCAACAATGTAGGTTTTACCAGTTTTCTAAGTCTCTCTTATTTTCTTGTACTTATACTTGGAATTCTCTGTGTAAACCTCTGTAACTTCTCTAGGTAGATGAATCACCGTGTACTTTCTCTTGTTTCTGTTACCAAACTTGAGAAACTCATACATTCTCTTTTCACTGTTTCCCGGGCTTATAGAAGCCGATTTCCTTCGGCGAAAGTGCTGTTTCCACAGTACTAAGTAGTCCCAACTCTATCAAAAATGTAGGTTTTACCAGTTTTCTAAGTCTCTTATTTTCTTGTACTTATACTTGGAATTCTCTGTGTAAACCTCTGTAAATCTCTAGGTAGATGAATCACTGTGTACTTTCTCTTGTTTCTATCTGTTACCAATCTTGAGAAACTCATACGTTCTCTGTTCCCTGTTTCCCGGTGTTAGAGAAGTAGATTTCTTTCGGCGAAAGAGCTGTTTTCACAGTGCTAAGTACTGCCAACTCTATCCACAATGTAGGTTTTACCAGTTTTCTAAGTCTCTCTTATATTCTTGTACTTATACTTCGAATTCTCTGTGTAAACCTCTGTAACTTCTCTAGGTAGATGAATCACTGTGTACTTTCTCTTGTTTCTATCTGTTACCATTCTTGAGAAACTCAAACATTCTCTTTTCACTGTTTCCCGGTCTTAGAGAAGTAGATTTCTTTCGGCGAAAGTGCTGTTTTCACAGTGCTAAGTACTCCCAACTCAATCAACAATGTAAATTTTACCATTTTTCTAAGTCTCTCTTATTTTCTTGTACTTAAACTTGGAATTTTCTGTGAAAACCTCTGTAACTTCTCTAGGTAAATGAATCACTGTGTAGTTCTTTTGTTTCTATCTGTTATTAATCTTGAGAAACTCATACATTCTCTGTTACCTCTTTCCCGGTGTTAGAGAAGTAGATTTCTTTCGGCGAAAGTACTGTTTTCACAGTGCTAAGAACTCCCAACTCTATCAACAATGTAGGTTTTACCAGTTTTCTAAGTGTCTCTTATTTTCTTGTAGTTATACTTGGAATTCTCTGTGTAAACCTCTGTAACATCTCTAGATAGATAAATCACCGTGTACTTTCTCTTGTTTTTGTTACCAATCTTGAGAAACTCATACATTCCCTTTTCACTGTTTCCCGGTCTTAGAGAAGTAGATTTCTTTAGGCGAAAGTGCTGTTTTCACAGTACTAACTACTCCCAACTCTATCAACAATGTAGGTTTTACCAGTTTTCTAAGTCTCTCTTATATTCTTGTACTTATACTTGGAATTCTCTGTGTAAACCTCTGTAACTTCTCTAGGTAGATGAATCAATGTGTACTTTCTCTTGTTTCTATCTGTTACCAATTTTGAGAAACTCATACATTCTCTTTTCACTGTTTCCCGGTGTTAGAGAAGTAGATTTCTTTCGGCGAAAGTGCTGTTTTCACAGTGCTAAGTACTCCCAAATCAATGAACAATGTAGGTTTTACCAGGTTTCTAAGTCTCTCTTATTTTCTTGTACTTGGAATTCTCTGTGTAAACCTCTGTAACTTCTCTAGGTAGATGAATCACTGTGTACTTTCTCTTGTTTCTATCTTTTACCAATCTTGAGAAACTCATACATTCTCTTTTCCCTGTTTCCCGGTCTTAGAGAAGTAGATTTCTTTCGGCGAAAGTGCTGTTTTCATAGTGCTAGGTACTCCCAACTCAATCAACAATGTAAGTTTTACCAGTTTTCTAAGTCTCTCTTATTTTCTTGTACTTCAACTTGGAATTTTCTGTGTAAACCTCTGTAACTTCTCTAGATAGATGAATCACTGTGTACTTCTTTTGTTTCTATCTCTTACTAATCTTGAGAAACTCATACATTCTCTGTTACCTGTTTCCTGGTTAGAGAAGTAGATTTCTTTCGGCGAAAGTGCTGTTTTCACAGTGCTAAGTACTCTCAACTCTATCAACAATGTAGGTTTTACCAGTTTTCTAATTCTCTCTTATCTTCTTTTACTTATACTTGGAATTTTCTGTGTAAACCTCTGTAACTTCTCTAGGTAGATGAATCACTGTGTACTTTCTCTTGTTTCTATCTGTTACCAAACTTGAGAAACTCATCCATTCTCTTTTCACTCTTTCCCGGTCTTAGAGAAGTAGATTTCTTTCGGCGAAAGTGCTGTTTTCACAGTGCTAAGTACTCCCAACTCAATCAACAATGTAAGTTTTACCAGTTTTCTAAGTCTCTCTTATCTTCTTTTACTTTTACTTGGAATTTTCTGTGTAAACTTCTGTAACTTCTCTAGGTAGATGAATCACCGTGTACTTTCTCTTGTTTCTGTTACCAAACTTGAGAAACTCATACATTCTCTTTTCACTGTTTCCCGGGCTTATAGAAGCCGATTTCCTTCGGCGAAAGTGCTGTTTCCACAGTACTAACTACTCCCAACTCTATCAACAATGTAGGTTTTACCAGTTTTCTAAGTCTCTTATTTTCTTGTACTTATACTTGGAATTCTCTGTGTAAACCTCTGTAAATCTCTAGGTAGATGAATCACTGTGTACTTTCTCTTGTTTCTATCTGTTACCAATTTTGAGAAACTCATACATTCTCTTTTCACTGTTTCACGGTCTTAGAAAAATAGATTTCTTTCGGCGAAAGTGCTGTTTTCACAGTGCTAAGTACTCCCCACTCTATCAACAATGTAGGTTTTACCAGTTTTCTAAGTCTCTCTCATTTTCTTGTACTTATACTTGGAATTCTCTGTGTAAACCTCTGAAAGTTCTCTAGGTAGATGAATCACTGTGTTCTTTCTCTTGTTTCTATCTGTTACCAATCTTGAGAAACTCATACATTCTCTGTTCCCTGTTTCCCGGTGTTAGAGAACTAGATTTCTTTCGGTGAAAGTGCTGTTTTCACAGTGCTAAGTACTCCCAACTCTATCAACAATGTAGGTTTTACCAGTTTTCTAAGTCTCTCTTATTTTCTTGTACTTATACTTGGAATTCTCTGTGTAAACCTCTGTAAGTTCCCTAGGTAGATGAATCACTGTGTACTTTCTCTTGTGTCTATCTGTTACCAATCTTGAGAAACTCATACATTCTTTTTTCACTGTTTCGCGGTCTTACAGAAGTAGATTTCTTTCGGCGAAAGTGCTGTTTTCACAGTGCTAAGTACTCCCAACTCTATCAACAATGTAGATTTTACCAGTTTTCTAAGTCTCTCTTATTTTCTTGTACTTATACTTGGAATTCTCTGTGTAAACCTCTATAACTTCTCTAGGTAGATGAATCACTGTGTACTTTCTCTTGTTTCCATCTGTTACCAATCTTGACAAACTCATACATTCTCTTTTCACTGTTTCACGCTCTTAGAGAAGTAGATTTCTTTCGGCGAAAGTGCTGTTTTCACAGTGTTAAGTACTCCCAACTCAATCAGCAATGTAAGTTTTACCAGTTTTCTAAGTCTCTCTTATCTTCTTTTACTTATACTTGGAATTCTCTGTGTAAACAGTTGTAACTTCTCTAGGTAGATGAATCACTGTGTACTTTCTCTTGTTTCTATCTGTTACCAATCTTGAGAAACTCATACATTCTCTCTTCCCTGTTTCCCGGTCTTAGAGAAATAGATTTCTTTCTGCGAAAGTGCTGTTTTCACAGTGCTAAGTACTCCCAACTCTATCAACAATGTAGGTTTTACCAGTTTTCTAAGTCTCTCTTATTTTCTTGTACTTATACTTGGAATTCTCTGTGTAAACCTCTGTAACTTCTCTAGGTAGATGAATCACTGTGTACTTTCTCTTGTTTCTATCTGTTACCAATCTTGAGAAACTCATACATTCTCTGTTACCTGTTTCCCGGTGTTAGAGAAGTAGATTTCTTTCGGAGAAAGTGCTGTTTTCACAGTGCTAAGTACTCCCCACTCTATCAACAATGTAGGTTTTACCAGTTTTCTAAGTCTCTCTTATTTTCTTGTACTTATACTTGGAATTCTCTGTGTAAACCTCTGTAACTTCTCTAGGTAGATGAATCACTGTGTACTTTCTATTGTTTCTATCTGTTACCAATCTTGAGAAACTCATACATTCTCTGTTCCCTGTTTCCCGGTGTTAGAGAAGTAGATTTCTTTCGGCGAAAGTGCTGTTTTCACAGTGCTAAGTACTCCCAACTCTATCAACAATGTAGGTTTTACCAGTTTCCTAAGTCTCTCTTATCTTCTTTTACTTATACTGGGAATTTTCTGTGTAAACCTCAGTAACTTCTGTAGGTAGATGAATCACTGTCTACTTCTCTTGTTTCTATCTCTTACCAATCTTGAGAAACTCATACATTATCTTTTCACCGTTTCCCGGTCTTAGAGAAGTAGATTTCTTTCTGCGAAAGTGCTGTTTTCACAGTGCTAACTACTCCCAACTCTAGCAACAATGTAGGTTTTACCAGTTTTCTAAGTCTCTCTTATTTTCTTGTACTTATACTTGGAATTCTCTGTGTAAACCTCTGTAACTTCTCTAGGTAGATGAATCACCGTGTACTTTCTCTTGTTTCTGTTACCAAACTTGAGAAACTCATACATTCTCTTTTCACTGTTTCCCGGGCTTATAGAAGCCGATTTCCTTCGGCGAAAGTGCTGTTTCCACAGTACTAACTACTCCCAACTCTAGCAACAATGTAGGTTTTACCAGTTTTCTAAGTCTCTTATTTTCTTGTACTTATACTTGGAATTCTCTGTGTAAACCTCTGTAAATCTCTAGGTAGATGAATCACTGTGTACTTTCTCTTGTTTCTATCTGTTACCAATTTTGAGAAACTCATACATTCTCTTTTCACTGTTTCACGGTCTTAGAAAAATAGATTTCTTTCGGCGAAAGTGCTGTTTTCACAGTGCTAAGTACTCCCCACTCTATCAACAATGTAGGTTTTACCAGTTTTCTAAGTCTCTCTCATTTTCTTGTACTTATACTTGGAATTCTCTGTGTAAACCTCTGAAAGTTCTCTAGGTAGATGAATCACTGTGTTCTTTCTCTTGTTTCTATCTGTTACCAATCTTGAGAAACTCATACATTCTCTGTTCCCTGTTTCCCGGTGTTAGAGAACTAGATTTCTTTCGGTGAAAGTGCTGTTTTCACAGTGCTAAGTACTCCCAACTCTATCAACAATGTAGGTTTTACCAGTTTTCTAAGTCTCTCTTATTTTCTTGTACTTATACTTGGAATTCTCTGTGTAAACCTCTGTAAGTTCCCTAGGTAGATGAATCACTGTGTACTTTCTCTTGTGTCTATCTGTTACCAATCTTGAGAAACTCATACATTCTTTTTTCACTGTTTCGCGGTCTTACAGAAGTAGATTTCTTTCGGCGAAAGTGCTGTTTTCACAGTGCTAAGTACTCCCAACTCTATCAACAATGTAGATTTTACCAGTTTTCTAAGTCTCTCTTATTTTCTTGTACTTATACTTGGAATTCTCTGTGTAAACCTCTATAACTTCTCTAGGTAGATGAATCACTGTGTACTTTCTCTTGTTTCCATCTGTTACCAATCTTGACAAACTCATACATTCTCTTTTCACTGTTTCACGCTCTTAGAGAAGTAGATTTCTTTCGGCGAAAGTGCTGTTTTCACAGTGTTAAGTACTCCCAACTCAATCAGCAATGTAAGTTTTACCAGTTTTCTAAGTCTCTCTTATCTTCTTTTACTTATACTTGGAATTCTCTGTGTAAACAGTTGTAACTTCTCTAGGTAGATGAATCACTGTGTACTTTCTCTTGTTTCTATCTGTTACCAATCTTGAGAAACTCATACATTCTCTCTTCCCTGTTTCCCGGTCTTAGAGAAATAGATTTCTTTCTGCGAAAGTGCTGTTTTCACAGTGCTAAGTACTCCCAACTCTATCAACAATGTAGGTTTTACCAGTTTTCTAAGTCTCTCTTATTTTCTTGTACTTATACTTGGAATTCTCTGTGTAAACCTCTGTAACTTCTCTAGGTAGATGAATCACTGTGTACTTTCTCTTGTTTCTATCTGTTACCAATCTTGAGAAACTCATACATTCTCTGTTACCTGTTTCCCGGTGTTAGAGAAGTAGATTTCTTTCGGAGAAAGTGCTGTTTTCACAGTGCTAAGTACTCCCCACTCTATCAACAATGTAGGTTTTACCAGTTTTCTAAGTCTCTCTTATTTTCTTGTACTTATACTTGGAATTCTCTGTGTAAACCTCTGTAACTTCTCTAGGTAGATGAATCACTGTGTACTTTCTATTGTTTCTATCTGTTACCAATCTTGAGAAACTCATACATTCTCTGTTCCCTGTTTCCCGGTGTTAGAGAAGTAGATTTCTTTCGGCGAAAGTGCTGTTTTCACAGTGCTAAGTACTCCCAACTCTATCAACAATGTAGGTTTTACCAGTTTCCTAAGTCTCTCTTATCTTCTTTTACTTATACTGGGAATTTTCTGTGTAAACCTCAGTAACTTCTGTAGGTAGATGAATCACTGTCTACTTCTTTTGTTTCTATCTGTTACTAATCTTGAGAAACTCATACATTCTCTGTTAACTGTTTCGCGGTCTTAGAGAAGTAGATTTCTTTCTGCGAAAGTGCTGTTTTCACAGTGCTAACTACTCCCAACTCTAGCAACAATGTAGGTTTTACCAGTTTTCTAAGTCTCTCTTATTTTCTTGTACTTATACTTGGAATTCTCTGTGTAAACCTCTGTAACTTCTCTAGGTAGATGAATCACCGTGTACTTTCTCTTGTTTCTGTTACCAAACTTGAGAAACTCATACATTCTCTTTTCACTGTTTCCCGGGCTTATAGAAGCCGATTTCCTTCGGCGAAAGTGCTGTTTCCACAGTACTAAGTAGTCCCAACTCTATCAAAAATGTAGGTTTTACCAGTTTTCTAAGTCTCTTATTTTCTTGTACTTATACTTGGAATTCTCTGTGTAAACCTCTGTAAATCTCTAGGTAGATGAATCACTGTGTACTTTCTCTTGTTTCTATCTGTTACCAATCTTGAGAAACTCATACGTTCTCTGTTCCCTGTTTCCCGGTGTTAGAGAAGTAGATTTCTTTCGGCGAAAGAGCTGTTTTCACAGTGCTAAGTACTGCCAACTCTATCCACAATGTAGGTTTTACCAGTTTTCTAAGTCTCTCTTATATTCTTGTACTTATACTTCGAATTCTCTGTGTAAACCTCTGTAACTTCTCTAGGTAGATGAATCACTGTGTACTTTCTCTTGTTTCTATCTGTTACCATTCTTGAGAAACTCAAACATTCTCTTTTCACTGTTTCCCGGTCTTAGAGAAGTAGATTTCTTTCGGCGAAAGTGCTGTTTTCACAGTGCTAAGTACTCCCAACTCAATCAACAATGTAAATTTTACCATTTTTCTAAGTCTCTCTTATTTTCTTGTACTTAAACTTGGAATTTTCTGTGAAAACCTCTGTAACTTCTCTAGGTAAATGAATCACTGTGTAGTTCTTTTGTTTCTATCTGTTATTAATCTTGAGAAACTCATACATTCTCTGTTACCTCTTTCCCGGTGTTAGAGAAGTAGATTTCTTTCGGCGAAAGTACTGTTTTCACAGTGCTAAGAACTCCCAACTCTATCAACAATGTAGGTTTTACCAGTTTTCTAAGTGTCTCTTATTTTCTTGTAGTTATACTTGGAATTCTCTGTGTAAACCTCTGTAACATCTCTAGATAGATAAATCACCGTGTACTTTCTCTTGTTTTTGTTACCAATCTTGAGAAACTCATACATTCCCTTTTCACTGTTTCCCGGTCTTAGAGAAGTAGATTTCTTTAGGCGAAAGTGCTGTTTTCACAGTACTAACTACTCCCAACTCTATCAACAATGTAGGTTTTACCAGTTTTCTAAGTCTCTCTTATATTCTTGTACTTATACTTGGAATTCTCTGTGTAAACCTCTGTAACTTCTCTAGGTAGATGAATCAATGTGTACTTTCTCTTGTTTCTATCTGTTACCAATTTTGAGAAACTCATACATTCTCTTTTCACTGTTTCCCGGTGTTAGAGAAGTAGATTTCTTTCGGCGAAAGTGCTGTTTTCACAGTGCTAAGTACTCCCAAATCAATGAACAATGTAGGTTTTACCAGGTTTCTAAGTCTCTCTTATTTTCTTGTACTTGGAATTCTCTGTGTAAACCTCTGTAACTTCTCTAGGTAGATGAATCACTGTGTACTTTCTCTTGTTTCTATCTTTTACCAATCTTGAGAAACTCATACATTCTCTTTTCCCTGTTTCCCGGTCTTAGAGAAGTAGATTTCTTTCGGCGAAAGTGCTGTTTTCATAGTGCTAGGTACTCCCAACTCAATCAACAATGTAAGTTTTACCAGTTTTCTAAGTCTCTCTTATTTTCTTGTACTTCAACTTGGAATTTTCTGTGTAAACCTCTGTAACTTCTCTAGATAGATGAATCACTGTGTACTTCTTTTGTTTCTATCTCTTACTAATCTTGAGAAACTCATACATTCTCTGTTACCTGTTTCCTGGTTAGAGAAGTAGATTTCTTTCGGCGAAAGTGCTGTTTTCACAGTGCTAAGTACTCTCAACTCTATCAACAATGTAGGTTTTACCAGTTTTCTAATTCTCTCTTATCTTCTTTTACTTATACTTGGAATTTTCTGTGTAAACCTCTGTAACTTCTCTAGGTAGATGAATCACTGTGTACTTTCTCTTGTTTCTATCTGTTACCAAACTTGAGAAACTCATCCATTCTCTTTTCACTCTTTCCCGGTCTTAGAGAAGTAGATTTCTTTCGGCGAAAGTGCTGTTTTCACAGTGCTAAGTACTCCCAACTCAATCAACAATTTAAGTTTTACCAGTTTTCTCAGTCTCTCTTATCTTCTTTTACTTATACTTGGAATTTTCTGTGTAAACCTCTGTAACTTCTCAGGGTAGATGAATCACTGTGTACTTTCTCTTGTTTCTATCTGTTACCAATCTTGAGAAACTCATACATTCTCTTTTCACTCTTTCCCGGTCTTAGAGAAGTAGATTTCTTTCGGCGAAAGTGCTCTTTTCACAGTGCTAAGTACTCCCAACTCTATCCACAATGTAGGTTTTAACAGTTTTCTAAGTCTCTCTTATTTTCTTGTACTTATACTTGGAATTCTCTGTGTAAACCTCTGTAACTTCTCTAGGTAGATGAATCACTGTGTACTTTCTCTTGTTTCTATCTGTTACCAATCTTGAGAAACTCATACATTCTCTTTTCACTGTTTCCCGGTCTTAGAGAAGTAGACTTCTTTCGGCGAAAGTGCTGTTTTCACAGTGCTAAGTACTCCCAACTCAATCAACAATGTAAGTTTTACCAGTTTCCTAAGTCTCTCTTATATTCTTTTACTTATACTTGGAATTTTCTGTGTAAACCTCTGTACCTTCTCCAGGTAGATGAATCACTGTGTACTTCTTTTGTTTCTATCTGTTACTAATCTTGAGAAACTCATACATTCTCTGTTAACTGTTTCGCGGTCTTAGAGAAGTAGATTTCTTTCTGCGAAAGTGCTGTTTTCACAGTGCTAACTACTCCCAACTCTATCAACAATGTAGGTTTTACCAGTTTTCTAAGTCTCTCGTATTTTCTTGTACTTATACTTGGAATTCTCTGTGTCAACCTCTGTAACTTCTCTAGGTAGATGAATCACTGTGTACTTTCTCTTGTTTCTATCTCTTACCAATCTTGAGAAACTCATACATTCTCTTTTCACTGTTTCCCGGTCTTAGAGAAGTAGATTTCTTTCGGCGAAAGTGCTGTTTTCACAGTGCTAAGTACTCCCAACTCAATCAGGAATGTAAGTTTTACCAGTTTTCTAAGTCTCTCTTATTTTCTTGTACTTAAACTTGGAATTTTCTGTGTAAACCTCTGTAACTTCTCTAGGTAGATGAGTCACTGTGTACTTCTTTTGTTTCTATGTGTTACTAATCTTGAGAAACTCATACATTCTCTGTTACCTGTTTCCCGGTGTTAGACAAGTAGATTTCTTTCGGCGAAAGTGTTGTTTTCACAGTGCTAAGTACTCCCAACTCAATCAACAATTTAAGTTTTACCATTTTTCTCAGTCTCTCTTATCTTCTTTTACTTATACTAGGAATTTTCTGTGTAAACCTCTGTAACTTCTCTAGGTAGATGAATCACTGTGTACTTTCTCTTGTTTCTATCTGTTACCAATCTTGAGAAACTCATACATTCTATTTTCACTCTTTCCCGGTCTTAGAGAAGTAGATTTCTTTCGGCGAAAGTGCTGTTTTCACAGTGCTAAGTACTCCCAACTCTATCAACAATGTAGGTTTTACCAGTTTTCTAAGTTACTCTTATTTTCTTGTACTTATACTTGGAATTCTCTGTGTAAACCTCTGTAACTTCTCTAGGTAGATGAATCACTGTGTACTTTCTCTTGTTTCTATCTCTTACCAATCTTGAGAAACTCATACATTATCTTTTCACCGTTTCCCGGTCTTAGAGAAGTAGATTTCTTTCGGCGAAAGTGCTGTTTTCACAGTGCTAAGTACTCCCAACTCAATCAACAATGTAAGTTTTACCAGTTTTCTAAGTCTCTCTTATCTTCTTTTACTTTTACTTGGAATTTTCTGTGTAAACTTCTGTAACTTCTCTAGGTAGATGAATCACCGTGTACTTTCTCTTGTTTCTGTTACCAAACTTGAGAAACTCATACATTCTCTTTTCACTGTTTCCCGGGCTTATAGAAGCCGATTTCCTTCGGCGAAAGTGCTGTTTCCACAGTACTAACTACTCCCAACTCTATCAACAATGTAGGTTTTACCAGTTTTCTAAGTCTCTTATTTTCTTGTACTTATACTTGGAATTCTCTGTGTAAACCTCTGTAAATCTCTAGGTAGATGAATCACTGTGTACTTTCTCTTGTTTCTATCTGTTACCAATTTTGAGAAACTCATACATTCTCTTTTCACTGTTTCCCGGTCTTAGAGAAGTAGATTTCTTTCGGCGAAAGTGCTGTTTTCACAGTGCTAAGTACTCCCAACTCTATCAACAATGTAGGTTTTACCAGTTTTCTAAGTCTCTCTTATTTTCTTGTACTTATACTTGGAATTCTCTGTGTAAACCTCTGTAACTTCCCTAGGTAGATGAAACACTGTGTAACTTCTCTTGTTTCTATCTGTTACCAATCTTGAGAAACTCATACATTCTCTGTTCCCTGTTTCCCGGTGTTAGAGAAGTAGATTTCTTTCGGCGAAAGAGCTGTTTTCACAGTGCTAAGTACTCCCAACTCTATCCACAATGTAGGTTTTACCAGTTTTCTAAGTCTCTCTTATATTCTTGTACTTATACTTCGAATTCTCTGTGTAAACCTCTGTAACTTCTCTAGGTAGATGAATCACTGTGTACTTTCTCTTGTTTCTATCTGTTACCATTCTTGAGAAACTCATACATTCTCTTTTCACTGTTTCCCGGTCTTAGAGAAGTAGATTTCTTTCGGCGAAAGTGCTGTTTTCACAGTGCTAAGTACTCCCAACTCAATCAACAATGTAAATTTTACCAGTTTTCTAAGTCTCTCTTATTTTCTTGTACTTAAACTTGGAATTTTCTGTGAAAACCTCTGTAACTTCTCTAGGTAAATGAATCACTGTGTACTTCTTTTGTTTCTATCTGTTATTAATCTTGAGAAACTCATACATTCTCTGTTACCTCTTTCCCGGTGTTAGAGAAGTAGATTTCTTTCGGCGAAAGTACTGTTTTCACAGTGCTAAGAACTCCCAACTCTATCAACAATGTAGGTTTTACCAGTTTTCTAAGTCTCTCTTATTTTCTTGTAGTTATACTTGGAATTCTCTGTGTAAACCTCTGTAACTTCTCTAGATAGATAAATCACCGTGTACTTTCTCTTGTTTCTGTTACCAATCTTGAGAAACTCATACATTCCCTTTTCACTGTTTCCTGGTGTTAGAGAAGTAGATTTCTTTCGGCGAAAGTGCTGTTTTCACAGTGCTAAGTACTCCCAAATCAATCAACAATGTAGGTTTTACCAGGTTTCTAAGTCTCTCTTATTTTCTTGTACTTGGAATTCTCTGTGTAAACCTCTGTAACTTCTCTAGGTAGATGAATCACTGTGTACTTTCTCTTGTTTCTATCTTTTACCAATCTTGAGAAACTCATACATTCTCTTTTCCCTGTTTCCCGGTCTTAGAGAAGTAGATTTCTTTCGGCGAAAGTGCTGTTTTCATAGTGCTAGGTACTCCCAACTCAATCAACAATGTAAGTTTTACCAGTTTTCTAAGTCTCTCTTATTTTCTTGTACTTCAACTTGGAATTTTCTGTGTAAACCTCTGTAACTTCTCTAGATAGATGAATCACTGTGTACTTCTTTTGTTTCTATCTGTTACTAATCTTGAGAAACTCATACATTCTCTGTTACCTGTTTCCTGGTGTTAGAGAAGTAGATTTCTTTCGGCGAAAGTGCTGTTTTCACAGTGCTAAGTACTCTCAACTCTATCAACAATGTAGGTTTTACCAGTTTTCTAAGTCTCTCGTATCTTCTTTTACTTATACTTGGAATTCTCTGTGTAAACCTCTGTAACTTCTCTAGGTAGATGAATCACTGTGTACTTTCTCTTGTTTCTATCTGTTACCAAACTTGAGAAACTCATCCATTCTCTTTTCACTCTTTCCCGGTCTTAGAGAAGTAGATTTCTTTCGGCCAAAGTGCTGTTTTCACAGTGCTAAGTACTCCCAACTCAATCAACAATTTAAGTTTTACCAGTTTTCTCAGTCTCTCTTATCTTCTTTTACTTATACTTGGAATTTTCTGTGTAAACCTCTGTAACTTCTCAGGGTAGATGAATCACTGTGTACTTTCTCTTGTTTCTATCTGTTACCAATCTTGAGAAACTCATACATTCTCTTTTCACTCTTTCCCGGTCTTAGAGAAGTAGATTTCTTTCGGCGAAAGTGCTGTTTTCACAGTGCTAAGTACTCCCAACTCTATCCACAATGTAGGTTTTAACCGTTTTCTAAGTCTCTCTTATTTTCTTGTACTTATACTTGGAATTCTCTGTGTAAACCTCTGTAACTTCTCTAGGTAGATGAATCACTGTGTACTTTCTCTTGTTTCTATCTGTTACCAATCTTGAGAAACTCATACATTCTCTTTTCACTGTTTCCCGGTCTTAGAGAAGTAGACTTCTTTCGGCGAAAGTGCTGTTTTCACAGTGCTAAGTACTCCCAACTCAATCAACAATGTAAGTTTTACCAGTTTCCTAAGTCTCTCTTATATTCTTTTACTTATACTTGGAATTTTCTGTGTAAACCTGTGTACCTTCTCCAGGTAGATGAATCACTGTGTACTTCTTTTGTTTCTATCTGTTACTAATCTTGAGAAACTCATACATTCTCTGTTAACTGTTTCGCGGTCTTAGAGAAGTAGATTTCTTTCTGCGAAAGTGCTGTTTTCACAGTGCTAACTACTCCCAACTCTATCAACAATGTAGGTTTTACCAGTTTTCTAAGTCTCTCTCATTTTCTTGTACTTATACTTGGAATTCTCTGTGTAAACCTCTGTAAGTTCTCTATGTAGATGAATCACTGTGTACTTTCCCTTGTTTCTATCTGTTACCAATCTTGAGAAACTCATACATTCCCTGTTCCCTGTTTCCCGGTGTTAGACAAGTAGATTTCTTTCGGCGAAAGTGCTGTTTTCACAGTGCTAAGTACTCCCAACTCTATCAACAATGTAGGTTTTACCAGTTTTTTAAGTCTCTCTTATTTTCTTGTACTTATACTTGGAATTCTCTGTGTAAACCTCTGTAACTTCTCTAGGTAGATGAATCGCTGTGTACTTTCTCTTGTTTCTATCTTTTACCAATCTTGAGAAACTCATACATTCTCTTTTGACTGTCTCCCGGTCTTAGAGAAGTAGATTTCTTTCGGCGAAAGTGCTGTTTTCACAGTGCTAAGTACTCCCAACTCTATCAACAATGTAGGTTTTACCAGTTGTCTAAGTCTCTCTTATTTTCTTGTACTTATACATGGAATTCTCTGTGTAAACCTCTGTAACTTCTCTAGGTAGATGAATCACTGTGTACTTTCTCTTGTTTCTATCTGTTACCAATCTTGAGAAACTCATACATTCTCTCTTCCCTGTTTCCCGGTCTTAGAGAAGTAGATTTCTTTCGGCGAAAGTACTGTTTTCACAGTGCTAAGTTCTCCCAACTCTAACAACAATGTAGGTTTTACCAGTTTTCTAAGTCTCTCTTATTTTCTTGTACTTATACTTGGAATTCTCTGTGTAAACTTCTGTAACTTCTCTAGGTAGATGAATCACTGTTACTTTCTCTTGTTTCTATCTGTTACCAATCTTGAGAAACTCATACATTCTCTGTTCCCTGGTTCCCGGTATTAGAGAAGTAGATTTCTTTCTGCGAAAGTGCTGTTTTCACAGTGCTAAGTACTCCCAACTCTATCAACAATGTAGGTTTTACCAGTTTTCTAAGTCTCTCTTATTTTCTTGTATTTATACTTGGAATTCTCTGTGTAAACCTCTGTAACTTCTCTAGGTAGATGAATCACTGTGTACTTTCTCTTGTTTCTATCTGTTACCAATCTTGAGAAACTCATACATTCTCTTTTCACTGTTTCCCGGTCTTAGAGAAGTAGATTTCTTTTGGCGAAAGTGCTGTTTTCACAGTACTAAGTACTCCCAACTCAATCAACAATGTAAGTTTTACCAGTTTCCTAAGTCTCTCTTATTTTCTTGCACATAAAGTTGGAATTTTCTATGTAAACCTCTGTAACTTCTCTAGGAAGATGAATCACTGTGTACTTTCTCTTGTTTCTATCTGTTACCAATCTTGAGAAACTCATACATTCTCTTTTCACTGTTTCCCGGTCTTTGAGAAGTAGATTTCTTTCGGCGAAAGTGCTGTTTTCACAGTGCTAACTACTCCCAACTCTATCAACAATGTAGGTTTTACCAGTTTTCTAAGTCTCTCTTATTTTCTTGTACTTATACTTGGAATTCTCTGTGTAAACCTCTGTAACTTCTCTAGGTAGATGAATCACTGTGTACTTTCTCTTGGTTCTATCTGTTACCAATCTTGAGAAACTCATACATTCCCTTTTCACTGTTTCCAGGTCTTAGAGAAGTAGATTTCTTTCGGCAAAAGTGCTGTTTTCACAGAGCTAAGTACTCCAAACTCTATCAACAGTGTAGGTTTTACCAGTTTTCTAAGTTACTCTTATTTTCTTGTACTTATACTTGGAATTCTCTGTGTAAACCTCTGTAACTTCTCTAGGTAGATGAATCACTGTGTACTTTCTCTTGTTTCTATCTCTTACCAATCTTGAGAAACTCATACATTATCTTTTCACCGTTTCCCGGTCTTAGAGAAGTAGATTTCTTTCGGCAAAAGTGCTATTTTCACAGTGCTAAGTACTCCCAACTCAATCAACAATGTAAGTTTTACCAGTTTTCTAAGTCTCTCTTATCTTCTTTTACTTTTACTTGGAATTTTCTGTGTAAACCTCTGTAACTTCTCTAGGTAGATGAATCACCGTGTACTTTCTCTTGTTTCTGTTACCAAACTTGAGAAACTCATACATTCTCTTTTCACTGTTTCCCGGGCTTATAGAAGCCGATTTCCTTCGGCGAAAGTGCTGTTTCCACAGTACTAACTACTCCCAACTCTATCAACAATGTAGGTTTTACCAGTTTTCTAAGTCTCTTATTTTCCTGTACTTATACTTGGAATTCTCTGTGTAAACCTCTGTAAATCTCTAGGTAGATGAATCACTGTGTACTTTCTCTTGTTTCTATCTGTTACCAATTTTGAGAAACTCATACATTCTCTTTTCACTGTTTCCCGGTCTTAGAGAAGTAGATTTCTTTCGGCGAAAGTGCTGTTTTCACAGTGCTAAGTACTCCCAACTCTATCAACAATGTAGGTTTTACCAGTTTTCTAAGTCTCTCTTATTTTCTTGTACTTATACTTGGAATTCTCTTTGTAAACCTCTGTAACTTCCCTAGGTAGATGAAACACTGTGTACCTTCTCTTGTTTCTATCTGTTACCAATCTTGAGAAACTCATACATTCTCTGTTCCCTGTTTCCCGGTGTTAGAGAAGTAGATTTCTTTCGGCGAAAGAGCTGTTTTCACAGTGCTAAGTACTCCCAACTCTATCCACAATGTAGGTTTTACCAGTTTTCTAAGTCTCTCTTATATTCTTGTACTTATACTTCGAATTCTCTGTGTAAACCTCTGTAACTTCTCTAGGTAGATGAATCACTGTGTACTTTCTCTTGTTTCTATCTGTTACCATTCTTGAGAAACTCATACATTCTCTTTTCACTGTTTCCCGGTCTTAGAGAAGTAGATTTCTTTCGGCGAAAGTGCTGTTTTCACAGTGCTAAGTACTCCCAACTCAATCAACAATGTAAATTTTACCAGTTTTCTAAGTCTCTCTTATTTTCTTGTACTTAAACTTGGAATTTTCTGTGAAAAACTCTGTAACTTCTCTAGGTAAATGAATCACTGTGTACTTCTTTTGTTTCTATCTGTTACTAATCTTGAGAAACTCATACATTCTCTGTTACCTCTTTCCCGGTGTTAGAGAAGTAGATTTCTTTCGGCGAAAGTACTGTTTTCACAGTGCTAAGAACTCCCAACTCTATCAACAATGTAGGTTTTACCAGTTTTCTAAGTCTCTCTTATTTTCTTGTAGTTATACTTGGAATTCTCTGTGTAAACCTCTGTAACTTCTCTAGATAGATAAATCACCGTGTACTTTCTCTTGTTTCTGTTACCAATCTTGAGAAACTCATACATTCCCTTTTCACTGTTTCCCGGTCTTAGAGAAGTAGATTTCTTTAGGTGAAAGTGCTGTTTTCACAGTACTAAGTACTCCCAACTCTATCAACAATGTAGGTTTTACCAGTTTTCTAAGTCTCTCTTATATTCTTGTACTTATACTTGGAATTCTCTGTGTAAACCTCTGTAACTTCTCTAGGTAGATGAATCAATGTGTACTTTCTCTTGTTTCTATCTGTTACCAATTTTGAGAAACTCATACATTCTCTTTTCACTGTTTCCCGGTGTTAGAGAAGTAGATTTCTTTCGGCGAAAGTGCTGTTTTCACAGTGCTAAGTACTCCCAAATCAATCAACAATGTAGGTTTTACCAGGTTTCTAAGTCTCTCTTATTTTCTTGTACTTGGAATTCTCTGTGTAAACCTCTGTAACTTCTCTAGGTAGATGAATCACTGTGTACTTTCTCTTGTTTCTATCTTTTACCAATCTTGAGAAACTCATACATTCTCTTTTCCCTGTTTCCCGGTCTTAGAGAAGTAGATTTCTTTCGGCGAAAGTGCTGTTTTCATAGTGCTAGGTACTCCCAACTCAATCAACAATGTAAGTTTTACCAGTTTTCTAAGTCTCTCTTATTTTCTTGTACTTCAACTTGGAATTTTCTGTGTAAACCTCTGTAACTTCTCTAGATAGATGAATCACTGTGTACTTCTTTTGTTTCTATCTGTTACTAATCTTGAGAAACTCATACATTCTCTGTTACCTGTTTCCTGGTGTTAGAGAAGTAGATTTCTTTCGGCGAAAGTGCTGTTTTCACAGTGCTAAGTACTCTCAACTCTATCAACAATGTAGGTTTTACCAGTTTTCTAAGTCTCTCGTATCTTCTTTTACTTATACTTGGAATTCTCTGTGTAAACCTCTGTAACTTCTCAGGGTAGATGAATCACTGTGTACTTTCTCTTGTTTCTATCTGTTACCAATCTTGAGAAACTCATACATTCTCTTTTCACTGTTTCCCGGTCTTAGAGAAGTAGATTTCTTTCGGCGAAAGTGCTGTTTTCACAGTGCTAAGTACTCCCAACTCTATCCACAATGTAGGTTTTAACCGTTTTCTAAGTCTCTCTCATTTTCTTGTACTTATACTTGGAATTCTCTGTGTAAACCTCTGTAACTTCTCTAGGTAGATGAATCACTGTGTACTTTCTCTTGTTTCTATCTGTTACCAATCTTGAGAAACTCATACATTCTCTTTTCACTGTTTCCCGGTCTTAGAGAAGTAGACTTCTTTCGGCGAAAGTGCTGTTTTCACAGTGCTAAGTACTCCCAACTCAATCAACAATGTAAGTTTTACCAGTTTCCTAAGTCTCTCTTATATTCTTTTACTTATACTTGGAATTTTCTGTGTAAACCTGTGTACCTTCTCCAGGTAGATGAATCACTGTGTACTTCTTTTGTTTCTATCTGTTACTAATCTTGAGAAACTCATACATTCTCTGTTAACTGTTTCGCGGTCTTAGAGAAGTAGATTTCTTTCTGCGAAAGTGCTGTTTTCACAGTGCTAACTACTCCCAACTCTATCAACAATGTAGGTTTTACCAGTTTTCTAAGTCTCTCTCATTTTCTTGTACTTATACTTGGAATTCTCTGTGTAAACCTCTGTAAGTTCTCTATGTAGATGAATCACTGTGTACTTTCCCTTGTTTCTATCTGTTACCAATCTTGAGAAACTCATACATTCCCTGTTCCCTGTTTCCCGGTGTTAGACAAGTAGATTTCTTTCGGCGAAAGTGCTGTTTTCACAGTGCTAAGTACTCCCAACTCTATCAACAATGTAGGTTTTACCAGTTTTTTAAGTCTCTCTTATTTTCTTGTACTTATACTTGGAATTCTCTGTGTAAACCTCTGTAACTTCTCTAGGTAGATGAATCGCTGTGTACTTTCTCTTGTTTCTATCTTTTACCAATCTTGAGAAACCCATACATTCTCTTTTGACTGTCTCCCGGTCTTAGAGAAGTAGATTTCTTTCGGCGAAAGTACTGTTTTCACAGTGCTAAGTTCTCCCAACTCTAACAACAATGTAGGTTTTACCAGTTTTCTAAGTCTCTCTTATTTTCTTGTACTTATACTTGGAATTCTCTGTGTAAACTTCTGTAACTTCTCTAGGTAGATGAATCACTGTTACTTTCTCTTGTTTCTATCTGTTACCAATCTTGAGAAACTCATACATTCTCTGTTCCCTGGTTCCCGGTATTAGAGAAGTAGATTTCTTTCTGCGAAAGTGCTGTTTTCACAGTGCTAAGTACTCCCAACTCTATCAACAATGTAGGTTTTACCAGTTTTCTAAGTCTCTCTTATTTTCTTGTATTTATACTTGGAATTCTCTGTGTAAACCTCTGTAACTTCTCTAGGTAGATGAATCACTGTGTACTTTCTCTTGTTTCTATCTGTTACCAATCTTGAGAAACTCATACATTCTCTTTTCACTGTTTCCCGGTCTTAGAGAAGTAGATTTCTTTTGGCGAAAGTGCTGTTTTCACAGTACTAAGTACTCCCAACTCAATCAACAATGTAAGTTTTACCAGTTTCCTAAGTCTCTCTTATTTTCTTGCACATAAAGTTGGAATTTTCTATGTAAACCTCTGTAACTTCTCTAGGAAGATGAATCACTGTGTACTTTCTCTTGTTTCTATCTGTTACCAATCTTGAGAAACTCATACATTCTCTTTTCACTGTTTCCCGGTCTTTGAGAAGTAGATTTCTTTCGGCGAAAGTGCTGTTTTCACAGTGCTAACTACTCCCAACTCTATCAACAATGTAGGTTTTACCAGTTTTCTAAGTCTCTCTTATTTTCTTGTACTTATACTTGGAATTCTCTGTGTAAACCTCTGTAACTTCTCTAGGTAGATGAATCACTGTGTACTTTCTCTTGGTTCTATCTGTTACCAATCTTGAGAAACTCATACATTCCCTTTTCACTGTTTCCAGGTCTTAGAGAAGTAGATTTCTTTCGGCAAAAGTGCTGTTTTCACAGAGCTAAGTACTCCAAACTCTATCAACAGTGTAGGTTTTACCAGTTTTCTAAGTTACTCTTATTTTCTTGTACTTATACTTGGAATTCTCTGTGTAAACCTCTGTAACTTCTCTAGGTAGATGAATCACTGTGTACTTTCTCTTGTTTCTATCTCTTACCAATCTTGAGAAACTCATACATTATCTTTTCACCGTTTCCCGGTCTTAGAGAAGTAGATTTCTTTCGGCGAAAGTGCTATTTTCACAGTGCTAAGTACTCCCAACTCAATCAACAATGTAAGTTTTACCAGTTTTCTAAGTCTCTCTTATCTTCTTTTACTTTTACTTGGAATTTTCTGTGTAAACCTCTGTAACTTCTCTAGGTAGATGAATCACCGTGTACTTTCTCTTGTTTCTGTTACCAAACTTGAGAAACTCATACATTCTCTTTTCACTGTTTCCCGGGCTTATAGAAGCCGATTTCCTTCGGCGAAAGTGCTGTTTCCACAGTACTAACTACTCCCAACTCTATCAACAATGTAGGTTTTACCAGTTTTCTAAGTCTCTTATTTTCCTGTACTTATACTTGGAATTCTCTGTGTAAACCTCTGTAAATCTCTAGGTAGATGAATCACTGTGTACTTTCTCTTGTTTCTATCTGTTACCAATTTTGAGAAACTCATACATTCTCTTTTCACTGTTTCCCGGTCTTAGAGAAGTAGATTTCTTTCGGCGAAAGTGCTGTTTTCACAGTGCTAAGTACTCCCAACTCTATCAACAATGTAGGTTTTACCAGTTTTCTAAGTCTCTCTTATTTTCTTGTACTTATACTTGGAATTCTCTTTGTAAACCTCTGTAACTTCCCTAGGTAGATGAAACACTGTGTACCTTCTCTTGTTTCTATCTGTTACCAATCTTGAGAAACTCATACATTCTCTGTTCCCTGTTTCCCGGTGTTAGAGAAGTAGATTTCTTTCGGCGAAAGAGCTGTTTTCACAGTGCTAAGTACTCCCAACTCTATCCACAATGTAGGTTTTACCAGTTTTCTAAGTCTCTCTTATATTCTTGTACTTATACTTCGAATTCTCTGTGTAAACCTCTGTAACTTCTCTAGGTAGATGAATCACTGTGTACTTTCTCTTGTTTCTATCTGTTACCATTCTTGAGAAACTCATACATTCTCTTTTCACTGTTTCCCGGTCTTAGAGAAGTAGATTTCTTTCGGCGAAAGTGCTGTTTTCACAGTGCTAAGTACTCCCAACTCAATCAACAATGTAAATTTTACCAGTTTTCTAAGTCTCTCTTATTTTCTTGTACTTAAACTTGGAATTTTCTGTGAAAAACTCTGTAACTTCTCTAGGTAAATGAATCACTGTGTACTTCTTTTGTTTCTATCTGTTACTAATCTTGAGAAACTCATACATTCTCTGTTACCTCTTTCCCGGTGTTAGAGAAGTAGATTTCTTTCGGCGAAAGTACTGTTTTCACAGTGCTAAGAACTCCCAACTCTATCAACAATGTAGGTTTTACCAGTTTTCTAAGTCTCTCTTATTTTCTTGTAGTTATACTTGGAATTCTCTGTGTAAACCTCTGTAACTTCTCTAGATAGATAAATCACCGTGTACTTTCTCTTGTTTCTGTTACCAATTTTGAGAAACTCATACATTCCCTTTTCACTGTTTCCCGGTCTTAGAGAAGTAGATTTCTTTAGGTGAAAGTGCTGTTTTCACAGTACTAAGTACTCCCAACTCTATCAACAATGTAGGTTTTACCAGTTTTCTAAGTCTCTCTTATATTCTTGTACTTATACTTGGAATTCTCTGTGTAAACCTCTGTAACTTCTCTAGGTAGATGAATCAATGTGTACTTTCTCTTGTTTCTATCTGTTACCAATTTTGAGAAACTCATACATTCTCTTTTCACTGTTTCCCGGTGTTAGAGAAGTAGATTTCTTTCGGCGAAAGTGCTGTTTTCACAGTGCTAAGTACTCCCAAATCAATCAACAATGTAGGTTTTACCAGGTTTCTAAGTCTCTCTTATTTTCTTGTACTTGGAATTCTCTGTGTAAACCTCTGTAACTTCTCTAGGTAGATGAATCACTGTGTACTTTCTCTTGTTTCTATCTTTTACCAATCTTGAGAAACTCATACATTCTCTTTTCCCTGTTTCCCGGTCTTAGAGAAGTAGATTTCTTTCGGCGAAAGTGCTGTTTTCATAGTGCTAGGTACTCCCAACTCAATCAACAATGTAAGTTTTACCAGTTTTCTAAGTCTCTCTTATTTTCTTGTACTTCAACTTGGAATTTTCTGTGTAAACCTCTGTAACTTCTCTAGATAGATGAATCACTGTGTACTTCTTTTGTTTCTATCTGTTACTAATCTTGAGAAACTCATACATTATCTGTTACCTGTTTCCTGGTGTTAGAGAAGTAGATTTCTTTCGGCGAAAGTGCTGTTTTCACAGTGCTAAGTACTCTCAACTCTATCAACAATGTAGGTTTTACCAGTTTTCTAAGTCTCTCGTATCTTCTTTTACTTATACTTGGAATTCTCTGTGTAAACCTCTGTAACTTCTCTAGGTAGATGAATCACTGTGTACTTTCTCTTGTTTCTATCTGTTACCAAACTTGAGAAACTCATCCATTCTCTTTTCACTCTTTCCCGATCTTAGAGAAGTAGATTTCTTTCGGCCAAAGTGCTGTTTTCACAGTGCTAAGTACTCCCAACTCAATCAACAATTTAAGTTTTACCAGTTTTCTCAGTCTCTCTTATCTTCTTTTACTTATACTTGGAATTTTCTGTGTAAACCTCTGTAACTTCTCAGGGTAGATGAATCACTGTGTACTTTCTCTTGTTTCTATCTGTTACCAATCTTGAGAAACTCATACATTCTCTTTTCACTGTTTCCCGGTCTTAGAGAAGTAGATTTCTTTCGGCGAAAGTGCTGTTTTCACAGTGCTAAGTACTCCCAACTCTATCCACAATGTAGGTTTTAACCGTTTTCTAAGTCTCTCTCATTTTCTTGTACTTATACTTGGAATTCTCTGTGTAAACCTCTGTAACTTCTCTAGGTAGATGAATCACTGTGTACTTTCTCTTGTTTCTATCTGTTACCAATCTTGAGAAACTCATACATTCTCTTTTCACTGTTTCCCGGTCTTAGAGAAGTAGACTTCTTTCGGCGAAAGTGCTGTTTTCACAGTGCTAAGTACTCCCAACTCAATCAACAATGTAAGTTTTACCAGTTTCCTAAGTCTCTCTTATATTCTTTTACTTATACTTGGAATTTTCTGTGTAAACCTGTGTACCTTCTCCAGGTAGATGAATCACTGTGTACTTCTTTTGTTTCTATCTGTTACTAATCTTGAGAAACTCATACATTCTCTGTTAACTGTTTCGCGGTCTTAGAGAAGTAGATTTCTTTCTGCGAAAGTGCTGTTTTCACAGTGCTAACTACTCCCAACTCTATCAACAATGTAGGTTTTACCAGTTTTCTAAGTCTCTCTCATTTTCTTGTACTTATACTTGGAATTCTCTGTGTAAACCTCTGTAAGTTCTCTATGTAGATGAATCACTGTGTACTTTCCCTTGTTTCTATCTGTTACCAATCTTGAGAAACTCATACATTCCCTGTTCCCTGTTTCCCGGTGTTAGACAAGTAGATTTCTTTCGGCGAAAGTGCTGTTTTCACAGTGCTAAGTACTCCCAACTCTATCAACAATGTAGGTTTTACCAGTTTTTTAAGTCTCTCTTATTTTCTTGTACTTATACTTGGAATTCTCTGTGTAAACCTCTGTAACTTCTCTAGGTAGATGAATCGCTGTGTACTTTCTCTTGTTTCTATCTTTTACCAATCTTGAGAAACCCATACATTCTCTTTTGACTGTCTCCCGGTCTTAGAGAAGTAGATTTCTTTCGGCGAAAGTGCTGTTTTCACAGTGCTAAGTACTCCCAACTCTATCAACAATGTAGGTTTTACCAGTTGTCTAAGTCTCTCTTATTTTCTTGTACTTATACTTGGAATTCTCTGTGTAAACCTCTGTAACTTCTCTAGGTAGATGAATCACTGTGTACTTTCTCTTGTTTCTATCTGTTACCAATCTTGAGAAACTCATACATTCTCTCTTCCCTGTTTCCCGGTCTTAGAGAAGTAGATTTCTTTCGGCGAAAGTACTGTTTTCACAGTGCTAAGTTCTCCCAACTCTAACAACAATGTAGGTTTTACCAGTTTTCTAAGTCTCTCTTATTTTCTTGTACTTATACTTGGAATTCTCTGTGTAAACTTCTGTAACTTCTCTAGGTAGATGAATCACTGTTACTTTCTCTTGTTTCTATCTGTTACCAATCTTGAGAAACTCATACATTCTCTGTTCCCTGGTTCCCGGTATTAGAGAAGTAAATTTCTTTCTGCGAAAGTGCTGTTTTCACAGTGCTAAGTACTCCCAACTCTATCAACAATGTAGGTTTTACCAGTTTTCTAAGTCTCTCTTATTTTCTTGTATTTATACTTGGAATTCTCTGTGTAAACCTCTGTAACTTCTCTAGGTAGATGAATCACTGTGTACTTTCTCTTGTTTCTATCTGTTACCAATCTTGAGAAACTCATACATTCTCTTTTCACTGTTTCCCGGTCTTAGAGAAGTAGATTTCGTTTGGCGAAAGTGCTGTTTTCACAGTACTAAGTACTCCCAACTCAATCAACAATGTAAGTTTTACCAGTTTCCTAAGTCTCTCTTATTTTCTTGCACATAAAGTTGGAATTTTCTATGTAAACCTCTGTAACTTCTCTAGGAAGATGAATCACTGTGTACTTTCTCTTGTTTCTATCTGTTACCAATCTTGAGAAACTCATACATTCTCTTTTCACTGTTTCCCGGTCTTTGAGAAGTAGATTTCTTTCGGCGAAAGTGCTGTTTTCACAGTGCTAACTACTCCCAACTCTATCAACAATGTAGGTTTTACCAGTTTTCTAAGTCTCTCTTATTTTCTTGTACTTATACTTGGAATTCTCTGTGTAAACCTCTGTAACTTCTCTAGGTAGATGAATCACTGTGTACTTTCTCTTGGTTCTATCTGTTACCAATCTTGAGAAACTCATACATTCCCTTTTCACTGTTTCCAGGTCTTAGAGAAGTAGATTTCTTTCGGCAAAAGTGCTGTTTTCACAGACTTAGTACTCCCAACTCTATCAACAGTGTAGGTTTTACCAGTTTTCTAAGTTACTCTTATTTTCTTGTACTTATACTTGGAATTCTCTGTGTAAACCTCTGTAACTTCTCTAGGTAGATGAATCACTGTGTACTTTCTCTTGTTTCTATCTCTTACCAATCTTGAGAAACTCATACATTATCTTTTCACCGTTTCCCGGTCTTAGAGAAGTAGATTTCTTTCGGCGAAAGTGCTGTTTTCACAGTGCTAAGTACTCCCAACTCAATCAACAATGTAAGTTTTACCAGTTTTCTAAGTCTCTCTTATCTTCTTTTACTTTTACTTGGAATTTTCTGTGTAAACCTCTGTAACTTCTCTAGGTAGATGAATCACCGTGTACTTTCTCTTGTTTCTGTTACCAAACTTGAGAAACTCATACATTCTCTTTTCACTGTTTCCCGGGCTTATAGAAGCCGATTTCCTTCGGCGAAAGTGCTGTTTCCACAGTACTAACTACTCCCAACTCTATCAACAATGTAGGTTTTACCAGTTTTCTAAGTCTCTTATTTTCTTGTACTTATACTTGGAATTCTCTGTGTAAACCTCTGTAAATCTCTAGGTAGATGAATCACTGTGTACTTTCTCTTGTTTCTATCTGTTACCAATTTTGAGAAACTCATACATTCTCTTTTCACTGTTTCCCGGTCTTAGAGAAGTAGATTTCTTTCGGCGAAAGTGCTGTTTTCACAGTGCTAAGTACTCCCAACTCTATCAACAATGTAGGTTTTACCAGTTTTCTAAGTCTCTCTTATTTTCTTGTACTTATACTTGGAATTCTCTGTGTAAACCTCTGTAACTTCCCTAGGTAGATGAAACACTGTGTACCTTCTCTTGTTTCTATCTGTTACCAATCTTGAGAAACTCATACATTCACTGTTCCCTGTTTCCCGGTGTTAGAGAAGTAGATTTCTTTCGGCGAAAGAGCTGTTTTCACAGTGCTAAGTACTCCCAACTCTATCCACAATGTAGGTTTTACCAGTTTTCTAAGTCTCTCTTATATTCTTGTACTTATACTTCGAATTCTCTGTGTAAACCTCTGTAACTTCTCTAGGTAGATGAATCACTGTGTACTTTCTCTTGTTTCTATCTGTTACCATTCTTGAGAAACTCATACATTCTCTTTTCACTGTTTCCCGGTCTTAGAGAAGTAGATTTCTTTCGGCGAAAGTGCTGTTTTCACAGTGCTAAGTACTCCCAACTCAATCAACAATGTAAATTTTACCAGTTTTCTAAGTCTCTCTTATTTTCTTGTACTTAAACTTGGAATTTTCTGTGAAAACCTCTGTAACTTCTCTAGGTAAATGAATCACTGTGTACTTCTTTTGTTTCTATCTGTTATTAATCTTGAGAAACTCATACATTCTCTGTTACCTCTTTCCCGGTGTTAGAGAAGTAGATTTCTTTCGGCGAAAGTACTGTTTTCACAGTGCTAAGAACTCCCAACACTATCAACAATGTAGGTTTTACCAGTTTTCTAAGTCTCTCTTATTTTCTTGTAGTTATACTTGGAATTCTCTGTGTAAACCTCTGTAACTTCTCTAGATAGATAAATCACCGTGTACTTTCTCTTGTTTCTGTTACCAATCTTGAGAAACTCATACATTCCCTTTTCACTGTTTCCCGGTCTTAGAGAAGTAGATTTCTTTAGGCGAAAGTGCTGTTTTCACAGTACTAAGTACTCCCAACTCTATCAACAATGTAGGTTTTACCAGTTTTCTAAGTCTCTCTTATATTCTTGTACTTATACTTGGAATTCTCTGTGTAAACCTCTGTAACTTCTCTAGGTAGATGAATCAATGTGTACTTTCTCTTGTTTCTATCTGTTAACAATTTTGAGAAACTCATACATTCTCTTTTCACTGTTTCCCGGTGTTAGAGAAGTAGATTTCTTTCGGCGAAAGTGCTGTTTTCACAGTGCTAAGTACTCCCAAATCAATCAACAATGTAGGTTTTACCAGGTTTCTAAGTCTCTCTTATTTTCTTGTACTTGGAATTCTCTGTGTAAACCTCTGTAACTTCTCTAGGTAGATGAATCACTGTGTACTTTCTCTTGTTTCTATCTTTTACCAATCTTGAGAAACTCATACATTCTCTTTTCCCTGTTTCCCGGTCTTAGAGAAGTAGATTTCTTTCGGCGAAAGTGCTGTTTTCATAGTGCTAGGTACTCCCAACTCAATCAACAATGTAAGTTTTACCAGTTTTCTAAGTCTCTCTTATTTTCTTGTACTTCAACTTGGAATTTTCTGTGTAAACCTCTGTAACTTCTCTAGATAGATGAATCACTGTGTACTTCTTTTGTTTCTATCTGTTACTAATCTTGAGAAACTCATACATTCTCTGTTACCTGTTTCCTGGTGTTAGAGAAGTAGATTTCTTTCGGCGAAAGTGCTGTTTTCACAGTGCTAAGTACTCTCAACTCTATCAACAATGTAGGTTTTACCAGTTTTGTAAGTCTCTCTTATTTTCTTTTACTTATACTTGGAATTCTCTGTGTAAACCTCTGTAACTTCTCTAGGTAGATGAATCACTGTGTACTTTCTCTTGTTTCTATCTGTTACCAAACTTGAGAAACTCATACATTCTCTTTTCACTGTTTCCCGGTCTTAGAGAAGTAGATTTCTTTCGGCCAAAGTGCTGTTTTCACAGTGCTAAGTACTCCCAACTCAATCAACAATTTAAGTTTTACCAGTTTTCTCAGTCTCTCTTATCTTCTTTTACTTATACTTGGAATTTTCTGTGTAAACCTCTGTAACTTCTCAGGGTAGATGAATCCCTGTGTACTTTCTCTTGTTTCTATCTGTTACCAATCTTGAGAAATTCATACATTCTCTTTTCACTCTTTCCCGGTCTTAGAGAAGTAGATTTCTTTCGGCGAAAGTGCTGTTTTCACAGTGCTAAGTACTCCCAACTCTATCCACAATGTAGGTTTTAACCGTTTTCTAAGTCTCTCTTATTTTCTTGTACTTATACTTGGAATTCTCTGTGTAAACCTCTGTAACTTCTCTAGGTAGATGAATCACTGTGTACTTTCTCTTGTTTCTATCTGTTACCAATCTTGAGAAACTCATACATTCTCTTTTCACTGTTTCCCGGTCTTAGAGAAGTAGACTCCTTTCGGCGAAAGTGCTGTTTTCACAGTGCTAAGTACTCCCAACTCAATCAACAATGTAAGTTTTACCAGTTTCCTAAGTCTCTCTTATATTCTTTTACTTATACTTGGAATTTTCTGTGTAAACCTCTGTACCTTCTCCAGGTAGATGAATCACTGTGTACTTCTTTTGTTTCTATCTGTTACTAATCTTGAGAAACTCATACATTCTCTGTTAACTGTTTCGCGGTCTTAGAGAAGTAGATTTCTTTCTGCGAAAGTGCTGTTTTCACAGTGCTAACTACTCCCAACTCTATCAACAATGTAGGCTTTACCAGTTTTCTAAGTCTCTCTTATTTTCTTGTACTTATACTTGGAATTCTCTGTGTAAACCTCTGTAACTTCTCTAGGTAGATGAATCACCGTGTACTTTCTCTTGTTTCTGTTACCAAACTTGAGAAACTCATACATTCTCTTTTCACTGTTTCCCGGGCTTATAGAAGCCGATTTCCTTCGGCGAAAGTGCTGTTTCCACAGTACTAAGTAGTCCCAACTCTATCAACAATGTAGGTTTTACCAGTTTTCTAAGTCTCTTATTTTCTTGTACTTATACTTGGAATTCTCTGTGTAAACATCTGTAACTTCTCAGGGTAGATGAATCACTGTGTACTTTCTCTTGTTTCTATCTGTTACCAATCTTGAGAAACTCATACATTCTCTTTTCACTCTTTCCCGGTCTTAGAGAAGTAGATTTCTTTCGGCGAAAGTGCTGTTTTCACAGTGCTAAGTACTCCCAACTCTATCCACAATGTAGGTTTTACCAGTTTTCTAAGTCTCTCTTATTTTCTTGTACTTATACTTGGAATTCTCTGTGTAAACCTCTGTAACTTCTCTAGGTAGATGAATCACTGTGTACTTTCTCTTGTTTCTATCTGTTACCAATCTTGAGAAACTCATACATTCTCTTTTCACTGTTTCCCGGTCTTAGAGAAGTAGACTTCTTTCGGCGAAAGTGCTGTTTTCACAGTGCTAAGTACTCCCAACTCAATCAGCAATGTAAGTTTTACCAGTTTTCTAAGTCTCTCTTATTTTCTTGTACTTAAACGTGGAATTTTCTGTGTAAACCTCTGTAACTTCTCTAGGTAGATGAATCACTGTGTACTTCTTTTGTTTCTATGTGTTACTAATCTTGAGAAACTCATACATTCTCTGTTACCTGTTTCCCGGTGTTAGACAAGTAGATTTCTTTCGGCGAAAGTGCTGTTTTCACAGTGCTAAGTACTCCCAAATCAATCAACAATTTAAGTTTTACCAGTTTTCTCAGTCTCTCTTATCTTCTTTTACTTATACTTGGAATTTTCTGTGTAAACCTCTGTAACTTCTCTAGGTAGATGAATCACTGTGTACTTTCTCTTGTTTCTATCTGTTACCAATCTTGAGAAACTCATACATTCTATTTTCACTCTTTCCCGGTCTTAGAGAAGTAGATTTCTTTCGGCGAAAGTGCTGTTTTCACAGTGCTAAGTACTCCCAACTCTATCAACAATGTAGGTTTTACCAGTTTTTTAAGTCTCTCTTATTTTCTTGTACTTATACTTGGAATTCTCTGTGTAAACCTCTGTAACTTCTCTAGGTAGATGAATCACTGTGTACTTTCTCTTGTTTCTATCTTTTACCAATCTTGAGAAACTCATACATTCTCTTTTGACTGTCTCCCGGTCTTAGAGAAGTAGATTTCTTTCGGCGAAAGTGCTGTTTACACAGTGCTAGGTACTCCCAACTCAATCAACAATGTAAGTTTTACCAGTTTCCTAAGTCTCTCTTATCTTCTTTTACTTATACTTGGAATTTTCTGTGTAAACCTCTGTACCTTCTCTAGGTAGATGAATCACTGTGTACTTCTTTTGTTTCTATCTGTTACTAATCTTGAGAAACTCATACATTCTCTGTTAACTTTTTCGCGGTCTTAGAGAAGTAGATTTCTTTCTGCGAAAGTGCTGTTTTCACAGTGCTAAGTACTCCCAACTCTATCAACAATGTAGGTTTTACCAGTTTTCTTAGTCTCTCTTATTTTCTTGTAGTTATACTTGGAATTCTCTGTGTAAACCTCTGTAACTTCTCTAGATAGATAAATCACCGTGTGCTTTCTCTTGTTTCTGTTACCAATCTTGAGAAACTCATACATTCCCTTTTCACTGTTTCCCGGTCTTAGAGAAGTAGATTTCTTTAGGCGAAAGTGCTGTTTTCACAGTACTAAGTACTCCCAACTCTATCAACAATGTAGGTTTTACCAGTTTTCTAAGTCTCTCTTATATTCTTGTACTTATACTTGGAATTCTCTGTGTAAACCTCTGTAACTTCTCTAGGTAGATGAATCAATGTGTACTTTCTCTTGTTTCTATCTGTTACCAATTTTGAGAAACTCATACATTCTCTTTTCACTGTTTCCCGGTGTTAGAGAAGTAGATTTCTTTCGGCGAAAGTGCTGTTTTCACAGTGCTAAGTACTCCCAAATCAATCAACAATGTAGGTTTTACCAGGTTTCTAAGTCTCTCTTATTTTCTTGTACTTGGAATTCTCTGTGTAAACCTCTGTAACTTCTCTAGGTAGATGAATCACTGTGTACTTTCTCTTGTTTCTATCTTTTACCAATCTTGAGAAACTCATACATTCTCTTTTCCCTGTTTCCCGGACTTAGAGAAGTAGATTTCTTTCGGCGAAAGTGCTGTTTTCATAATGCTAGGTACTCCCAACTCAATCAACAATGTAAGTTTTACCAGTTTTCTAAGTCTCTCTTATTTTCTTGTACTTCAACTTGGAATTTTCTGTGTAAACCTCTGTAACTTCTCTAGATAGATGAATCACTGTGTACTTCTTTTGTTTCTATCTGTTACTAATCTTGAGAAACTCATACATTCTCTGTTACCTGTTTCCTGGTGTTAGAGAAGTAGATTTCTTTCGGCGAAAGTGCTGTTTTCACAGTGCTAAGTACTCTCAACTCTATCAACAATGTAGGTTTTACCAGTTTTCTAAGTCTCTCTTATTTTCTTTTACTTATACTTGGAATTCTCTGTGTAAACCTCTGTAACTTCTCTAGGTAGATGAATCACTGTGTACTTTCTCTTGTTTCTATCTGTTACCAAACTTGAGAAACTCATCCATTCTCTTTTCACTCTTTCCCGGTCTTAGAGAAGTAGATTTCTTTCGGCCAAAGTGCTGTTTTCACAGTGCTAAGTACTCCCAACTCAATCAACAATTTAAGTTTTACCAGTTTTCTCAGTCTCTCTTATCTTCTTTTACTTATACTTGGAATTTTCTGTGTAAACCTCTGTAACTTCTCAGGGTAGATGAATCACTGTGTACTTTCTCTTGTTTCTATCTGTTACCAATCTTGAGAAATTCATACATTCTCTTTTCACTCTTTCCCGGTCTTAGAGAAGTAGATTTCTTTCGGCGAAAGTGCTGTTTTCACAGTGCTAAGTACTCCCAACTCTATCCACAATGTAGGTTTTAACAGTTTTCTAAGTCTCTCTTATTTTCTTGTACTTATACTTGGAATTCTCTGTGTAAACCTCTGTAACTTCTCTAGGTAGATGAATCACTGTGTACTTTCTCTTGTTTCTATCTGTTACCAATCTTGAGAAACTCATACATTCTCTTTTCACTGTTTCCCGGTCTTAGAGAAGTAGACTTCTTTCGGCGAAAGTGCTGTTTTCACAGTGCTAAGTACTCCCAACTCAATCAGCAATGTAAGTTTTACCAGTTTTCTAAGTCTCTCTTATTTTCTTGTACTTAAACTTGGAATTTTCTGTGTAAACCTCTGTAACTTCTCTAGGTAGATGAATCACTGTGTACTTCTTATGTTTCGATGTGTTACTAATCTTGAGAAACTCATACATTCTCTGTTACCTGTTTCCCGGTGTTAGACAAGTAGATTTCTTTCGGCGAAAGTGCTGTTTTCACAGTGCTAAGTACTCCCAAATCAATCAACAATTTAAGTTTTACCAGTTTTCTCAGTCTCTCTTATCTTCTTTTACTTATACTTGGAATTTTCTGTGTAAACCTCTGTAACTTCTCTAGGTAGATGAATCACTGTGTACTTTCTCTTGTTTCTATCTGTTACCAATCTTGAGAAACTCATACATTCTATTTTCACTCTTTCCCGGTCTTAGAGAAGTAGATTTCTTTCGGCGAAAGTGCTGTTTTCACAGTGCTAAGTACTCCCAACTCTATCAACAATGTAGGTTTTACCAGTTTTTTAAGTCTCTCTTATTTTCTTGTACTTATACTTGGAATTTTCTGTGTAAACCTCTGTAACTTCTCTAGGTAGATGAATCACTGTGTACTTTCTCTTGTTTCTATCTCTTACCAATCTTGAGAAACTCATACATTATCTTTTCACCGTTTCCCGGTCTTAGAGAAGTAGATTTCTTTCGGCGAAAGTGCTGTTTTCACAGTGCTAAGTACTCCCAAATCAATCAACAATGTAGGTTTTACCAGGTTTCTAAGTCTCTCTT
Organism: Heterohyrax brucei; assembly: GCA_028571685.1. Taxonomy (NCBI): domain Eukaryota; kingdom Metazoa; phylum Chordata; class Mammalia; order Hyracoidea; family Procaviidae; genus Heterohyrax; species Heterohyrax brucei. Next base: position 216,145,856 of record CM053141.1, on the reverse strand, counting down.
ATTTTCTTGTACTTGGAATTCTCTGTGTAAACCTCTGTAACTTCTCTAGGTAGATGAATCACTGTGTACTTTCTCTTGTTTCTATCTTTTAGCAATCTTGAGAAACTCATACATTCTCTTTTCCCTGTTTCCCGGTCTTAGAGAAGTAGATTTCTTTCGGCGAAAGTGCTGTTTTCATAATGCTAGGTACTCCCAACTCAATCAACAATGTAAGTTTTACCAGTTTTCTAAGTCTCTCTTATTTTCTTGTACTTCAACTTGGAATTTTCTGTGTAAACCTCTGTAACTTCTCTAGATAGATGAATCACTGTGTACTTCTTTTGTTTCTATCTGTTACTAATCTTGAGAAACTCATACATTCTCTGTTACCTGTTTCCTGGTGTTAGAGAAGTAGATTTCTTTCGGCGAAAGTGCTGTTTTCACAGTGCTAAGTACTCTCAACTCTATCAACAATGTAGGTTTTACCAGTTTTCTAAGTCTCTCTTATATTCTTTTACTTATACTTGGAATTTTCTGTGTAAACCTCTGTACCTTCTCCAGGTAGATGAATCACTGTGTACCTCTTTTGTTTCTATCTGTTACTAATCTTGAGAAACTCATACATTCTCTGTTAACTGTTTCGCGGTCTTAGAGAAGTAGATTTCTTTCTGCGAAAGTGCTGTTTTCACAGTGCTAACTACTCCCAACTCTATCAACAATGTAGGTTTTACCAGTTTTCTAAGTCTCTCTTATTTTCTTGTACTTATACTTGGAATTCTCTGTGTAAACCTCTGTAACTTCTCTAGGTAGATGAATCACTGTGTACTTTCTCTTGTTTCTATCTCTTACCAATCTTGAGAAACTCATACATTATCTTTTCACCGTTTCCCGGTCTTAGAGAAGTAGATTTCTTTCGGCGAAAGTGCTGTTTTCACAGTGCTAAGTACTCCCAAATCAATCAACAATGTAGGTTTTACCAGGTTTCTAAGTCTCTCTTATTTTCTTGTACTTGGAATTCTCTGTGTAAACCTCTGTAACTTCTCTAGGTAGATGAATCACTGTGTACTTTCTCTTGTTTCTATCTTTTACCAATCTTGAGAAACTCATACATTCTCTTTTCCCTGTTTCCCGGTCTTAGAGAAGTAGATTTCTTTCGGCGAAAGTGCTGTTTTCATAATGCTAGGTACTCCCAACTCAATCAACAATGTAAGTTTTACCAGTTTTCTAAGTCTCTCTTATTTTCTTGTACTTCAACTTGGAATTTTCTGTGTAAACCTCTGTAACTTCTCTAGATAGATGAATCACTGTGTACTTCTTTTGTTTCTATCTGTTACTAATCTTGAGAAACTCATACATTCTCTGTTACCTGTTTCCTGGTGTTAGAGAAGTAGATTTCTTTCGGCGAAAGTGCTGTTTTCACAGTGCTAAGTACTCTCAACTCTATCAACAATGTAGGTTTTACCAGTTTTCTAAGTCTCTCTTATTTTCTTTTACTTATACTTGGAATTCTCTGTGTAAACCTCTGTAACTTCTCTAGGTAGATGAATCACTGTGTACTTTCTCTTGTTTCTATCTGTTACCAAACTTGAGAAACTCATCCATTCTCTTTTCACTCTTTCCCGGTCTTAGAGAAGTAGATTTCTTTCGGCCAAAGTGCTGTTTTCACAGTGCTAAGTACTCCCAACTCAATCAACAATTTAAGTTTTACCAGTTTTCTCAGTCTCTCTTATCTTCTTTTACTTATACTTGGAATTTTCTGTGTAAACCTCTGTAACTTCTCAGGGTAGATGAATCACTGTGTACTTTCTCTTGTTTCTATCTGTTACCAATCTTGAGAAACTCATACATTCTCTTTTCACTCTTTCCCGGTCTTAGAGAAGTAGATTTCTTTCGGCGAAAGTGCTGTTTTCACAGTGCTAAGTACTCCCAACTCTATCCACAATGTAGGTTTTAACAGTTTTCTAAGTCTCTCTTATTTTCTTGTACTTATACTTGGAATTCTCTGTGTAAACCTCTGTAACTTCTCTAGGTAGATGAATCACTGTGTACTTTCTCTTGTTTCTATCTGTTACCAATCTTGAGAAACTCATACATTCTCTTTTCACTGTTTCCCGGTCTTAGAGAAGTAGACTTCTTTCGGCGAAAGTGCTGTTTTCACAGTGCTAAGTACTCCCAACTCAATCAACAATGTAAGTTTTACCAGTTTCCTAAGTCTCTCTTATATTCTTTTACTTATACTTGGAATTTTCTGTGTAAACCTCTGTACCTTCTCCAGGTAGATGAATCACTGTGTACTTCTTTTGTTTCTATCTGTTACTAATCTTGAGAAACTCATACATTCTCTGTTAACTGTTTCGCGGTCTTAGAGAAGTAGATTTCTTTCTGCGAAAGTACTGTTTTCACAGTGCTAACTACTCCCAACTCTATCAACAATGTAGGTTTTACCAGTTTTCTAAGTCTCTCTTATTTTCTTGTACTTATACTTGGAATTCTCTGTGTAAACCTCTGTAACTTCTCTAGGTAGATGAATCACCGTGTACTTTCTCTTGTTTCTGTTACCAAACTTGAGAAACTCATACATTCTCTTTTCACTGTTTCCCGGGCTTATAGAAGCCGATTTCCTTCGGCGAAAGTGCTGTTTCCACAGTACTAAGTAGTCCCAACTTTATCAACAATGTAGGTTTTACCAGTTTTCTAAGTCTCTTATTTTCTTGTACTTATACTTGGAATTCTCTGTGTAAACCTCTGTAACTTCTCAGGGTAGATGAATCACTGTGTACTTTCTCTTGTTTCTATCTGTTACCAATCTTGAGAAACTCATACATTCTCTTTTCACTCTTTCCCGGTCTTAGAGAAGTAGATTTCTTTCGGCGAAAGTGCTGTTTTCACAGTGCTAAGTACTCCCAACTCTATCCACAATGTAGGTTTTAACAGTTTTCTAAGTCTCTCTTATTTTCTTGTACTTATACTTGGAATTCTCTGTGTAAACCTCTGTAACTTCTCTAGGTAGATGAATCACTGTGTACTTTCTCTTGTTTCTATCTGTTACCAATCTTGAGAAACTCATACATTCTCTTTTCACTGTTTCCCGGTCTTAGAGAAGTAGACTTCTTTCGGCGAAAGTGCTGTTTTCACAGTGCTAAGTACTCCCAACTCAATCAGCAATGTAAGTTTTACCAGTTTTCTAAGTCTCTCTTATTTTCTTGTACTTAAACTTGGAATTTTCTGTGTAAACCTCTGTAACTTCTCTAGGTAGATGAATCACTGTGTACTTCTTTTGTTTCTATGTGTTACTAATCTTGAGAAACTCATACATTCTCTGTTACCTGTTTCCCGGTGTTAGACAAGTAGATTTCTTTCGGCGAAAGTGCTGTTTTCACAGTGCTAAGTACTCCCAAATCAATCAACAATTTAAGTTTTACCAGTTTTCTCAGTCTCTCTTATCTTCTTTTACTTATACTTGGAATTTTCTGTGTAAACCTATGTAACTTCTCTAGGTAGATGAATCACTGTGTACTTTCTCTTGTTTCTATCTGTTACCAATCTTGAGAAACTCATACATTCTATTTTCACTCTTTCCCGGTCTTAGAGAAGTAGATTTCTTTCGGCGAAAGTGCTGTTTTCACAGTGCTAAGTACTCCCAACTCTATCAACAATGTAGGTTTTACCAGTTTTTTAAGTCTCTCTTATTTTCTTGTACTTATACTTGGAATTCTCTGTGTAAACCTCTGTAACTTCTCTAGGTAGATGAATCACTGTGTACTTTCTCTTGTTTCTATCTTTTACCAATCTTGAGAAACTCATACATTGTCTTTTGACTGTCTCCCGGTCTTAGAGAAGTAGATTTCTTTCGGCGAAAGTGCTGTTTACACAGTGCTAGGTACTCCCAACTCAATCAACAATGTAAGTTTTACCAGTTTCCTAAGTCTCTCTTATCTTCTTTTACTTATACTTGGAATTTTCTGTGTAAACCTCTGTACCTTCTCTAGGTAGATGAATCACTGTGTACTTCTTTCGTTTCTATCTGTTACTAATCTTGAGAAACTCATACATTCTCTGTTAACTTTTTCGCGGTCTTAGAGAAGTAGATTTCTTTCTGCGAAAGTGCTGTTTTCACAGTGCTAAGTACTCCCAACTCTATCAACAATGTAGGTTTTACCAGTTTTCTAAGTCTCTCTTATTTTCTTGTACTTATACTTGGAATTCTCTGTGTAAACCTCTGTAACTGCTCTAGGTAGATGAATCACTGTGTACTTCCTCTTGTTTCTATCAGTTACCAATCTTGAGAAACTCATACATTCTCTTTTCACTGTTTCCCGGTCTTAGAGAAGTAGATTTCTTTCGGCGAAAGTGCTGTTTTCACAGTGCTAAGTACTACCAACTCTATCAACAATGTAGGTTTTACCAGTTTTCTAAGTTTCTCTCATTTTCTTATACTTATACTTGGAATTCTCTGTGTAAACCTCTGTAAGTTCTCTAGGTAGATGAATCACTGTGTACTTTCTCTTGTTTCTACCTGTTACCAATCTTGAGAAACTCATACATTCCCTGTTCCCTGTTTCCCGGTGTTAGAGAAGTAGATTTCTTTCGGCGAAAGTGCTGTTTTCACAGTGCTAAGTACTCCCAACTCTATCAACAATGTAGGTTTTACCAGTTTTCTAAGTCTCTCTTATTTTCTTGTACTTATACTTGGAATTCTCTGAGTAAACCTCTGTAACTTCTCTAGGTAGATGAATCACTGTGTACTTTCTCTTGTTTCTATCTGTTACCAATCTTGAGAAACTCATACATTCTCTGTTCCCTGTTTCCCGGTGTTAGAGAAGTAGATTTCTTTCGGCGAAAGTGCTGTTTTCACAGTGCTAAGGACTCCCAACTCTATCAACAATGTAGGTTTTACCAGTTGTCTAAGTCTCTCTTATTTTCTTGTACTTATACTTGGAATTCTCTGTGTAAACCTCTGTAACTTCTCTAGGTAGATGAATCACTGTGTACTTTCTCTTGTTTCTATCTGTTACCAATCTTGAGAAACTCATACATTCTCTCTTCCCTGTTTCCCGGTCTTAGAGAAGTAGATTTCTTTCGGCGAAAGTACTGTTTTCACAGTGCTAAGTTCTCCCAACTCTAACAACAATGTAGGTTTTAACAGTTTTCTAAGTCTCTCTTATTTTCTTGTACTTATACTTGGAATTCTCTGTGTAAACCTCTGTAACTTCTCTAGGTAGATGAATCACTGTTACTTTCTCTTGTTTCTATCTGTTACCAATCTTGAGAAACTCATACATTCTCTGTTCCCTGGTTCCCGGTGTTAGAGAAGTAGATTTCTTTCTGCGAAAGTGCTGTTTTCACAGTGCTAAGTACTCCCAACTCTATCAACAATGTAGGTTTTACCAGTTTTCTAAGTCTCTCTTATTTTCTTGTATTTATACTTGGAATTCTCTGTGTAAACCTCTGTAACTTCTCTAGGTAGATGAATCACTGTGTACTTTCTCTTGTTTCTATCTGTTACCAATCTTGAGAAACTCATACATTCTCTTTTCACTGTTTCCCGGTCTTAGAGAAGTAGATTTCTTTTGGCGAAAGTGCTGTTTTCACAGTACTAAGTACTCCCAACTCAATCAACAATGTAAGTTTTACCAGGTTCCTAAGTCTCTCTTATTTTCTTGCACATAAAGTTGGAATTTTCTATGTAAACCTCTGTAACTTCTCTAGGAAGATGAATGACTGTGTACTTTCTCTTGTTTCTATCTGTTACCAATCTTGAGAAACTCATACATTCTCTTTTCACTGTTTCCCGGTCTTTGAGAAGTAGATTTTTTTCGGCGAAAGTGCTGTTTTCACAGTGCTAACTACTCCCAACTCTATCAACAATGTAGGTTTTACCAGTTTTCTAAGTCTCTCTTATTTTCTTGTACTTATACTTGGAATTCTCTGTGTAAACCTCTGTAACTTCTCTAGGTAGATGAATCACTGTGTACTTTCTCTTGGTTCTATCTGTTACCAATCTTGAGAAACTCATACATTCCCTTTTCACTGTTTCCAGGTCTTAGAGAAGTAGATTTCTTTCGGCAAAAGTGCTGTTTTCACAGAGCTAAGTACTCCCAACTCTATCAACAATGTAGGTTTTACCAGTTTTCTAAGTTACTCTTATTTTCTTGTACTTATACTTGGAATTCTCGGTGTAAACCTCTGTAACTTCTCTCGGTAGATGAATCACTGTGTACTTTCTCTTGTTTCTATCTCTTACCAATCTTGAGAAACTCATACATTATCTTTTCACCGTTTCCCGGTCTTAGAGAAGTAGATTTCTTTCGGCGAAAGTGCTGTTTTCACAGTGCTAAGTACTCCCAACTCAATCAACAATGTAAGTTTTACCAGTTTTCTAAGTCTCTCTTATCTTCTTTTACTTTTACTTGGAATTTTCTGTGTAAACCTCTGTAACTTCTCTAGGTAGATGAATCACCGTGTACTTTCTCTTGTTTCTGTTACCAAACTTGAGAAACTCATACATTCTCTTTTCACTGTTTCCCGGGCTTATAGAAGCCGATTTCCTTCGGCGAAAGTGCTGTTTCCACAGTACTAAGTACTCCCAACTCTATCAACAATGTAGGTTTTACCAGTTTTCTAAGTCTCTTATTTTCTTGTACTTATACTTGGAATTCTCTGTGTAAACCTCTGTAAATCTCTAGGTAGATGAATCACTGTGTACTTTCTCTTGTTTCTATCTGTTACCAATTTTGAGAAACTCATACATTCTCTTTTCACTGTTTCCCGGTCTTAGAGAAGTAGATTTATTTCGGCGAAAGTGCTGTTTTCACAGTGCTAAGTACTCCCAACTCTATCAACAATGTAGATTTTACCAGTTTTCTAAGTCTCTCTTATTTTCTTGTACTTATACTTGGAATTCTCTGTGTAAACCTCTGTAACTTCCCTAGGTAGATGAAACACTGTGTACCTTCTCTTGTTTCTATCTGTTACCATTCTTGAGAAACTCATACATTCTCTTTTCACTGTTTCCCAGTCTTAGAGAAGTAGATTTCTTTCGGCGAAAGTGCTGTTTTCACAGTGCTAAGTACTCCCAACTCAATCAACAATGTAAATTTTACCAGTTTTCTAAGTCTCTCTTATTTTCTTGTACTTAAACTTGGAATTTTCTGTGAAAACCTCTGTAACTTCTTTAGGTAAATGAATCACTGTGTACTTCTTTTGTTTCTATCTGTTATTAATCTTGAGAAACTCATACATTCTCTGTTACCTCTTTCCCGGTGTTAGAGAAGTAGATTTCTTTCGGCGAAAGTACTGTTTTCACAGTGCTAAGAACTCCCAACTCTATCAACAATGTAGGTTTTACCAGTTTTCTAAGTCTCTCTTATTTTCTTGTAGTTGTACTTGGAATTCTCTGTGTAAACCTCTGTAACTTCTCTAGATAGATAAATCACCGTGTACTTTCTCTTGTTTCTGTTACCAATCTTGAGAAACTCATACATTCCCTTTTCACTGTTTCCCGGTCTTAGAGAAGTAGATTTCTTTAGGCGAAAGTGCTGTTTTCACAGTACTAAGTACTCCCAACTCTATCAACAATGTAGGTTTTACCAGTTTTCTAAGTCTCTCTTATATTCTTGTACTTATACTTGGAATTCTCTGTGTAAACCTCTGTAACTTCTCTAGGTAGATGAATCAATGTGTACTTTCTCTTGTTTCTATCTGTTACCAATTTTGAGAAACTCATACATTCTCTTTTCACTGTTTCCCGGTGTTAGAGAAGTAGATTTCTTTCGGCGAAAGTGCTGTTTTCACAGTGCTAAGTACTCCCAAATCAATCAACAATGTAGGTTTTACCAGGTTTCTAAGTCTCTCTTATTTTCTTGTACTTGGAATTCTCTGTGAAAACCTCTGTAACTTCTCTAGGTAGATGAATCACTGTGTACTTTCTCTTGTTTCTATCTTTTACCAATCTTGAGAAACTCATACATTCTCTTTTGACTGTCTCCCGGTCTTAGAGAAGTAGATTTCTTTCGGCGAAAGTGCTGTTTACACAGTGCTAGGTACTCCCAACTCAATCAACAATGTAAGTTTTACCAGTTTCCTAAGTCTCTCTTATCTTCTTTTACTTATACTTGGAATTTTCTGTGTAAACCTCTGTACCTTCTCTAGATAGATGAATCACTGTGTACTTCTTTTGTTTCTATCTGTTACTAATCTTGAGAAACTCATACATTCTCTGTTAACTTTTTCGCGGTCTTAGAGAAGTAGATTTCTTTCTGCGAAAGTGCTGTTTTCACAGTGCTAAGTACTCCCAACTCTATCAACAATGTAGGTTTTACCAGTTTTCTAAGTCTCTCTTATTTTCTTGTACTTATACTTGGAATTCTCTGTGTAAACCTCTGTAACTTCTCTAGGTAGATGAATCACTGTGTACTTCCTCTTGTTTCTATCTGTTACTAATCTTGAGAAACACATACATTCTCTTTTCACTGTTTCCCGGTCTTAGAGAAGTAGATTTCTTTCGGCGAAAGTGCTGTTTTCACAGTGCTAAGTACTACCAACTCTATCAACAATGTAGGTTTTACCAGTTTTCTAAGTCTCTCTCATTTTCTTATACTTATACTTGGAATTCTCTGTGTAAACCTCTGTAAGTTCTCTAGGTAGATGAATCACTGTGTACTTTCTCTTGTTTCTACCTGTTACCAATCTTGAGAAACTCATACATTCCCTGTTCCCTGTTTCCCGGTGTTAGAGAAGTAGATTTCTTTCGGCGAAAGTGCTGTTTTCACAGTGCTAAGTACTCCCAACTCTATCAACAATGTAGGTTTTACCAGTTTTCTAAGTCTCTCTTATTTTCTTGTACTTATACTTGGAATTCTCTGATTAAACCTCTGTAACTTCTCTAGGTAGATGAATCACTGTGTACTTTCTCTTGTTTCTATCTGTTACCAATCTTGAGAAACTCATACATTCTCTGTTCCCTGGTTCCCGGTGTTAGAGAAGTAGATTTCTTTCTTCGAAAGTGCTGTTTTCACAGTGCTAAGTACTACCAACCCTATCAACAATGTAGGTTTTACCAGTTTTCTAAGTCTCTCTCATTTTCTTGTACTTATACTTGGAATTCTCTGTGTAAACCTCTGTAAGTTCTCTAAGTAGATGAATCACTGTGTACTTTCCCTTGTTTCTATCTGTTACCAATCTTGAGAAACTCATACATTCCCTGTTCCCTGTTTCCCGGTGTTAGACAAGTAGATTTCTTTCGGCGAAAGTGCTGTTTTCACAGTGCTAAGTACTCCCAACTCTATCAACAATGTAGGTTTTACCAGTTTTTTAAGTCTCTCTTATTTTCTTGTACTTATACTTGGAATTCTCTGTGTAAACCTCTGTAACTTCTCTAGGTAGATGAATCGCTGTGTACTTTCTCTTGTTTCTATCTTTTACCAATCTTGAGAAACTCATACATTCTCTTTTGACTGTCTCCCGGTCTTAGAGAAGTAGATTTCTTTCGGCGAAAGTGCTGTTTTCACAGTGCTAAGTACTCCCAACTCTATCAACAATGTAGGTTTTACCAGTTGTCTAAGTCTCTCTTATTTTCTTGTACTTATACTTGGAATTCTCTGTGTAAACCTCTGTAACTTTTCTAGGTAGATGAATCACTGTGTACTTTCTCTTGTTTCTATCTGTTACCAATCTTGAGAAACTCATACATTCTCTCTTCCCTGTTTCCCGGTCTTAGAGAAGTAGATTTCTTTCGGCGAAAGTACTGTTTTCACAGTGCTAAGTTCTCCCAACTCTAACAACAATGTAGGTTTTACCAGTTTTCTAAGTCTCTCTTATTTTCTTGTACTTATACTTGGAATTCTCTGTGTAAACCTCTGTAACTTCTCTAGGTAGATGAATCACTGTTACTTTCTCTTGTTTCTATCTGTTACCAATCTTGAGAAACTCATACATTCTCTGTTCCCTGGTTCCCGGTGTTAGAGAAGTAGATTTCTTTCTTCGAAAGTGCTGTTTTCACAGTGCTAAGTACTCCCAACTCTATCAACAATGTAGGTTTTACCAGTTTTCTAAGTCTCTCTTATTTTCTTGTATTTATACTTGGAATTCTCTGTGTAAACCTCTGTAACTTCTCTAGGTAGATGAATCACTGTGTACTTTCTCTTGTTTCTATCTGTTACCAATCTTGAGAAACTCATACATTCTCTTTTCACTGTTTCCCGGTCTTAGAGAAGTAGATTTCTTTTGGCGAAAGTGCTGTTTTCACAGTACTAAGTACTCCCAACTCAATCAACAATGTAAGTTTTACCAGTTTCCTAAGTCTCTTATTTTCTTGCACATAAAGTTGGAATTTTCTATGTAAACCTCTGTAACTTCTCTAGGAAGATGAATCACTGTTTACTTTCTCTTGTTTCTATCTGTTACCAATCTTGAGAAACTCATACATTCTCTTTTCACTGTTTCCCGGTCTTTGAGAAGTAGATTTTTTTCGGCAAAAGTGCTGTTTTCACAGTGCTAAGTACTCCCAACTCTATCAACAATGTAGGTTTTACCAGTTTTCTAAGTCTCTCTTATTTTCTTGTACTTATACTTGGAATTCTCTGTGTAAACCTCTGTAACTTCTCTAGGTAGATGAATCACTGTGTACGTTCTCTTGTTTCTATCTGTTACCAATCTTGAGAAACTCATACATTGTCTTTTCACTGTTTCCCGGTCTTAGAGGTAGATTTCTTTCGGCGAAAGTGCTGTTTTCACAGTGCTAAGTACTACCAACTCTATCAACAATATAGGTTTTACCAGTTTTCTAAGTCTCTCTCATTTTCTTGTACTTATACTTGGAATTCTCTGTGTAAAGCTCTGTAACTTCTCTAGGTAGATGAATCACTGTGTACTTTCTCTTGTTTCTATCTGTTACCAATCTTGAGAAACTCATACATTCCCTGTTCCCTGTTTCCCGGTGTTAGAGAAGTAGATTTCTTTCGGTGAAAGTGCTGTTTTCACAGTGCTAAGTACTCCCAACTCTATCAACAATGTAGGTTTTACCAGTTGTCTAAGTCTCTCTTATTTTCTTGTACTTATACTTGGAATTCTCTGTGTAAACCTCTGTAACTTCTCTAGGTAGATGAATCACTGTGTACTTTCTCTTGTTTCTATCTGTTACCAATCTTGAGAAACTCATACATTCTCTCTTCCTTGTTTCCCTGTCTTAGAGAAGTAGATTTCTTTCTGCGAAAGTGCTGTTTTCACAATGCTAAGTACTCCCAACTCTATCAACAATGTAGGTTTTACCAGTTTTCTAAGTCTCTCTTATTTTCTTGTACTTATACTTGGAATTCTCTGTGTAAACCTCTGTAACTTCTCTAAGTAGATGAATCACTGTGTACTTTCTCTTGTTTCTATCTGTTACCAATCTTGAGAAACTCATACATTCTCTTTTCCCTGTTTCCCGGTCTTAGAGAAGTAGATTTCTCTCGGCGAAAGTGCTGTTTTCATAGTGCTAGGTACTCCCAACTCAATCAACAATGTAAGTTTTACCAGTTTTCTAAGTCTCTCTTATTTTCTTGTACTTAAACTTGGAATTTTCTGTGTAAACCTCTGTAACTTCTCTAGGTAGATGAATCACTGTGTACTTCTTTTGTTTCTATGTGTTACTAATCTTGAGAAACTCATACATTCTCTGTTACCTGTTTCCCGGTGTTAGAGAAGTAGATTTCTTTCGGCGAAAGTGCTGTTTTCACAGTGCTAGGTACTCCCAACTCAATCAACAATGTAAGTTTTACCAGTTTTCTAAGTCTCTCTTATTTTCTTGTATTTAAACTTGGAATTTTCTGTGTAAACCTCTGTAACTTCTCTGGGTAGATGAATCACTGTGTACTTCTTTTGTTTCTATCTGTTACTAATCTTGAGAAACTCATACATTCTCTGTTACCTGTTTCCCGGTGTTAGAGAAGTAGATTTCTTTCGGCGAAAGTGCTGTTTTCACAGTGCTAGGTACTACCAACTCAATCAACAATGTAAGTTTTACCAGTTTTCTAAGTCTCTCTTATTTTCTTGTACTTATACTTGGAATTTACTGTGTAAACCTCTGTAACTTCCCTAGGTAGATGAATCACTGTGTACTTCTTTTGTTTCTATCTGTTACTAATCTTGAGAAACTCATACATTCTCTGTTACCTGTTTCCTATATTAGAGAAGTAGATTTCTTTCGGCGAAAGTACTGTTTTCACAGTGCTAAGTACTCTCAACTCTATCAACAATGTAGGTTTTACCAGTTTTCTAAGTCTCTCTTATTTTCTTGTACTTATACTTGGAATTCTCTGTGTAAACCTCTGTAACTTCTCTAGGTAGATGTATCACTGTGTACTTTCTCTTGTTTCTATCTGTTACCAATCTTGAGAAACTCATACATTCTCTTTTCACTGTTTCCCGGTCTTAGAGAAGTAGATTTCTTTCGGCGAAAGTGCTGTTTTCACAGTGCTAAGTACTCCCAACTTATCAACAATGTAGGTTTTACCAGTTTTCTAAGTCTCTCTTATTTTCTTGTACTTATACTTGGAATTCTCTGTGTAAACCTCTGTAACTTCTCTAGGTAGATGAATCACTGTGTACTTTCTCTTGTTTCTATCTGTTACCAATCTTGAGAAACTCATACATTTTCTTTTCACTGTTTCCCGGTCTTAGAGAAGTAGATTTCTTTTGGCGAAAGTGCTGTTTTCACAGTGCTAAGTATTCCCAACTCAATCAACAATGTAAGTTTTACCAGTTTCCTAAGTCTCTCTTATTTTCTTGCACTTAAACTTGGAATTTTCTATGTAAACCTCTGTAACTTCTCTAGGTAGATGAATCACTGTGTATTTCTTTTCTTTCTATCTGTTACTAATCTTGAGAAACTCATACATTCTCTGTTACCTGTTTCTCGGTGTTAGAGAAGTAGATTTCTTTCGGCGAAAGTACTGTTTTCACAGTGCTAAGTACTCCCAACTCTATCAACAATGTAGGTTTTACCACTTTTCTAAGTCTCTCTTATTTTCTTGTACTTATACTTGGAATTCTCTGAGTAAACCTCTGTAACTTCTATAGGTACATGAATCACTGTGTACTTTCTCTTGTTTCTATCTGTTACCAATCTTGAGAAACTCATACATTCTCTGTTCCCTGTTTCCCGGTGTTAGAGAAGTAGATTTCTTTCGGCGAAAGTGCTGTTTTCACAGTGCTAAGTACTACCAACCCTATCAACAATGTAGGTTTTACCAGTTTTCTAAGTCTCTCTCATTTTCTTGTACTTATACTTGGAATTCTCTGTGTAAACCTCTGTAAGTTCTCTAAGTAGATGAATCACTGTGTAGTTTCCCTTGTTTCTATCTGTTACCAATCTTGAGAAACTCATACATTCCCTGTTCCCTGTTTCCCGGTGTTAGACAAGTAGATTTCTTTCGGCGAAAGTGCTGTTTTCACAGTGCTAATTACTCCCAACTCTATCAACAATGTAGGTTTTACCAGTTGTCTAAGTCACTCTTATTTTCTTGTACTTATACTTGGAATTCTCTGTGTAAACCTCTGTAACTTCTCTAGGTAGATGAATCACTGTGTACTTTCTCTTGTTTCTATCTGTTACCAATCTTGAGAAACTCATACATTCCCTGTTCCCTGTTTCCCGGTGTTAGAGAAGTAGATTTCTTTCGGTGAAAGTGCTGTTTTCACAGTGCTAAGTACTCCCAACTCTATCAACAATGTAGGTTTTACCAGTTGTCTAAGTCTCTCTTATTTTCTTGTACTTGTACTTGGAATTCTCTGTGTAAACCTCTGTAACTTCTCTAGGTAGATGAATCACTGTGTACTTTCTCTTGTTTCTATCTGTTACCAATCTTGAGAAACTCATACATTCTCTCTTCCTTGTTTCCCTGTCTTAGAGAAGTAGATTTCTTTCTGCGAAAGTGCTGTTTTCACAATGCTAAGTACTCCCAACTCTATCAACAATGTAGGTTTTACCAGTTTTCTAAGTCTCTCTTATTTTCTTGTACTTATACTTGGAATTCTCTGTGTAAACCTCTGTAACTTCTCTAAGTAGATGAATCACTGTGTACTTTCTCTTGTTTCTATCTGTTACCAATCTTGAGAAACTCATACATTCTCTTTTCCCTGTTTCCCGGTCTTAGAGAAGTAGATTTCTCTCGGCGAAAGTGCTGTTTTCATAGTGCTAGGTACTCCCAACTCAATCAACAATGTAAGTTTTACCAGTTTTCTAAGTCTCTCTTATTTTCTTGTACTTAAACTTGGAATTTTCTGTGTAAACCTCTGTAACTTCTCTGGGTAGATGAATCACTGTGTACTTCTTTTGTTTCTATCTGTTACTAATCTTGAGAAACTCATACATTCTCTGTTACCTGTTTCCCGGTGTTAGAGAAGTAGATTTCTTTCGGCGAAAGTGCTGTTTTCACAGTGCTAGGTACTACCAACTCAATCAACAATGTAAGTTTTACCAGTTTTCTAAGTCTCTCTTATTTTCTTGTACTTATACTTGGAATTTTCTGTGTAAACCTCTGTAACTTCCCTAGGTAGATGAATCACTGTGTACTTCTTTTGTTTCTATCTGTTACTAATCTTGAGAAACTCATACATTCTCTGTTACCTGTTTCCCGGTGTTAGAGAAGTAGATTTCTTTCGGCGAAAGTGCTGTTTTCACAGTGCTAGGTACTACCAACTCAATCAACAATGTAGGTTTTACCAGTTTTCTAAGTCTCTCTTATTTTCTTGTACTTATACTTGGAATTCTCTGTGTAAACCTCTGTAACTTCTCTAGGTAGATGTATCACTGTGTACTTTCTCTTCTTTCTATCTGTTACCAATCTTGAGAAACTCATACATTCTCTTTTCACTGTTTCACGCTCTTAGAGAAGTAGATTTCTTTCAGCGAAAGTGCTCTTTTCACAGTGCTAAGTACTCCCAACTCAATCAACAATGTAAGTTTTACCGGTTTTCTAAGTCTCTCTTATCTTCTTTTACTTATACTTGGAATTCTCTGTGTAAACCTCTGTAACTTCTCTAGGTAGAGGAATCACTGTGTAATTTCTCTTGTTTCTATCTGTTACCAATCTTGAGAAACTCATACATTCTCTTTTCACTGTTTCCCGGTCTTAGAGAAGTAGATTTCTTTCGGCGAAAGTCCTGTTTTCACAGTGCTAAGTACTCCCAACTCTATCAACAATGTAGGTTTTACCAGTTTTCTAAGTCTCTCTTATTTTCTTGTACTTATACTTGGAATTCTCTGTGTAAACCTCTGTAACTTCTCTAGGTAGATGAATCACTGTGTACTTTCTCTTGTTTCTATCTGTTACCAATCTTGAGAAACTCATACATTCTCTTTTCACTGTTTCCCGGTCTTAGAGAAGTAGATTTCTTTTGGCGAAAGTGCTGTTTTCACAGTACTAAGTACTCCCAACTCAATCAACAATGTAAGTTTTACCAGTTTCCTAAGTCTCTCTTATTTTCTTGCACTTAAACTTGGAATTTTCTATGTAAACCTCTGTAACTTCTCTAGGTAGATGAATCACTGTGTATTTCTTTTCTTTCTATCTGTTACTAATCTTGAGAAACTCATACATTCTCTGTTACCTGTTTCTCGGTGTTAGAGAAGTAGATTTCTTTCGGCGAAAGTACTGTTTTCACAGTGCTAAGTACTCCCAACTCTATCAACAATGTAGGTTTTACCAGTTTTCTAAGTCTCTCTTATTTTCTTGTACTTATACTTGGAATTCTCTGAGTAAACCTCTGTAACTTCTATAGGTACATGAATCACTGTGTACTTTCTCTTGTTTCTATCTGTTACCAATCTTGAGAAACTCATACATTCTCTGTTCCCTGTTTCCCGGTGTTAGAGAAGTAGATTTCTTTCGGCGAAAGTGCTGTTTTCACAGTGCTAAGTACTACCAACCCTATCAACAATGTAGGTTTTACCAGTTTTCTAAGTCTCTCTCATTTTCTTGTACTTATACTTGGAATTCTCTGTGTAAACCTCTGTAAGTTCTCTAAGTAGATGAATCACTGTGTAGTTTCCCTTGTTTCTATCTGTTACCAATCTTGAGAAACTCATACATTCCCTGTTCCCTGTTTCCCGGTGTTAGACAAGTAGATTTCTTTCGGCGAAAGTGCTGTTTTCACAGTGCTAATTACTCCCAACTCTATCAACAATGTAGGTTTTACCAGTTTTCTAAGTCTCTCTTATTTTCTTGTACTTATACTTGGAATTCTCTGTGTAAACCTCTGTAACTTCTCTAGGTAGATGAATCACTGTGTACTTCTCTTGTTTCTATCTGTTACCAATCTTGAGAAACTCATACATTCTCTTTTCACTGTTTCCCGGTCTTAGAGAAGTAGATTTCTTTCGGCGAAAGTGCTGTTTTCACGGTGATAAGTACTCCCAACTCAATCAACAATGTAAGTATTACCAGTTTCCTAAGTCTCTCTCATCTGCTTTTACTTATACTTGGAATTTTCTGTGTAAACCTCTGTACCTTCTCTAGGTAGATGAATCACTGTACTTTCTCTTGTTTCTATCTGTTACCAATTTTGAGAAACTCATACATTCTCTTTTCACCGTTTCCCGGTCTTAGAGAAGTAGATTTCTTTCGGCGAAAGTGCTGTTTTTACAGTGCTAAGTACTACCAACTCTATCAACAATGCAGGTTTTACCAGTTTTCTAAGTCTCTCTTATTTTCTTTTACTTATACTTGGAATTCTCTGTGTAAACCTCTGTAACTTCTCTAGGTAGATGAATCACTGTGTACTTTCTCTTGTTTCTATCTGTTACCATTTTTGAGAAACTCATACATTCCCTTTTCACTGTTTCCCGGTCTTAGAGAAGTAGATTTCTTTCGGCGAAAGTGCTGTTTTTACAGTGCTAAGTATTCCCAACTCAATCAACAATGTAAGTTTTACCTGTTTTCTAAGTCTCTCTTATTTTCTTGTACTTAAACTTGGAATTTTCTGTGTAAACCTCTGTAACTTCTCTAGGTAGATGAATCCCTGTGTACTTACTTTGTTTCTATCTGTAACTAATCTTGAGAAACTCATACATTCTCTGTTACCTGTTTCCCGGTGTTAGAGAAGTAGATTTCTTTCTGCGAAAGTGCTGTTTTCACAGTGCTAGGTACTCCCAACTCTATCAACAATGTAGGTTTTACCAGTTTTCTAAGTCTCTCTTATTTTCTTGTACTTATACTTCGAATTCTCTGTGTAAACTTCTGTAACTTCTCTAGGTAGATAAATCACTGCGTACTTTCTCTTGTTTCTATCTGTTACCAATCTTGAGAAACTCATACATTCTCTGTTCCCTGTTTCCCGGTGTTAGATAAGTAGATTTCTTTCTGCGAAAGTGCTGTTTTCACAGTGCTAAGTACTCCCAACTCTATCAACAATGTAGGTTTTACCAGTTTTCTAATTCTCTCTTATTTTCTTTTACTTATACCTGGAATTCTCTGTGTAAACATCTGTAACTTCTCTAGGTAGATGAATCACTGTGTACTTTCTCTTGTTTCTCTCTGTTACCAATCTTGAGAAACTCATACATTCTCTTTTCACTGTTTCCCGGTGTTAGAGAAGTAGATTTCTTTCGGCGAAAGTGCTGTATTCACAGTGCTAAGTACTCCCAACTCTATCAACAATGTAGGTTTTACCAGTTTTCTAAGTCTCTCTTATTTTCTTGTACTTATACTTGGAATTCTCTGTGTAAACCTCTGTAACTTCTCTAGGTAGATGAATCACTGTGTACTTTCTCTTGTTACTATGTGTTACCAATCTTGAGAAACTCATACATTCTCTTTTCAATGTTTCCCGGTCTTAGAGAAGTAGATTTCTTTCGGCGAAAGTGCTGTTTTCACAGTGCTAAGTACTCCCAACTCTATCAACAATGTAGGTTTTACCAGTTTTCTAAGTCTCTCTTATTTTCTTTTACTTATACTTGGAATTCTCTTTGTAAACCTGTGTAACTTCTCTAGGTAGATGAATCACTGTGTACTTTCTCTTGTTTCTATCTGTTACCAATTTTGAGAAACTCATACATTCTCTTTTCACTGTTTCCCGGTCTTAGAGAAGTAGCTTTCTTTCGGCGAAAGTGCTGTTTTCACAGTGCTAAGTACTCCCAACTCAATCAGCAATGTAAGTTTTACCTGTTTTCTAAGTCTCTCTTATTTTCTTGTACTTAAACTTGGAATTTTCTGTGTAAACCTCTGTAACTTCTCTAGGTAGGTGAATCACTGTCTACTTCCTTTGTTTCTATCTGTAACTAATCTTGAGAAACTCATACATTCTCTGTTACCTGTTTCCCGGTGTTAGAGAAGTAGATTTCTTTCTGCGAAAGTGCTGTTTTCACAGTGCTAGGTACTCCCAACTCTATCAACAATGTAGGTTTTACCAGTTTTCTAAGTCTCTCTTATTTTCTTGTACTTATACTTCGAATTCTCTGTGTAAACCTCTGTCACTTCTCTAGGTACATAAATCACTGTGTACTTTCTCTTGTTTCTATCTGTTACCAATCTTGAGAAACTCATACATTCTCTGTTCCCTGTTTCCAGGTGTTAGATAAGTAGATTTCTTTCTGCGAAAGTGCTGTTTTCACAGTGCTAAGTACTCCCAACTCTATCAACAATGTAGGTTTTACCAGTTTTCTAATTCTCTCTTATTTTCTTTTACTTATACCTGGAATTCTCTGTGTAAACCTCTGTAACTTCTCTAGGTAGATGAATCACTGTGTACTTTCTCTTGTTTCTCTCTGTTACCAATCTTGAGAAACTCATACATTCTCTGTTCCCTGTATCCCGGTCTTAGAGAAGTAGATTTCTTTCGGCGAAAGTGCTGTTTTCACAGTGCTAAGTACTCCCAACTCAATCAGCAATATAAGTTTTACCCGTTTTCTAAGTCTCTCTCATTTTCTTGTACTTAAACTTGGAATTTTCTGTGTAAACATCTGTAACTTCTCTAGGTAGGTGAATCACTGTGTACTTTCTCTTCTTTCTGTCTGTTACCAATCTTGAGAAACTCATACATTCTCTCTTCCCTGTTTCCCGGTGTTAGAGAAGTAGATTTCTTTCTGCGAAAGTGCTGTTTTCACAGTGCTAAGTACTCCCAACTCTATCAACAATGTAGGTTTTACCAGTTTTCTAAGTCTCTCTTATTTTCTTGTACTTAAACTTGGAGTTTACTGTGTAAACTTCTGTAACTTCTCTAGGTAGATGAATCACTGTGTACTTCTTTTGTTTCTATCTGTTACTAATCTTGAGAAACTCATACATTCTCTGTTACCTGTTTCCCGGTGTTAGAGAAGTAGATTTCTTTCGGCGAAAGTGCTGTTTTCACAGTGCTAAGTACTCCCAACTCTATCAACAATGTAGGTTTTACCAGTTTTCTAAGTCTCTCTTATTTTCTTGTACTTATACTTGGAATTCTCTGTGTAAACCTCTGTAACTTCTCTAGGGAGATGAATCACTGTGTACTTTCTCTTGTTACTATGTGTCACCAATCTTGAGAAACTCATACATTCTCTATTCACTGTTTCCCGGTCTTAGAGAAGTAGATTTCTTTCGGCGAAAGTGCTGTTTTCACAGTGCTAAGTACTCCCAACTCTATCAACAATGTAGGTTTTACCAGTTTTCTAAGTCTCTCTTATTTTCTTGTACTTATACTTGGAATTCTCTGTGTAAACCTCTGTAACTTCTTTAGGTAGATGAATCACTGTGTACTTTCTCTTGTTTCTATCTGTTACCAATTTTGAGAAACTCATACATTCTCTTTTCACTGTTTCCCGGTCTTAGAGACGTAGATTTCTTTCGGCGAAAGTGCTGTTTTCACAGTGCTAAGTACTCCCAACTCTATCAACAATGTAGGTTTTACCAGTTTTCTAAGTCTCTCTTATTTTCTTGTACTTAAACTTGGAGTTTTCTGTGTAAACCTCTGTAACTTCTCTAGGTAGATGAATCACTGTGTACTTCTTTGTTTCTATCTGTTACTAATCTTGAGAAACTCATACATTCTCTGTTACCTGTTTCCCGGTGTTAGAGAAGTAGATTTCTTTTGGCGAAAGTGCTGTTTTCACAGTGCTAAGTACTCCCAACTCTATCAACAATGTAGGTTTTACCGGTTTTCTAAGTCTCTCTTATTTTCTTGTACTTATACTTGGAATTCTCTGTGTAAACCTCTGTAACTTCTCTAGGTAGATGAATCACTGTGTACTTTCTCTTGTTTCTATCTGTTACCAATCTTGAGAAACTCATACATTCTCTCTTCCCTGTTTCCCGGTGTTAGAGAAGTAGATTTCTTTCTGCGAAAGTGCTGTTTTCACAGTGCTAAGTACTCCCAACTCTATCAACAATGTAGGTTTTACCGGTTTTCTAAGTCTCTCTTATTTTCTTGTACTTAAACTTGGAATTTTCTGTGTAAACCTCTGTAACTTCTCTAGGTAGATAAATCACTGTGTACTTCCTTTGTTTCTATCTGTAACTAATCTTGAGAAACTCATACATTCTCTGTTACCTGTTTCCCGGTGTTAGAGAAGTAGATTTCTTTCTGCGAAAGTGCTGCTTTCACAGTGCTAGGTACTCCCAACTCTATCAACAATGTAGGTTTTACCAGTTTTCTAAGTCTCTCTTATTTTCTTTTACTTATACTTCGAATTCTCTGTGTAAACCTCTGTCACTTCTCTAGGTAGATGAATCACTGTGTACTTTCTCTTGTTTCTATCTGTTACCAATCTTGAGAAGCTCATACATTCTCTGTTCCCTGTTACCCGGTGTTAGATAAGTAGATTTCTTTCTGCGAAAGTGCTGTTTTCACAGAGCTAAGTACTCCCAACTCTATCAACAATGTAGGTTTTACCAGTTTTCTAATTCTCTCTTATTTTCTTTTACTTATACCTGGAATTGTCTGTGTAAACCTCTGTAACTTCTCTAGGTAGATGAATCACTGTGTACTTTCTCTTGTTTCTCTCTGTTACCAATCTTGAGAAACTCATACATTCTCTTTTCACTGTTTCCCGGTCTTAGAGAAGTAGATTTCTTTCGGCAAAAGTGCTGTTTTCACAGTGCTAAGTACTCCCAACTCAATCAGCAATATAAGTTTTACCAGTTTTCTAAGTCTCTCTCATTTTCTTGTACTTAAACTTGGAATTTTCTGTGTAAACATCTGTAACTTCTCTAGGTAGATGAATCACTGTGTACTTCTTTTGTTTCTATCTGTTACTAATCTTGAGAAACTCATACATTCTCTGTTCCCTGTTTCCCGGTGTTAGATAAGTAGATTTCTTTCTGCGAAAGTGCTGTTTTCACAGTGCTAAGTACTCCCAACTCTATCAACAATGTAGGTTTTACCAGTTTTCTAATTCTCTCTTATTTTCTTTTACTTATACCTGGAATTCTCTGTGTAAACATCTGTAACTTCTCTAGGTAGATGAATCACTGTGTACTTTCTCTTGTTTCTCTCTGTTACCAATCTTGAGAAACTCATACATTCTCTTTTCACTGTTTCCCGGTGTTAGAGAAGTAGATTTCTTTCGGCGAAAGTGCTGTATTCACAGTGCTAAGTACTCCCAACTCTATCAACAATGTAGGTTTTACCAGTTTTCTAAGTCTCTCTTATTTTCTTGTACTTATACTTGGAATTCTCTGTGTAAACCTCTGTAACTTCTCTAGGTAGATGAATCACTGTGTACTTTCTCTTGTTACTATGTGTTACCAATCTTGAGAAACTCATACATTCTCTTTTCAATGTTTCCCGGTCTTAGAGAAGTAGATTTCTTTCGGCGAAAGTGCTGTTTTCACAGTGCTAAGTACTCCCAACTCTATCAACAATGTAGGTTTTACCAGTTTTCTAAGTCTCTCTTATTTTCTTTTACTTATACTTGGAATTCTCTGTGTAAACCTGTGTAACTTCTCTAGGTAGATGAATCACTGTGTACTTTCTCTTGTTTCTATCTGTTACCAATTTTGAGAAACTCATACATTCTCTTTTCACTGTTTCCCGGTCTTAGAGAAGTAGCTTTCTTTCGGCGAAAGTGCTGTTTTCACAGTGCTAAGTACTCCCAACTCAATCAGCAATGTAAGTTTTACCTGTTTTCTAAGTCTCTCTTATTTTCTTGTACTTAAACTTGGAATTTTCTGTGTAAACCTCTGTAACTTCTCTAGGTAGGTGAATCACTGTCTACTTCCTTTGTTTCTATCTGTAACTAATCTTGAGAAACTCATACATTCTCTGTTACCTGTTTCCCGGTGTTAGAGAAGTAGATTTCTTTCTGCGAAAGTGCTGTTTTCACAGTGCTAGGTACTCCCAACTCTATCAACAATGTAGGTTTTACCAGTTTTCTAAGTCTCTCTTATTTTCTTGTACTTATACTTCGAATTCTCTGTGTAAACCTCTGTCACTTCTCTAGGTACATAAATCACTGTGTACTTTCTCTTGTTTCTATCTGTTACCAATCTTGAGAAACTCATACATTCTCTGTTCCCTGTTTCCCGGTGTTAGATAAGTAGATTTCTTTCTGCGAAAGTGCTGTTTTCACAGTGCTAAGTACTCCCAACTCTATCAACAATGTAGGTTTTACCAGTTTTCTAATTCTCTCTTATTTTCTTTTACTTATACCTGGAATTCTCTGTGTAAACCTCTGTAACTTCTCTAGGTAGATGAATCACTGTGTACTTTCTCTTGTTTCTCTCTGTTACCAATCTTGAGAAACTCATACATTCTCTGTTCCCTGTATCCCGGTCTTAGAGAAGTAGATTTCTTTCGGCGAAAGTGCTGTTTTCACAGTGCTAAGTACTCCCAACTCAATCAGCAATATAAGTTTTACCCGTTTTCTAAGTCTCTCTCATTTTCTTGTACTTAAACTTGGAATTTTCTGTGTAAACATCTGTAACTTCTCTAGGTAGATGAATCACTGTGTACTTCTTTTGTTTCTATCTGTTACTAATCTTGAGAAACTCATACATTCTCTGTTACCTGTTTCCCGGTGTTAGAGAAGTAGATTTCTTTCGGCGAAAGTGCTGTTTTCACAGTGCTAAGTACTCCCAACTCTATCAACAATGTAGGTTTTACCAGTTTTCTAAGTCTCTCTTATTTTCTTGTACTTATACTTGGAATTCTCTGCGTAAACCTCTGTAACTTCTCTAGGTAGATGAATCACTGTGTACTTTCTCTTGTTTCTATCTGTTACCAATCTTGAGAAACTCATACATTCCCTTTTCACTGTTTCTCGGTCTTAGAGAAGTACATTTCTTTCGGCGAAAGTGCTGTTTTCACAGTGTTAAGTACTCCCAACTCTATCAACAATGTAGGTTTTACCAGTTTTCTAAGTCTCTCTTATTTTCTTGTACTTATACTTGGAATTCTCTGTGTAAACCTCTGTAACTTCTCTAGGTAGATGAATCACTGTGTACTTTCTCTTGTTTCTATCTGTTACCAATCTTGTGAAACTCATACATTCTCTTTTCACTGTTTCCCGGTCTTAGAGAAGTCGATTTCTTTCGGCGAAAGTGCTGTTTTCACAGTGCTAAGTACTCCCAACTCTATCAACAATGTAGGTTTTACCAGTTTTCTAAGTCTCTCTTATTTTCTTGTACTTAAACTTGGAGTTTTCTGTGTAAATCTCTGTAACTTTTCTAGGTAGATGAATCACTGTGTACTTCTTTTGTTTCTATCTGTTACTAATCTTGAGAAACTCATACATTCTCTGTTACCTGTTTCCTGGTGTTAGAGAAGTAGATTTCTTTCGGCAAAAGTGCTGTTTTCACAGTGCTAAGTACTCTCAAATCTAACAACAATGTAGGTTTTACCAGTTTTCTAAGTCTCTCTTATTTTCTTGTATTTATACTTGGAATTCTCTGTGTAAACCTCTGTAACTTCTCTAGGTAGGTGAATCACTGTGTACTTTCTCTTCTTTCTGTCTGTTACCAATCTTGAGAAACTCATACATTCTCTCTTCCCTGTTTCCCGGTGTTAGAGAAGTAGATTTCTTTCTGCGAAAGTGCTGTTTTCACAGTGCTAAGTACTCCCAACTCTATCAACAATGTAGGTTTTACCAGTTTTCTAAGTCTCTCTTATTTTCTTGTACTTATACTTGGAATTCTCTGTGTAAACCTCTGTAACTTCTCTAGGTAGATGAATCACTGTGTACTTTCTCTTGTTTCTATCTGTTACCAATCTTGAGAAACTCATACATTCTCTTTTCACTGTTTCCCGGTCTTAGAGACGTAGATTTCTTTCGGCAAAAGTGCTGTTTTCACAGTGCTAAGTACTCCCAACTCAATCAACAATGTAAGTTTTACCAGTTTTCTAAGTCTCTCTTATTTTCTTGTACTTAAACTTGGAGTTTACTGTGTAAACTTCTGTAACTTCTCTAGGTAGATGAATCACTGTGTACTTCTTTTGTTTCTATCTGTTACTAATCTTGAGAAACTCATACATTCTCTGTTACCTGTTTCCCGGTGTTAGAGAAGTAGACTTCTTTCGGCGAAAGTGCTGTTTTCACAGTGCTAAGTACTCCCAACTCTATCAACAATGTAGGTTTTACCAGTTTTCTAAGTCTCTCTTATTTTCTTGTACTTATACTTGGAATTCTCTGTGTAAACCTCTGTAACTTCTCTAGGGAGATGAATCACTGTGTACTTTCTCTTGTTACTATGTGTCACCAATCTTGAGAAACTCATACATTCTCTATTCACTGTTTCCCGGTCTTAGAGAAGTAGATTTCTTTCGGCGAAAGTGCTGTTTTCACAGTGCTAAGTACTCCCAACTCTATCAACAATGTAGGTTTTACCAGTTTTCTAAGTCTCTCTTATTTTCTTGTACTTATACTTGGAATTCTCTGTGTAAACCTCTGTAACTTCTTTAGGTAGATGAATCACTGTGTACTTTCTCTTGTTTCTATCTGTTACCAATTTTGAGAAACTCATACATTCTCTTTTCACTGTTTCCCGGTCTTAGAGACGTAGATTTCTTTCGACGAAAGTGCTGTTTTCACAGTGCTAAGTACTCCCAACTCTATCAACAATGTAGGTTTTACCAGTTTTCTAAGTCTCTCTTATTTTCTTGTACTTAAACTTGGAGTTTTCTGTGTAAACCTCTGTAACTTCTCTAGGTAGATGAATCACTGTGTACTTCTTTGTTTCTATCTGTTACTAATCTTGAGAAACTCATACATTCTCTGTTACCTGTTTCCCGGTGTTAGAGAAGTAGATTTCTTTTGGCGAAAGTGCTGTTTTCACAGTGCTAAGTACTCCCAACTCTATCAACAATGTAGGTTTTACCGGTTTTCTAAGTCTCTCTTATTTTCTTGTACTTATACTTGGAATTCTCTGTGTAAACCTCTGTAACTTCTCTAGGTAGATGAATCACTGTGTACTTTCTCTTGTTTCTATCTGTTACCAATCTTGAGAAACTCATACATTCTCTCTTCCCTGTTTCCCGGTGTTAGAGAAGTAGATTTCTTTCTGCGAAAGTGCTGTTTTCACAGTGCTAAGTACTCCCAACTCTATCAACAATGTAGGTTTTACCGGTTTTCTAAGTCTCTCTTATTTTCTTGTACTTAAACTTGGAATTTTCTGTGTAAACCTCTGTAACTTCTCTAGGTAGATAAATCACTGTGTACTTCCTTTGTTTCTATCTGTAACTAATCTTGAGAAACTCATACATTCTCTGTTACCTGTTTCCCGGTGTTAGAGAAGTAGATTTCTTTCTGCGAAAGTGCTGCTTTCACAGTGCTAGGTACTCCCAACTCTATCAACAATGTAGGTTTTACCAGTTTTCTAAGTCTCTCTTATTTTCTTTTACTTATACTTCGAATTCTCTGTGTAAACCTCTGTCACTTCTCTAGGTAGATGAATCACTGTGTACTTTCTCTTGTTTCTATCTGTTACCAATCTTGAGAAGCTCATACATTCTCTGTTCCCTGTTACCCGGTGTTAGATAAGTAGATTTCTTTCTGCGAAAGTGCTGTTTTCACAGAGCTAAGTACTCCCAACTCTATCAACAATGTAGGTTTTACCAGTTTTCTAATTCTCTCTTATTTTCTTTTACTTATACCTGGAATTGTCTGTGTAAACCTCTGTAACTTCTCTAGGTAGATGAATCACTGTGTACTTTCTCTTGTTTCTCTCTGTTACCAATCTTGAGAAACTCATACATTCTCTTTTCACTGTTTCCCGGTCTTAGAGAAGTAGATTTCTTTCGGCGAAAGTGCTGTTTTCACAGTGCTAAGTACTCCCAACTCAATCAGCAATATAAGTTCTACCAGTTTTCTAAGTCTCTCTCATTTTCTTGTACTTAAACTTGGAATTTTCTGTGTAAACATCTGTAACTTCTCTAGGTAGATGAATCACTGTGTACTTCTTTTGTTTCTATCTGTTACTAATCTTGAGAAACTCATACATTCTCTGTTACCTGTTCCCGGTGTTAGAGAAGTAGATTTCTTTCAGCGAAAGTGCTGTTTTCACAGTGCTAAGTACTCCCAACTCTATCAACAATGTAGGTTTTACCAGTTTTCTAAGTCTCTCTTATTTTCTTGTACTTATACATGGAATTCTCTGTGTAAACCTCTGTAACTTCTCTAGGTAGATGAATCACTGTGTACTGACTCTTGTTACCATGTCTTACCAATCTTGAGAAACTCATACATTCTCTTTTCACTGTTTCCCGGTCTTAGAGAAGTAGATTTCTTTCGGCGAAAGTGCTGTTTTCACAGTGCTAAGTACTCCCAACTCTATCAACAATGTAGGTTTTAGCAGTTTTCTAAGTCTCTCTTATTTTCTTGTACTTATACTTGGAATTCTCTGTGTAAACCTCTGTAACTTCTCTAGGTAGCTGAATCACTGTGTACTTTCTCTTGTTACTATGTCTTACCAATCTTGAGAAACTCATACATTCTCTGTTCACTGTTTCCCGGTCTTAGAGAAGTAGATTTCTTTCTGCGAAAGTGCTGTTTTCACAGTGCTAAGTACTCCCAACTCTATCAACAATGTAGGTTTTACCAGTTTTCTAAGTCTCTCTTATTTTCTTGTACTTATACTTGAAATTCTCTGTGTAAACCTCTGTAACTTCTCTAGGTAGATGAATCACTGTGTACTTTCTCTTGTTTCTATCTGTTACCAATCTTGAGAAACTCATACATTCTCTTTTCCCTGTTTCCCGGTCTTAGAGAAGTAGACTTCTTTCGGCGAAAGTGCTGCTTTCACAGTGCTAAGTACTCACAACTCTATCAACAATGTAGGTTTTACCAGTTTTCTAAGTCTCTCTTATTTTCTTGTACTTATACTTGGAATTCTCTGTGTAAACCTCTGTAACTTCTCTAGGTAGATGAATCACTGTGTACTTCTTTTGTTTCTATCTGTTACTAATTGAGAAACTCATACATTCTCTGTTACCTGTTTCCTGGTGTTAGAGAAGTAGATTTCTTTCGGCGAAAGTGCTGTTTTCACAGTGCTAAGTACTCTCAACTCTTTCAACAATGTAGGTTTTACCAGTTTTCTAAGTCTCTCTAATTTTCTTGCACTTATACTTGGAATTCTCTGTGTAAACCTCTGTAACTTCTCTAGGTAGATGAATCACTGTGTACTTCCTCTTGTTTCTATCTGCTACCAATCCTCAGAAACTCATACATTCTCTTTTCACTGTTTCACGGTTTTAGAGAAGTAGATTTCTTTCGGTGAAAGTGCTGTTTTCACAGTGCTAAGTACTCCTAACTCAATCAACAATGCAAGTTTTACCAGTTTTCTAAGTCTCTTATCTTCTTTTACTTATACTTGGAATTTTCTGTGTAAACCTCTGTAACTTTTCTAGGTATATGAATCACTGTGTACATTCTCTTTTTTCTATCTGTTACCAATCTTGAGAAACTCATACATTCTCTTTTCACTGTTTCACGGTTTTAGAGAAGTAGATTTCTTTCGGCGAAAGTGCTGTTTTCACAGTGCTAAGTACTCTCAACTCTATCAACAATGTAGGTTTTACCAGTTTTCTAAGTCTCTCTTATTTTCTTGTACTTATACTTGGAATTCTCTGTGTAAACCTCTGTAACTTCTCTAGGTAGATGAATCACTGTGTACTTTCTCTTGTTTCTATCTGTTACCAATCTTGAGAAACTCATACATTCTCTTGTCACTGTTTCACGGTCTTAGAGAAGTAGATGTCTTTCGGCGAAAGTGCAGTTTTCACAGTGCTAAGTACTCCCAACTCAATCAACAATGTAAGTTTTACCCATTTTCTAAGTCTCTCTTATCTTCTTTTACTTATACTTGGAATTTCCGTGTAAACCTCTATAACTTCTCTAGGTAGATGAATCACTGTGTACTTTCTCTTGTTTCTATCTGTTACCAATCTTGAGAAACTCATACATTCTCTTTTCACTGTTTCCCGCTCTTAGACAAGTATATATCTTTCGGTGAAACTGCTGTTTTCACAGTGCTAAGTACTCCCAACTCTATCAAGAATGTAGGTTTTACCAGTTTTCTAAGTCTCTCTTATTTTCTTGTACTTATACTTGCAATTCTCTGTGTAAACCTCTGTAACTTCTCTAGGTAGATGAATCACTGTGTACTTTCTCTTGTTTCTATGTGTTACCAATCTTGAGAATTTCATACTTTCTCTTTTCACTGTTTCCCGGTCTTAGAGAAGTAGATTTCTTTCTGCGAATGTGCTGTTTTCACAGTGCTAAGTACTCCCAACTCTATCAACAATGTAGGTTTTACCAGTTTTCTAAGTCTCTCTTATTTTCTTGTACTTAAACTTGGAATTTTCTGTGTAAACCTCTGTAACTGCCCTAGGTAGATGAATCACTGTGTACTTCTTTTGTTTCTATCTGTTACTAATCTTGAGAAACTTATACATTCTCTGTTACCTGTTTCCTGGTGTTAGAGAAGTAGATTTCTTTCGGCGAAAGTGCTGTTTTCACAGTGCTAAGTACTCTCAACTCTATCCACAATGTAGATTTTTCCAGTTTTCTAAGTCTGTCTTATTTTCTTGTACTTATACGTGGAATTCTCTGTGTAAACCACTGTCACTTCTCTAGGTAGATGAATCACTGTGTACTTTCTCTTGTTTCTATCTGTTACCAATCTTGAGAAACTCATACATTCTCTTTTCACTGTTTTAAGGTCTTAGAGAAGTAGATTTCTTTCGGCGAAAGTGCTGTTTTCACAGTGCTAAGTACTCCCAACTCAATCAACAATGTAAGTTTTACCAGTTTCCTAAGTCTCTCTTATCTTCCTTTACTTATTCTTGGAATTTTCTGTGTAAACTTCTGTACCTTCTCTAGGTAGATGAATCACTGTGTACTTCTTTTGTTTCTATCTGTTACTAATCTTGAGAAACTCATACATTCTCTGTTAACTGTTTCGCGGTCTTAGAGAAGCAGATTTCTTTCTGCGAACGTGCTGTTTTCACAGTGCTAAGTACTCCCAACTCTATCAACAATGTAGGATTTACCAGTTTTCTAAGTCTCTCTTATTTTCTTGTACTTATATTTGGAATTCTCTGTGTAAACCTCTGTAACTTCTCTAGGTAGATGAATCACTGTGTACATTCTCTTGTTTCTATCTGTTACCAATCTTGAGAAACTCATACATTCTCTTTTCACTGTTTCCCGGTCTTAGAGAAGTAGATTTCTTTCACCGAAAGTGCTGTTTTCACAGTGCTAAGTACTCCCACCTCTATCAACAATGTAGGTTTTACCAGTTTTCTAAGTCTGTCTTATTTTCTTGTACTTATACTTGGAATTCTCTGTGTAAACCTCTGTAATTTCTCTAGGTAGATGAATCATTGTGTACTTTCTCTTCTTTCTATCTGTTACCAATTTTGAGAAACTCATAGATTCTCTTTTCACTGTTTCCCGGTCTTAGAGAAGTAGATTTCTTTCGGCGAAAGTGCTGTTTTCACAGTGCTAAGTACTCCCAACTCTATCAACAATGTAGGTTTTACCAGTTTTCTAAGTCTCTCTTATTTTCTTGTACTTATACTAGGAATTCTCCGTGTAAACCTCTGTAACTTCTCTAGGTCGATGAATCACTGTGTACTTTCTCTTGTTTCTATCTGTTACCAATCTTGAGAAACTCATATATTCTCTGTTCACTGTTTCCCGGTCATATAGAAGTAGATTTCTTTCTGCGAAAGTGCTGTTTTCACAGTGCTAAGTACTCCCAACTCTATCAACAATGTAGGTTTTACCAGTTTTCTAAGTCTCTCTTATTTTCTTGTACTTATACTAGGAATTCTCCGTGTAAACCTCTGTAACTTCTCTAGGTAGATGAATCACTGTGTACTTCTTTTGTTTCTATCTGTTACTAATTGAGAAACTCATACATTCTCTGTTTCCTGTTTCCTGGTGTTAGAGAAGTAGATTTCTTTCGGCGAAAGTGCTGTTTTCACAGTGCTAAGTACACTCAACTCTATCAACCATGTAGGTTTTACCAGTTTTCTAAGTCTCTCTAATTTTCTTGTACTTATACTTGGAATTCTCTGTGTAAACCTCTGTAACTTCTCTAGGTAGATGAATCACTGTGTACTTTCTCTTGTTTCTATCTGCTACCAATCCTCAGAAACTCATACATTCTCTTTTCACTGTTTCACGGTTTTAGAGAAGTAGATTTCCTTCGGTGAAAGTGCTGTTTTCACAGTGCTAAGTACTCCTAACTCAATCAACAATGTAAGTTTTACCAGTTTTCTAAGTCTCTCTTATCTTCTTTTACTTATACTTGGAATTTTCTGTGTAAACCTCTGTAACTTCTCTAGGTAGATGAATCACTGTGTACTTTCT
The DNA here is from genome assembly GCA_028571685.1 of Heterohyrax brucei. Taxonomy (NCBI): domain Eukaryota; kingdom Metazoa; phylum Chordata; class Mammalia; order Hyracoidea; family Procaviidae; genus Heterohyrax; species Heterohyrax brucei. The sequence continues at coordinate 216,115,114 of CM053141.1, read as the reverse complement.
CTTGTTTCTATCTGTTACCAATCTTGAGAAACTCATACATTCTCTTGTCACTGTTTCAAGGTCTTAGAAAAGTAGATGTCTTTCGGCGAAAGTGCAGTTTTCACAGTGCTAAGTACTCCCAACTCAATCAACAATGTAAGTTTTACCAGTTTTCTAAGTCTCTCTTATCTTCTTTTACTTATACTTGGAATTTTCTGTGTAAACCTCTGTAACTTTTCTAGGTAGATGAATCACTGTGTACATTCTCTTTTTTCTATCGGTTACCAATCTTGAGAAACTCATACATTCTCTTTTCACTGTTTCCCGGTCTTAGAAAAGTAGATTTCTTTCGGCGAAAGTGCTTTTTTCACAGTGCTAAGTACTCCCAACTCTATCAACAATGTAGGTTTTACCAGTTTTCTAAGTCTCTCTTATTTTCTTGTACTTATACTTGGAATTCTCTGTGTAAAACTCTGTAACTTCTCTAGGTAGATGAATCACTGTGTACTTCTTTTGTTTCTATCTGTTACTAATCTTGAGAAACTCATACATTCTCTGTTACCTGTTTCCTGGATTTAGAGAAGTAGATTTCTTTCGGCGAAAGTGCTGTTTTCACAGTGCTAAGTACTCTCAACTCTATCAACAATGTAGGTTTTACCAGTTTTCTAAGTCTCTCTTATTTTCTTGTACTTATACTTGGAATTCTCTGTGTAAACCTCTGTAACTTCTCTAGGTAGATGAATCACTGTGTACTTTCTCTTGTTTCTATCTGTTAACAATCTTGAGAAACTCATACATTCTCTTGTCACTGTTTCACGGTCTTAGAGAAGTAGATGTCTTTCGGCGAAAGTGCAGTTTTCACAGTGCTAAGTACTCCCAACTCAATCAACAATGTAAGTTTTACCCATTTTCTAAGTCTCTCTTATCTTCTTTTACTTATACTTGGAATTTCCGTGTAAACCTCTATAACTTCTCTTGGTAGATGAATCACTGTGTACTTTCTCTTGTTTCTATCTGTTACCAATCTTGAGAAACTCATACATTCTCTTTTCACTGTTTCCCGCTCTTAGACAAGTATATATCTTTCGGTGAAAGTGCTGTTTTCACAGTGCTAAGTACTCCCAACTCTATCAACAATGTAGGTTTTACCAGTTTTCTAAGTCTCTCTTATTTTCTTGTACTTATACTTGCAATTCTCTGTGTAAACCTCTGTAACTTCTCTAGGTAGATGAATCACTGTGTACTTTCTCTTGTTTCTATGTGTTACCAATCTTGAGAAACTCATACATTCTCTTTTCACTGTTTCCCAGTCTTAGAGAAGTAGATTTCTTTCGGCGAAAGTGCTGTTTTCACAGTGCTAAGTACTCCCAACTCTATCAACAATGTAGGTTTTACCAGTTTTCTAAGTCTCTCTTATTTTCTTGTACTTAAACTTGGAATTTTCTGTGTAAACCTCTGTAACTTCTCTAGGTAGATGAATCACTGTGTACTTCTTTTATTTCTATCTGTTACTAATCTTGAGAAACTTATACATTCTCTGTTACCTGTTTCCTGGTGTTAGAGAAGTAGATTTCTTTCGGCGAAAGTGCTGTTTTCACAGTGCTAAGTACTCTCAACTCTATCAACAATGTAGGTTTTTCCAGTTTTCTAAGTCTGTCTTATTTTCTTGTACTTATACGTGGAATTCTCTGTGTAAACCACTGTCACTTCTCTAGGTAGATGAATCACTGTGTACTTTCTCTTGTTTCTATCTGTTACCAATCTTGAGAAACTAATACATGCTCTTTTCACTGTTTTAAGGTCTTAGAGAAGTAGATTTCTTTCGGCGAAAGTGCTGTTTTCACAGTGCTAAGTACTCCCAACTCAATCAACAATGTAAGTTTTACCAGTTTCCTAAGACTCTCTTATCTTCCTTTACTTATTCTTGGAATTTTCTGTGTAAACCTCTGAACCTTTTTCTAGGTAGATGAATCACTGTGTACTTCTTTTGTTTCTATCTGTTACTAATCTTGAGAAACTCATACATTCTCTGTTAACTGTTTCGCGGTCTTAGAGAAGCAGATTTCTTTCTGCGAACGTGCTGTTTTCACAGTGCTAAGTACTCCCAACTCTATCAACAATGTAGGATTTACCAGTTTTCTAAGTCTCTCTTATTTTCTTGTACTTATACTTGGAATTCTCTGTGTAAACCTCTGTAACTTCTCTAGGTAGATGAATCACTGTGTACTTTCTCTTGTTTCTATCTGTTACCAGTCTTGAGAAACTCATACATTCTCTGCTCCCTGTTTCCCGGTGTTAGAGAAGTAGATTTCTTTCGGCGAAAGTGCTGTTTTCACAGTGCTAAGTACTCCCAACTCTATCAACAATGTAGGTTTTACCAGTTTTCTAAGTCTCTCTTATTTTCTTGTACTTAAACTTGGAGTTTTCTGTGTAAACCTCTGTAACTTCTCTAGGTAGATGAATCACTGTGTACTTCTTTTGCTTCTATCTGTTACTAATCTTGAGAAACTCATACATTCTCTGTTCACTGTTTCCCGGTGTTAGAGAAGTAGATTTCTTTCGGCGAAAGTACTGTTTTCACTGTGCTAACTACTCCCAACTCTATCAGCAATGTAGGTTTTACCAGTTTTCTAAGTCTCTCTTATTTTCTTGTACTTATACTAGGAATTCTCTGTGTAAACCTCGGTAACTTCTCTAGGTAGATGAATCACTGTGTACTTTCTCTTGTTTCTATCTGTTACCAATCTTGAGAAACTCATACATTCTCTTTTCCCTGTTTCCCGGTCTTAGAGAAGTAGACTTCTTTCGGCGAAAGTGCTGCTTTCACAGTGCTAAGTACTCCCAACTCAATCAACAATGTAAGTTTTACCAGTTTTCTAAGTCTCTCTTATTTTCTTGTACTTAAACTTGGAATTTTCTGTGTAAACCTCTGTAACTTCTCTAGGTAGATGAATCACTGTGTACTTCTTTTGTTTCTATCTGTTACCAATCTTGAGAAACTCATACATTCTCTGTTCCCTGTTTCCCGGTGTTGGAGAAGTAGATTTCTTTCGGCGAAAGTGCTGTTTTCACAGTGCTAAGTACTCCGAACTCAATCAACAATGAAAGTTTTACCAGTTTTCTAAGTCTCTCTTATTTTCTTGTACTTAAACTTGGAGTTTTCTGTGTAAACCTCTGTAACTTCTCTAGGTGGATGAATCACTGTGTACTTCTTTTGTTTCTATCTGTTACTAATTGAGAAACTCATACATTCTCTGTTACCTGTTTCCTGGTGTTAGAGAAGTAGATTTCTTTCGGCAAAAGTGCTGTTTTCACAGTGCTAAGTACACTCAACTCTATCAACCATGTAGGTTTTACCAGTTTTCTAAGTCTCTCTAATTTTCTTGTACTTATACTTGGAATTCTCTGTGTAAACCTCTGTAACTTCTCTAGGTAGATGAATCACTGTGTACTTTCTCTTGTTTCTATCTGCTACCAATCCTCAGAAACTCATACATTCTCTTTTCACTGTTTCACGGTTTTAGAGAAGTAGATTTCTTTCGGTGAAAGTGCTGTTTTAACAGTGCTAAGTACTCCTAACTCAATCAACAATGTAAGTTTTACCAGTTTTCTAAGTCTCTCTTATCTTCTTTTACTTATACTTGGAATTTTCTGTGTAAACCTCTGTAACTTCTCTAGGTAGATGAATCACTGTGTACTTTCTCTTGTTTCTATCTGTTACCAATCTTGAGAAACTCATACATTCTCTTGTCACTGTTTCAAGGTCTTAGAAAAGTAGATGTCTTTCGGCGAAAGTGCAGTTTTCACAGTGCTAAGTACTCCCAACTCAATCAACAATGTAAGTTTTACCCATTTTCTAAGTCTCTCTTATCTTCTTTTACTTATACTTGGAATTTCCGTGTAAACCTCTATAACTTCTCTAGGTAGATGAATCACTGTGTACTTTCTCTTGTTTCTATCTGTTACCAATCTTGAGAAACTCATACATTCTCTGTTCACTGTTTCCCGGTCTTAGAGAAGTAGATTTCTTATTGCGAAAGTGTTGTTTTCACAGTGCTAAGTACTCCCAACTCTATCAACAATGTAGGTTTTACCAGTTTTCTAAGTATCTCTTATTTTCTTGTACTTATACTTGGAATTCTCTGTGTAAACCTTTGTAACTTCTCTAAGTAGATGAATTACTGTGTACTTTCTCTTCTTTCTATCTGTTACCAATCTTGAGAAACTCATACATTCTCTTTTCACTGTTTCCGGTCTTAGAGAAGTAGATTTCTTGCTGCGAAAGTGCTGTTTTCACAGTGCTAAGTACTCCCAACTCTATCAACAATGTAGGTTTTAGCAGTTTTCTAAGTCTCTCTTATTTTCTTGTACTTATACTTGGAATTCTCTGTGTAAACCTCTGTAACTTCTCTAGGTAGATGAATCACTGTGTACTTCTTTTGCTTCTATCTGTTACTAATCTTGAGAAACCCATACATTCTCTGTTAGCTGTTTGCCGGTGTTAGAGAAGTAGATTTCTTTCGGCGAAAGTACTATTTTCACTGTGCTAAGTACTCCCAACTCTATCAACAATGTAGGTTTTAACAGTTTTCTAAGTCTCTCTTATTTTCTTGTACTTATACTTGGAATTCTCTGTGTAAACCTTTGTAACTTCTCTAGGTAGATGAATCACTGTGTACTTTCTCTTGTTTCTATCTGCTACCAATTCTCAGAAACTCATACATTCTCTTTTCACTGTTTCCCGGTCTTAGAGAAGTAGATTTCTTTCGGCGAAAGTGCTGTTTTCACAGTGCTAAGTACTCCCAACTCTATCAACAATGTAGGTTTTAGCAGTTTTCTAAGTCTCTCTTATTTTCTTGTACTTATACTTGGAATTCTCTGTGTAAACCTCTGTAACTTCTCTAGGTAGATGAATCACTGTGTACTTTCTCTTGTTTCTATCTGTTACCAATCTTGAGAAACTCATACATTCTCTGTTCCCTGTTTCCCGGTCTTAGAGAAGTAGATTTCTTTCGGCGAAAGTGCTGTTTTCACAGTGCTAAGTACTCCCAACTTTATCAACAATGTAAGTTTACCAGTTTCTAAGTCTCTCTTATCTTCTTTTACTTATTCTTGGAATTTTCTGTGTAAACCTCTGTACCTTCTCTAGGTAGATGAATCACTGTGTACTTCTTTTGTTTCTATCTGTTACTAATCTTGAGAAACTCATACATTGTCTGTTAACTGTTTCGCGGTCTTAGAGAAGTAGATTTCTTTCAGCGAAAGTGCTGTTTTCACAGTGCTAACTACTCCCAACTCTATCAACAATGTAGGTTTTACCAGTTTTCTAAGTCTCTCTTATTTTCTTGTACTTATACTTGGAATTCTCTGTGTAAACCTCTGTAACTTCTCTAGGTAGATGAATCACTGTGTACTTTCTCTTGTTTGTATCTGTTACTAATCTTGAGAAACTCATACAGTCTCTTTTACCTGTTTCCCAGTGTTAGAGAAGTAGATTTCTTTCGGCGAAAGTGCTGTTTTCACAGTGCTAAGTACTCCCAACTCTATCAACAATGTAGGTTTTACCAGTTTTCTAAGTCTCTCTTATTTTCTTGTACTTATACTTGGAATTCTCTGTGTAAACCTCTGTAACTTCTCTAGGTAGATGAATCACTGTGTACTTTCTCTTGTTTCTATCTGTTACCAATTTTGAGAAACTCATACATTCTCTTTTCACTGTTTCCCGGTCTTAAAGAAGTAGACTTCTTTCGGCAAAAGTGCTGTTTTCACAGTGCTAAGTACTCCCAGCTCTATCAACAATGTAGGTTTTACCAGTTTTCTAAGTCTCTCTTATTTTCTTGTACTTATACTTGGAATTCTCTGTGTAAACCTCTGTAACTTCTCTAGGTAGATGAATCACTGTGTACTTTCTCTTGTTTCTATCTGTTAACAATCTTGAGAAACTCATACATTCTCTTTTCACTGTTTCCCGGTCTTAGAGAAGTAGATTTCTTTCGGCGAAAGTGCTGTTTTGACAGTGCTAAGTACTCCCAACTCTATCAACAATGTAGGTTTTACCAGTTTTCTAAGTCTCTCTTATTTTCTTGTACTTATACTTGGAATTCTCTGTGTAAACCTCCGTAACTTCTCAATTTAGATGAATCACTGTGTACTTTCTCTTCTTTCTATCTGTTACCAATTATGAGAAACTCATACATTCTCTTTTCACTGTTTCCCGGTCTTAGAGAAGTAGACTTCTTTCGGCGAAACTGCTGTTTTCACAGTGCTAAGTACTCCCAACTCTATCACCAATGTAGGTTTTACCAGTATTCTAAGTCTCTCTTATTTTCTTGTACTTAAACTTGGAATTTTCTGTGTAAACTTCTGTAACTTCTCTAGGTAGATGAATCACTGTGTACTTCTTTCGTTTCTATCTGTTACTAATCTTGAGAACCTCATACATTCTCTGTTACCTGCTTCCCGGTGTTAGAGAAGTAGATTTCTTTCGTCGAAAGTACTGTTTTCACAGTGCTAAGTACTCCCAACTCTTTCAACAATGTAGGTTTTACCAGTTTTCTAAGTCTCTCTTATTTTCTTGTACTTATACTTGGAATTCTCTGTGTAAACCTCTGTAACTTCTCTAGGTAGATGAATCACTGTGTACTTTCTCTTGTTTCTGTCTGTTACCAATCTTGAGAAACTCATACATTCTCTTTTCACTGTTTCTCGGTCTTAGAGAAGTAGATTTCTTTCAGCGAAAGTGCTGTTTTCACAGTGCTAAGTACTCCCAACTCAATCAACAATGTAAGTTTTACCAGTTTTCTAAGTCTCTCTTATTTTCTTGTACTTAAACTTGGAATTTTCTGTGTAAACCACTGTAACTTCTCTAGGTAGATGAATCACTGTGTACTTGTTTTGCTTCTATCTGTCACTAATCTTGAGAAACTCATCCATTCTCTGTTAGCTGTTTCCCGGTGTTAGAGAAGTAGATTTCTTTCTGCGAAAGTGCTGTTTTCACAGTGCTAAGTACTCCCAACTCTATCAACAATGTAGGTTTTTACCAGTTTTCTAAGTCTCTCTTATCTTCTTTTACTTATACTTGGAATTCTCTGTGTAAACCTCTGTAACTTCTCTAGGTAGATGAATCACTGTGTACTTCTTTTGCTTCTATCTGTTACTAATCTTGAGAAACTCATACATTCTCTGTTAGCTGTTTCCCGGTGTTAGAGAAGTAGATTTCTTTCTGCGAAAGTGCTGTCTTCAGAGTGCTAAGTACTCCCAACTCTATCAACAATGTAGGTTTTACCAGTTTTCTAAGTATCTCTTATCTTCTTTTACTTATACTTGGAATTTTCTGTGTAAACCTCTGTAACTTCTCTAGGTAGATGAATCACTGTGTACTTTCTCTTGTTTCTATCTGTTACCAATCTTGAGAAACTCATACATTCTCTTTTCACTGTTTCCCGGTCTTAGAGAAGTAGATTTCTTTCGGCGAAAGTGCTGTTTTCTCAGTGCTAAGTACTCCCAACTGTATCAACAATGTAGGTTTTACCAGTTTTCTAAGTCTCTCTTATTTTCTGGTACTTATACTTGGAATTCTCCGTGTAAACGTCTGTAACTTCTCTAGGTAGATGAATCACTGTGTACTTTCTCTTCTTTCTATCTGTTACCAATTTTGAGAAACTCATACATTCTCTTTTCACTGTTTCCCGGTCTTAAAGAAGTAGACTTCTTTCGGCGAAAGTGCTGTTTTCACAGTGCTAAGTACTCCCAACTCTATCAACAATGTAGGTTTTACCACTTTTCTAAGTCTCTCTTATTTTCTTGTACTTATACTTGGAATTCTCTGTGTAAACCTCTGTCACTTCTCTAGGTAGATGAATCACTGTGTACTTTCTCTTCTTTCTATCTGTTACCAATCTTGAGAAACTCATACATTCTCTTTTCACTGTTTCCCGGTCTTAGAGAAGTAGATTTCTTTCTGCGAAAGTGCTGTTTTCACAGTGCTAAGTACTCCCAACTCTATCAACAATGTAGATTTTACCAGTTTTCTAAGTCTCTCTTATTTTCTTGTACTTATACTTGGAATTCTCTGTGTAAACGTCTGTAACTTCTCTAGGTAGATGAATCACTGTGTACTTTCTCTTGTTTCTATCTGTTACCAATTTTGAGAAACTCATACATTCTCTTTTGACTGTTTCCCGGTCTTAAAGAAGTAGACTTCTTTCGGCAAAAGTGCTGTTTTCACAGTGCTAAGTACTCCCAGCTCTATCAACAATGTAGGTTTTACCAGTTTTCTAAGTCTCTCTTATTTTCTTGTACTTATACTTGGAATTCTCTCTGTAAACGTCTGTAACTTCTCTAGGTAGATGAATCACTGTGTACTTTCTCTTGTTTCTATCTGTTACCAATCTTGAGAAACTCGTACGTTCTCTTTTCACTGTTTCCCGGTCTTAGAGAAGTAGATTTCTTTCGGCGAAAGTGCTGTTTTGACAGTGCTAAGTACTCCCAACTCTATCAACAATGTAGGTTTTACCAGTTTTCTAAGTCTCTCTTATTTTCTTGTACTTATACTTGGAATTCTCTGTGTAAACCTCTGTAACTTCTCTAGGTAGATGAATCACTGTGTACTTTCTCTTGTTTCTATCTGTTACCGATTTTGAGAAACTCATACATTCACTTTTCACTGTTTCCCGGTCTTAAAGAAGTAGACTTCTTTCGGCGAAAGTGCTGTTTTCACAGTGCTAAGTACTCCCAACTCTATCAACAATGTAGGTTTTACCAGTTTTCTAAGTCTCTCTTATTTTCTTGTACTTATACTTGGAATTCTCTGTGTAAACCTCTGTCACTTCTCTAGGTAGATGAATCACTGTGTACTTTCTCTTCTTTCTATCTGTTACCAATCTTGAGAAACTCATACATTCTCTTTTCACTGTTTCCCGGTCTTAGAGAAGTAGATTTCTTTCTGCGAAAGTGCTGTTTTCACAGTTCTAAGTACTCCCAACTCTATCAACAATGTAGGTTTTACCAGTTTTCTAAGTCTCTCTTATTTTCTTGTACTTATACTTGGAATTCTCTGTGTAAACCTCTGCAACTTCTCTAGGTAGATGAATCACTGTGTACTTTCTCTTCTTTCTATCTGTTACCAATCTTGAGAAACTCATACATTCTCTTTTCACTGTTTCCCGGTCTTAGAGAAGTAGATTTCTTTCGGCGAAAGTGCTGTTTTCACAGTGCTAAGTACTCCAACTCTATCAACAATGTAGGTTTTACCAGTTTTCTAAGTCTCTCTTATTTTCTTGTACTTAAACTTGGAATTTTCTGTGTAAACCTCTGTAACTTCTCTAGGTAGATGAATCACTGTGTACTTTCTCCTGTTTCTATCTGTTACCAATCTTGAGAAACTCATACATTCTCTTTTCACTGTTTCCCGGTGTTAGAGAAGTAGATTTTTTTCTGTGAAAGTGCTGTTTTCACAGTGCTAGGTACTCCCAACTCTATCAACAATGTAGGTTTTACCAGTTTTCTAAGTCTCTCTTACTTTCTTGTACTTATACTTGGAATTCTCTGTGTAAACCTCTGTAACTTCTCTAGGTAGATGAATCACTGTGTACTTTCTCTTGTTTCTATCTGTTACCAATCTTGAGAAACTCATACATTCTCTTTTCACTGTTTCACGGTCTTAGAGAAGTAGATGTGTTTCGGCGAAAGTGCTGTTTTCACAGTGCTAAGTACTCCCAACTCAATCAACAATGTAAGTTTGACCACTTTTCTAAGTCTCTCTTATCTTCTTTTACTTATACTTGGAATTATCTGTGTAAACCTCTGTAACTTCTTTAGGTAGATGAATCACTGTGTACTTTCTCTTGTTTCTATCTGTTACCAATCTTGAGAAACTCATACATTCTCTGTTCCCTGTTTCCCGGTGTTAGAGAAGTAGATTTCTTTCGGCGAAAGTGCTGTTTTCACAGTGCTAAGTACTCCCAACTCTATCACCAATGTAGGTTTTACCAGTATTCTAAGTCTCTCTTATTTTCTTGTACTTAAACTTGGAATTTTCTGTGTAAACCTCTGTAACTTCTCTAGGTAGATGAATCATTGTGTACTTCTTTTGTTTCTATCTGTTACTAATCTTGAGAACCTCATACATTCTCTTTTCACTGTTTCTCGGTCTTAGAGAAGTAGATTTCTTTCAGCGAAAGTGCTGTTTTCACAGTGCTAAGTACTCCCAACTCAATCAACAATGTAAGTTTTACCAGTTTTCTAAGTCTCTCTTATTTTCTTGTACTTATACTTGGAATTCTCTGTGTAAACCTCTGTAACTTCTCTAGGTAGATGAATCACTGTGTACCTGTTTTGCTTCTATCTGTCACTAATCTTGAGAAACTCATCCATTCTCTGTTAGCTGTTTCCCGGTGTTAGAGAAGTAGATTTCTTTCGGCGAAAGTGCTGTTTTCACAGTGCTAAGTACTCCCAACTCAATCAACAATGTAAGTTTTACCAGTTTTCTAAGTCTCTCTTATTTTCTTGTACTTATACTTGGAATTCTCTGTGTAAACCTCTGTAAGTTCTCTAGGTAGATGAATCACTGTGTACTTTCTGTTGTTTCTATCTGTTACCAATCTTGAGAAACTCATACATTCTCTATTCCCTGTTTCCCGGTGTTAGAGAAGTAGATTTCTTTCTGCGAAAGTGCTGTTTTCACAGTGCTAAGTACTCTCAACTCTATCAACAATGTAGGTTTTACCAGTTTTCTAAGTCTCTCTTATTTTTTTGTACTTATACTTGGAATTCTCTGTGTAAACCTCTATAAGTTCTCTAGGTAGAAGAATCACTGTAATTTCTCTTGTTTCTATCTGTTACCAATCTTGAGAAACTCATACATTCTCTATTCACTGTTTCCCAGTCTTAGAGAAGTAGATTTCTTTCAGCGAATGTGCTGTTTTCACACTGCTAAGTACTCCCAACTCTATCAACAATGTAGGTTTTACCAGTTTTCTAAGTCTCTCTTATTTTCTTGTACTTATACTTGGAATTCTCTGTGTAAACCTCTGTAACTTCTCTAGGTAGATGAATCACTGTGTACTTTCTCTTGTTTCTATCTGTTACCAATCTTGAGAAACTCATACATTCTCTGTTCACTGTTTCCCGGTCTTAGAGAAGTAGAGTTCTTTCGGCGAAAGTGCTGTTTTCACAGTGTTAAGTACTCCCAACTCTATCAACAATGTAGGTTTTACCAGTTTTCTAAGTCTCTCTTATTTTCTTGTACTTATACTTGGAATTCTCTGTGTAAACCTCTGTAACTTCTCTAGGGAGATGAATCACTGTGCACTTTCTCTTGTTTCTATCTGTTACCCATCTTGAGAAACTCATACATTCTCTTTTCACTGTTACTCGGTCTTAGAGAAGTAGATTTCTTTCGGCGAAAGTGCTGTTTTCACAGTACTAAGTACTCCCAACTCAATCAACAATGTAAGTTTTACCAGTTTTCTATGTCTCTTTTATCTTCTTTTACTTATACATGGAATTTTCTCTGTAAACCTCTGTAACTTCTCTAGGTAGATGAATCACTGTGTACTTCTTTTGTTTCTATCTGTTACTAATCTTGAGAAACTCATACATTCTCTTTTCACTGTATCCCGGTCTTAGAGAAGTAGATTTCTTTCGGCCAAAGTGCTGTTTTCACAGTACTAAGTACTCCCAACTCAATCAACAATGTAAGTTTTACCAGTTTTCTATGTCTCTCTTATCTTCTTTTACTTATCCATGGAATTTTCTCTGTAAACTTCTGTAACTTCTCTAGGTAGATGAATCACTGTGTACTTCTTTTGCTTCTATCTGTTACTAATCTTGAGAAACTCATACATTCTCTGTTAGCTGTTTCCCGGTGTTAGAGAAGTAGATTTCTTTCGGCGAAAGTACTGTTTTCACAGTGCTAAGTACTCCCAACTCTATCAACAATGTAGGTTTTACCAGTTTTCTAAGTCGCTCTTATTTTCTTGTACTTATACTTGGAATTCTCTGTGTAAACCTCTGTAACTTTTCTAGGTAGATGAATCACTGTGTACTTTCTCTTGTTTCTATCTGTTACCAAAATTGAGAAACTCATACATTCTCTTTTCACTGTTTCACGGTCTTAGAGAAGTAGATTTCTTTCGGTGAAAGTGCTGTTTTCACAGTGCTAAGTACTTCTAACTCAATCAACAATGTAACCTTTACCAGTTTTCTCAGTCTCTCTTATCTTCTTTTACTTATACTTGGAATTTTCTGTGTAAGCCTCTGTAACTTCTCTAGGTAGATGAATCACTGTGTACTTTCTCTTGTTTCTATCTGTTACCAATCTTGAGAAACTCATACATTCTCTTTTCACTGTTTCCCGTCTTAGAGAAGTAGATTTCTTTCTGCGAAAGTGCTGTTTTCACAGTGCTAAGTACTCCCAACTCTATCAACAGTGTAGGTTTTACCAGATTTCTAAGTCTCTCTTATTTTCTTGTACTTATACTTGGAATTCTCTGTGTAAACCTCTGTAACTTCTCTAGGTAGATGAATCACTGTGTACTTTCTCTTGTTTCTATCTGTTACCAATCTTGAGAAACTGATACATTCTCTGTTCCCTGTTTCCCGGTGTTAGAGAAGTAGATTTCTTACGGCCAAAGTGCTGTTTTCAAAGTGATAAGTACTCCCAACTCTATCAACAATGTAGGTTTTACCAGTTTTCAAAGTCTCTCTTATTTTCTTGTACTTATACTTGGAATTCTCTGTGTAAACCTCTGTAACTTCTCTAGGTAGATGAATCACTGTGCACTTTCTCTTGTTTCTATCTGTTACCAATCTTGAGAAACTCATACATTCTCTATTCCCTGTTTCCCGGTGTTAGAGAAGTAGATTTCTTTCTGCGAAAGTGCTGTTTTCACAGTGCTAAGTACTCTCAACTCTATCAACAATGTAGGTTTTACCAGTTTTCTAAGTCTCTCTTATTTTTTTGTACTTATACTTGGAATTCTCTGTGTAAACCTCTATAAGTTCTCTAGGTAGAAGAATCACTGTAATTTCTCTTGTTTCTATCTGTTACCAATCTTGAGAAACTCATACATTCTCTATTCACTGTTTCCCAGTCTTAGAGAAGTAGATTTCTTTCAGCGAATGTGCTGTTTTCACACTGCTAAGTACTCCCAACTCTATCAACAATGTAGGTTTTACCAGTTTTCTAAGTCTCTCTTATTTTCTTGTACTTATACTTGGAATTCTCTGTGTAAACCTCTGTAACTTCTCTAGGTAGATGAATCACTGTGTACTTTCTCTTGTTTCTATCTGTTACCAATCTTGAGAAACTCATACATTCTCTGTTCACTGTTTCCCGGTCTTAGAGAAGTAGAGTTCTTTCGGCGAAAGTGCTGTTTTCACAGTGTTAAGTACTCCCAACTCTATCAACAATGTAGGTTTTACCAGTTTTCTAAGTCTCTCTTATTTTCTTGTACTTATACTTGGAATTCTCTGTGTAAACCTCTGTAACTTCTCTAGGGAGATGAATCACTGTGCACTTTCTCTTGTTTCTATCTGTTACCCATCTTGAGAAACTCATACATTCTCTTTTCACTGTTACTCGGTCTTAGAGAAGTAGATTTCTTTCGGCGAAAGTGCTGTTTTCACAGTACTAAGTACTCCCAACTCAATCAACAATGTAAGTTTTACCAGTTTTCTATGTCTCTTTTATCTTCTTTTACTTATACATGGAATTTTCTCTGTAAACCTCTGTAACTTCTCTAGGTAGATGAATCACTGTGTACTTCTTTTGTTTCTATCTGTTACTAATCTTGAGAAACTCATACATTCTCTTTTCACTGTATCCCGGTCTTAGAGAAGTAGATTTCTTTCGGCAAAAGTGCTGTTTTCACAGTACTAAGTACTCCCAACTCAATCAACAATGTAAGTTTTACCAGTTTTCTATGTCTCTCTTATCTTCTTTTACTTATCCATGGAATTTTCTCTGTAAACTTCTGTAACTTCTCTAGGTAGATGAATCACTGTGTACTTCTTTTGCTTCTATCTGTTACTAATCTTGAGAAACTCATACATTCTCTGTTAGCTGTTTCCCGGTGTTAGAGAAGTAGATTTCTTTCGGCGAAAGTACTGTTTTCACAGTGCTAAGTACTCCCAACTCTATCAACAATGTAGGTTTTACCAGTTTTCTAAGTCACTCTTATTTTCTTGTACTTATACTTGGAATTCTCTGTGTAAACCTCTGTAACTTTTCTAGGTAGATGAATCACTGTGTACTTTCTCTTGTTTCTATCTGTTACCAAAATTGAGAAACTCATACATTCTCTTTTCACTGTTTCACGGTCTTAGAGAAGTAGATTTCTTTCGGTGAAAGTGCTGTTTTCACAGTGCTAAGGACTCCTAACTCAATCAACAATGTAACCTTTACCAGTTTTCTCAGTCTCTCTTATCTTCTTTTACTTATACTTGGAATTTTCTGTGTAAGCCTCTGTAACTTCTCTAGGTAGATGAATCACTGTGTACTTTCTCTTGTTTCTATCTGTTACCAATCTTGAGAAACTCATACATTCTCTTTTCACTGTTTCCCGGTCTTAGAGAAGTAGATTTCTTTCTGCGAAAGTGCTGTTTTCACAGTGCTAAGTACTCCCAACTCTATCAACAGTGTAGGTTTTACCAGATTTCTAAGTCTCTCTTATTTTCTTGTACTTATACTTGGAATTCTCTGTGTAAACCTCTGTAACTTCTCTAGGTAGATGAATCACTGTGTACTTTCTCTTGTTTCTATCTGTTACCAATCTTGAGAAACTGATACATTCTCTGTTCCCTGTTTCCCGGTGTTAGAGAAGTAGATTTCTTTCGGCTAAAGTGCTGTTTTCAAAGTGATAAGTACTCCCAACTCTATCAACAATGTAGGTTTTACCAGTTTTCAAAGTCTCTCTTATTTTCTTGTACTTATACTTGGAATTCTCTGTGTAAACCTCTGTAACTTCTCTAGGTAGATGAATCACTGTGCACTTTCTCTTGTTTCTATCTGTTACCAATCTTGAGAAACTCATACATTCTCTATTAACTGTTTCGCGGTCTTAGAGAAGTAGATTTCTTTCGGCGAAAGTGCTGTTTTCACAGTGCTAAATACTCCCAACTCTATCACCGATGTAGGTTTTACCAGTTTTCTAAGTCTCTCTAATTTTCTTGTACTTAAACATGGAATTGTCTGTGTAAACCTCTGTAACTTCTCTAGGTAGATGAATCACTGTGTACTTCTTTTGTTTCTATCTGTTACTAATCTTGAGAACCTCATACATTCTCTGTTACCTGTTTCCCGGTGTTAGAGAAGTAGATTTCTTTCGACGAAAGTACTGTTTTCACAGTGCTAAGTACTCCCAACTCTATCAACAATGTAGGTTTTACCAGTTTTCTAAGTCTCTCTTATTTTCTTGTACTTATACTTGGAATTCTCTGTGTAAACCTCTGTAACTTCTCTAGATAGATGAATCACTGTGTACTTTCTATTGTTTCTATCTGTTACCAATCTTGAGAAACTCATACATTCTCTTTTCACTGTTTCACGGTCTTAGAGAAATAGATTTCTTTCGGTGAAAGTGCTGTTTTCACAGTGCTATGTACTCCCAACTCAATCAACAATGTAAGCTTTACCAGTTTTCTAAGTCTCTCTTATCTTCTTTTACTTATAGTTGGAATTTTCTGTGTAAACCTCTGTAACTTCTCTAGGTAGATGAATCACTGTGTACTTTCTCTTCTTTCTATCTGTTACCAATCTTGAGAAACTCATACATTCTCTGTTCACTGTTTCCCGGTCTTAGAGAAGTAGATTTCTTTCGGCGAAAGTGCTGTTTTCACAGTGCTAAGTACTCCGAACTCTATCAACAATGTAGGTTTTACCAGTTTTCTAAGTCTCTCTTATTTTCTTGTACTTATACTTGGAATTCTCTGTGTAAACCTCTGTAACTTCTCTAGGTAGATGAATCACTGTGTACTTTCTCTTGTTTCTATCTGTTACCAATCTTCAGAAACTCATACATTCTCTTTTCACTGTTTCCCGGTCTTAGAGAAGTAGATTTCTTTCAGCGAACGTGCTGTTTTCACAGTGCTAAGTACTCCCAACTCAATCAACAATGTAAGTTTTACCAGTTTTCTAGGTCTCTCTTATTTTCTTGTACTTAAACTTGGAATTTTCTGTGTAAACCTCTGTAACTTCTCTAGGTAGATGAATCTCTGTGTACTTCTTTTGTTTCTATCTGTTACTAATCTTGAGAACCTCATACATTCTCTGTTACTTGTTTCCCGGTGTTAGAGAAGTAGATTTCTTTCGGCGAAAGTGCTGTTTTCACAGTGCTAAGTACTCCCAACTCTATCAAAAATGTAGGTTTTACCAGTTTTCTAAGTCTATCTTATTTTCTTGTACTTATACTTGCAATTCTCTGTGTAAACCTCTGTAACTTCTCTAGGTAGATGAATCACTGTGTACTTTCTCTTGTTTCTATCTGTTACCAATCTTGAGAAACTCATACATTCTCTTTCACTGTTTCTCGGTCTTAGAGAAGTACATTTCTTTCGGTGAAAGTTCTGTTTTCACAGTGCTAAGTACTCCCAACTCAATCAACAATGTAAGTTTTACCAGTTTTCTAAGTCTCTCTTATTTTCTTGTACTTATACTTGGAATTTTCTGTGTAAACCTCTGTAACTTCTCTAGGTAGATGAATCACTGTGTGCTTTCTCTTGTTTCTATCTGTTACCAATCTTGAGAAACTCATACATTCTCTTTTCACTGTTTCCCGGTCTTAGAGAACTAGATTTCTTTCGGCGAAAGTGCTGTTTTCACAGTGCTAAGTACTCCCAAATCAATCAACAATGTAAGTTTTACCAGTTTCCTAAGTCTCTCTTATCTTCTTTTACTTATACTTGGAATTTTCTGTGTAAACTTCTGTAGCTTCTCTAGGTAGATGAATCATTGTGTACTTCTTTTGTTTCTATCTGTTACTAATCTTGAGAAACTCATACATTCTCTATTAACTGTTTCGCGGTCTTAGAAAAGTAGATTTCTTTCGGCGAAAGTGCTGTTTTCACAGTGCTAAGTACTCCCAACTCTATCACTAATGTAGGTTTTACCAGTTTTCTAAGTCTCTCTAATTTTCTTGTACTTAAACTTGGAATTTTCTGTGTAAACCTCTGTAACTTCTCTAGGTAGATGAATCACTGTGTACTTCTTTTGTTTCTATCTGTTACTAATCTTGAGAACCTCATACATTCTCTGTTACCTGTTTCCCGGTGTTAGAGAAGTAGATTTCTTTCGGCGAAAGTACTGTTTTCACAGTGCTAAGTACTCCCAACTCTATCAACTATGTAGGTTTTACCAGTTTTCTAACTCTCTCTTATTTTCTTGTACTTATACTTGGAATGCTCTGTGTAAACCTCTGTAACTTCTCTTTGTAGATGAATCACTGTGTACTTTCTATTGTTTCTATCTGTTACCAATCTTGAGAAACTCATACATTCTCTTTTCCCTGTTTCACGGTCTTAGAGAAATAGATTTCTTTCGGTGAAAGTGCTGTTTTCACAGTGCTAAGTACTCCCAACTCAATCAACAATGTAAGCTTTACCAGTTTTCTAAGTCTCTCTTATCTTCTTTTACTTATACTTGGAATTTTCTGTGTAAACCTCTGTAACTTCTCTAGGTAGATGAATCACTGTGTACTTTCTCTTCTTTCTATCTGTTACCAATCTTGAGAAACTCATACATTCTCTGTTCACTGTTTCCCGGTCTTAGAGAAGTAGATTTCTTTCAGCGAAAGTGCTGTTTTCACAGTGCTAAGTACTCCCAACTCTATCAACAATGTAGGTTTTACCAGTTTTCTAAGTCTCTCTTATTTTCTTGTACTTATACTTGGAATTCTCTGTGTCAACCTCTGTAACTTCTCTAGGTAGATGAATCACTGTGTACTTTCTCTTGTTTCTATCTGTTACCAATCTTGAGAAACTCATACATTCTCTTTTCACTGTTTCCCGGTCTTAGAGAAGTAGATTTCTTTCAGCGAAAGTGCTGTTTTCACAGTGCTAAGTACTCCGAACTCTATCAACAATGTAGGTTTTACCACCTTTCTAAGTCTCTCTTATTTTCTTGTACTTATACTTGGAATTCTCTGTGTAAACCTCTGTAACTTCTCGAGGTAGATGAATCACTGTGTACTTTCTCTTGTTTCTATCTGTTACCAATCTGGAGAAACTCAAAATTCTCTTTTCCCTGTTTCCCGGTCTTAGAGAAGTAGATTTCTTTCGGCGAAAGTGCTGGTTTCACAGTGCTGGGTACTCCCAACTCAATCAACAATGTAGGTTTTACCAGTTTTCTAAGTCTCTCTTATTTTCTTGTACTTATACTTGGAATTCTCTGTGTAAACCTCTGTAACTTCTCTAGGTAGATGAATCACTGTGTGCTTTCTCTTGTTTCTATCTGTTACCAATCTTGAGAAACTCATACATTCTCTTTTCACTGTTTCCCGGTCTTAGAGAAGTAGATTTCTTTCGGCGAATGTGCTGTTTTCACAGTGCTAAGTACTCCCAACTCAATCAACAATGTAAGTTTTACCAGTTTCCTAAGTCTCTCTTATCTTCTTTTACTTATACATGGAATTTTCTGTGTAAATTTCTGTAGCTTGTCTAGGTAGATGAATCATTGTGTACTTCTTTTGTTTCTATCTGTTACTAATCTTGAGAAACTCATACATTCTCTATTAACTGTTTCGCGGTCTTAGAGAAGTAGATTTCTTTCGGCGAAAGTGCTGTTTTCACAGTGCTAAGTACTCCCAACTCAATCAACAATGTAAGTTTTACCAGTTTTCTAAGTCTCTCTTATTTTCTTGTACTTAAATTTGGAATTTTCTGTGTAAACCTCTGTAACTTCTCTAGGTAGATGAATCACTGTGTACTTCTTTTGTTTCTATCTGTTACTAATCTTGCGAACGTCATACATTCTCTGTTACCTGTTTCCCGGTGTTAGAGAAGTAGATTTCTTTCGGCGAAAGTACTGTTTTCACAGTGCTAAGTATTCCCAACTCTATCAACAATGTAGGTTTTACCAGTTTTCTAAGTCTCTCTTATTTTCTTGTACTTAATCTTGGAATTTTCTGTGTAAACCTCTGTACCTTCTCTAGGTAGATGAATCACTGTGTACTTCTTTTGTTTCTATCTGTTACTAATCTTGAGAAACTCATACATTCTCTGTTCCCTGTTTGCCGGTGTTAGAGAAGTAGATTTCTATCGGCGAAAGTGCTGTTTTCACAGTGCTAAGTACTCCCAACTCTATCAACAATGTAGGTTTTACCAGTTTTCTAAGTCTCTCTTATTTTCTTGTACTTATACTTGGAATTCTCTGTGTAATCCTCTGTATCTTTTCTAGGTAGATGAATCACTGTGTACTTTCTCTTGTTTCTATCTGTTACCAATCGTGAGAAACTCACACATTCTCTTTTCACTATTTCCCGGTCTTAGAGAAGTAGATTTCTTTCGGCGAAAGTGCTGTTTTCACAGTGCTAAGTACTCCCAACTCAATCAACAATGTAAGTTTTACCAGTTTTCTAAGTTTCTCTTATTTTCTTGTACTTAAACTTGGAATTTTCTGTGTAAACCTCTGTAACTTCTCTAGGTAGATGAATCACTGTTTACTTCTTTTGTTTCTATCTGTTACTAATCTTGGGAAACTCATACATTCTCTGTTACCTGTTTGCCGGTGTTAGAGAAGAAGATTTCGTTCGGCGAAAGTGCTGTTTTGACAGTGCTAAGTACTCCCAACTCTATCAACAATGTAGGCTTTACCAGTTTTCTAAGTCTCTCTTATTTTCTTGTACTTATACTTGGAATTCTCTGTGTAAACCTCTGTAACTTCTCTAGGTGGATGAATCACTGTGTACTTTCTCTTGTTTCTATCTGTTACCAATCTTGAGAAACTCATACATTCTCTGTTCCCTGTTTCTCGGTGTTAGAGAAGTAGATTTCTTTCGGCGAAAGTACTGTTTTCACAGTGCTAAGTATTCCCAACTCTATCAACAATGTAGGTTTTACCAGTTTTCTAAGTCTCTCTTATTTTCTTGTACTTATACTTGGAATTCTCTGTGTAAACCTCTGTAACTTCTCTAGGTAGATGAATCACTGTGTACTTTCTCTTGTTTCTATCTGTTACTAATCTTGAGAAACTCATACATTCTCTGTTCCCTGTTTGCCGGTGTTAGAGAAGTAGATTTCTATCGGCGAAAGTGCTGTTTTCACAGTGCTAAGTACTCCCAACTCAATCAACAATGTAAGTTTTACCAGTTTCCTAAGTCTCTCTTATCTTCTTTTACTTATACTTGGAATTCTCTGTGTAATCCTCTGTATCTTTTCTAGGTAGATGAATCATTGTGTACTTCTTTTGTTTCTATCTGTTACTAATCTTGAGAAACTCATACATTCTCTATTAACTGTTTCGCGGTCTTAGAGAAGTAGATTTCTTTCGGCGAAAGTGCTGTTTTCACGGTGCTAAGTACTCCCAACTCAATCAACAATCTAAGTTTTACCAGTTTTCTAAGTTTCTCTTATTTTCTTGTACTTAAACTTGGAATTTTCTGTGTAAACCTCTGTAACTTCTCTAGGTAGATGAATCACTGTGTACTTCTTTTGTTTCTATCTGTTACTAATCTTGGGAAACTCATACATTCTGTGTTACCTGTTTCCCGGTGTTAGAGAAGAAGATTTCGTTCGGCGAAAGTGCTGTTTTGACAGTGCTAAGTACTCCCAACTCTATCAACAATGCAGGCTTTACCAGTTTTCTAAGTCTCTCTTATTTTCTTGTACTTATACTTGGAATTCTCTGTGTAAACCTCTGTAACTTCTCTAGGTGGATGAATCACTGTGTACTTTCTCTTGTTTCTATCTGTTACCAATCTTGAGAAACTCATACATTCTCTGTTCCCTGTTTCTCGGTGTTAGAGAAGTAGATTTCTTTCGGCGAAAGTGCTGTTTTCACAGTGCTAAGTACTCCCAACTCTATCAACAATGTAGGTTTTACCAGTTTTCTAAGTCTCTCTTATTTTCTTGTACTTATACTTGGAATTCTCTGTGTAAACCTCTGTAACTTCTCTAGGTAGATGAATCACTGTGTACTTTCTCTTGTTTCTATCTGTTACCAATCTTGAGAAACTCATACATTCTCTGTTCCCTGTTTCTCGGTGTTAGAGAAGTAGATTTCTTTCGGCGAAAGTGCTGTTTTCACAGTGCTAAGTACTCCCAACTCAATCAACAATGTAAGTTTTACCAGTTTCCTAAGTCTCTCTTATCTTCTTTTACTTATACTTGGAATTTTCTGTGTAAACTTCAGTAGCTTCTCTAGGTAGATGAATCATTGTGTACTTCTTTTGTTTCTATCTGTTACTAATCTTGAGAAACTCATACATTCTCTATTAACTGTTTCGCGGTCTTAGAGAAGTAGATTTCTTTCGGCGAAAGTGCTGTTTTCACAGTGTTAAATACTCCAAACTCTATCACCGATGTAGGTTTTACCAGTTTTCTAAGTCTCTCTAATTTTCCTGTACTTAAACATGGAATTGTCTGTGTAAACCTCTGTAACTTCTCTAGGTAGATGAATCACTGTGTACTTCTTTTGTTTCTATCTGTTACTAATCTTGGGAAACTCATACATTCTGTGTTACCTGTTTCCCGGTGTTAGAGAAGAAGATTTCGTTTTGCGAAAGTGCTGTTTTGACAGTGCTAAGTACTCCCAACTCTATCAACAATGTAGGCTTTACCAGTTTTCTAAGTCTCTCTTATTTTCTTGTACTTATACTTGGAATTCTCTGTGTAAACCTCTGTAACTTCTCTAGGTGGATGAATCACTGTGTACTTTCTCTTGTTTCTATCTGTTACCAATCTTGAGAAACTCATACATTCTCTGTTCCCTGTTTCTCGGTGTTAGAGAAGTAGATTTCTTTCGGCGAAAGTGCTGTTTTCACAGTGCTAAGTACTCCCAACTCTATCAACAATGTAGGTTTTACCAGCTTTCTAAGTCTCTCTTATTTTCTTGTACTTATACTTGGAATTCTCTGTGTCAACCTCTGTAACTTCTCTAGGTAGATGAATCACTGTGTACTTTCTCTTGTTTCTATCTGTTACCAATCTTGAGAAACTCATACATTCTCTTTTCACTGTTTCACGGTCTTAGAGAAATAGATTTCTTTCGGTGAAAGTGCTGTTTTCACAGTGCTAAGTACTCCCAACTAAATCAACAATGTAAGCTTTACCAGTTTTCTAATTCTCTCTTATCTTCTTTTACTTATACTTGGAATTTTCTGTGTAAACCTCTGTAACTTCTCTAGGTAGATGAATCACTGTGTACTTTCTCTTCTTTCTATCTGTTACCAATCTTGAGAAACTCATACCTTCTCTGTTCACTGTTTCCCGGTCTTAGAGAAGTAGATTTCTTTCGGCGAAAGTGCTGTTTTCACACTGCTAAGTACTCCCAACTCTATCAACAATGTAGGTTTTATCAGTTTTCTAAGTCTCTCTTATTTTCTTGTACTTATACTTGGAATTCTCTGTGTAAACCTCTGTAACTTCTCTAGGTAGATGAATCACTGTGTACTTCTTTTGTTTCTATCTGTTACTAATCTTGCGAACGTCATACATTCTCTGTTACCTGTTTCCCGGTGTTAGAGAAGTAGATTTCTTTCGCCGAAAGTACTGTTTTCACAGTGCTAAGTATTCCCAACTCTATCAACAATGTAGGTTTTACCACTTTTCTAAGTCTCTGTTATTTTCTTGTACTTAATCTTGGAATTTTCTGTGTAAACCTCTGTACCTTCTCTAGGTAGATGAATCACTGTGTACTTCTTTTGTTTCTATCTGTTACTAATCTTGGGAAACTCATACATTCTCTGTTCCCTGTTTGCCGGTGTTAGAGAAGTAGATTTCTATCGGCGAAAGTGCTGTTTTCACAGTGCTAAGTACTCCCAACTCTATCAACAATGTAGGTTTTACCAGTTTTCTAAGTCTCTCTTATTTTCTTGTACTTATACTTGGAATTCTCTGTGTAATCCTCTGTATCTCCTCAAGGTAGATGAATCACTGTGTACTTTCTCTTGTTTCTATCTGTTACCAATCGTGAGAATGTCATACATTCTCTTTTCACTATTTCTCGGTCTTAGAGAAGTAGATTTCTTTCGGCGAAAGTGCTGTTTTCACAGTGCTAAGTACTCCCAACTCAATCAACAATGTAAGTTTTACCAGTTTTCTAAGTTTCTCTTATTTTCTTGTACTTAAACTTCGAATTTTCTGTGTAAACCTCTGTAACTTCTCTAGGTAGATGAATCACTGTTTACTTCTTTTGTTTCTATCTGTTACTAATCTTGGGAAACTCATACATTCTCTGTTACCTGTTTCCCGGTGTTAGAGAAGAAGATTTCGTTCGGCGAAAGTGCTGTTTTGACAGTGCTAAGTACTCCCAACTCTATCAACAATGTAGGCTTTACCAGTTTTCTAAGTCTCTCTAATTTTCCTGTACTTAAACATGGAATTGTCTGTGTAAACCTCTGTAACTTCTCTAGGTAGATGAATCACTGTGTACTTCTTTTGTTTCTATCTGTTACTAATCTTGAGAACCTCATACATTCTCTGTTACCTGTTTCCCGGTGTTAGAGAAGTAGATTTCTTTCGACGAAAGTACTGTTTTCACAGTGCTAAGTACTCCCAACTCTATCAACAATGTAGGTTTTACCAGTATTCTAAGTCTCTCTTATTTTCTTGTACTTATACTTGGAATTCTCTGTGTAAATCTCTGTAACTTCTCTAGGTAGATGAATCACTGTGTACTTTCTATTGTTTCTATCTGTTACCAATCTTGAGAAACTCATACATTCTCTTTTCACTGTTTCACGGTCTTAGAGAAATAGATTTCTTTCGGTGAAAGTGCTGTTTTCACAGTGCTATGTACTCCCAACTCAATCAACAATGTAAGCTTTACCAGTTTTCTAAGTCTCTCTTATCTTCTTTTACTTATACTTGGAATTTTCTGTGTAAACCTCTGTAACTTCTCTAGGTAGATGAATCACTGTGTACTTTCTCTTGTTTCTATCTGTTACCAATCTTGAGAAACTCATACATTCTCTGTTCACTGTTTCCCGGTCTTAGAGAAGTAGATTTCTTTCGGCGAAAGTGCTGTTTTCACAGTGCTAAGTACTCCCAACTCAATCAACAATGTAAGTTTTACCAGTTTTCTAAGTTTCTCTTATTTTCTTGTACTTAAACTTGGAATTTTCTGTGTAAACCTCTGTAACTTCTCTAGGTAGATGAATCACTGTTTACTTCTTTTGTTTCTATCTGTTACTAATCTTGGGAAACTCATACATTCTCTGTTACGTGTTTCCCGGTGTTAGAGAAGAAGATTTCGTTCGGCGAAAGTGCTGTTTTGACAGTGCTAAGTACTCCCAACTCTATCAACAATGTAGGCTTTACCAGTTTTCTAAGTCTCTCTTATTTTCTTGTACTTATACTTGGAATTCTCTGTGTCAACCTCTGTAACTTCTCTAGGTAGATGAATCACTGTGTACTTTCTCTTGTTTCTATCTGTTACCAATCTTGAGAAACTCATACATTCTCTTTTCACTGTTTCCCGGTCTTAGAGAAGTAGATTTCTTTCAGCGAAAGTGCTGTTTACACAGTGCTAAGTACTCCGAACTCTATCAACAATGTAGGTTTTACCAGCTTTCTAAGTCTCTCTTATTTTCTTGTACTTATACTTGGAATTCTCTGTGTCAACCTCTGTAACTTCTCTAGGTAGATGAATCACTGTGTACTTTCTCTTGTTTCTATCTGTTACCAATCTTGAGAAACTCATACATTCTCTTTTCACTGTTTCACGGTCTTAGAGAAATAGATTTCTTTCGGTGAAAGTGCTGTTTTCACAGTGCTAAGTACTCCCAACTCAATCAACAATGTAAGCTTTACCAGTTTTCTAATTCTCTCTTATCTTCTTTTACTTATACTTGGAATTTTCTGTGTAAATCTCTGTAACTTCTCTAGGTAGATGAATCACTGTGTACTTTCTCTTCTTTCTATCTGTTACCAATCTTGAGAAACTCATACCTTCTCTGTTCACTGTTTCCCGGTCTTAGAGAAGTAGATTTCTTTCGGCGAAAGTGCTGTTTTCACACTGCTAAGTACTCCCAACTCTATCAACAATGTAGGTTTTATCAGTTTTCTAAGTCTCTCTTATTTTCTTGTACTTATACTTGGAATTCTCTGTGTAAACCTCTGTAACTTCTCTAGGTAGATGAATCACTGTGTACTTTCTCTTGTTTCTATCTGTTACCAATCTTGAGAAACTCATACATTCTCTTTTCCCTGTTTTCCGGTCTTAGAGAAGTAGATTTCTTTCGGCGAAAGTGCTGGTTTCACAGTGCTAGGTACTCCCAACTCAATCAACAATGTAAGTTTTACCAGTTTTCTAAGTCTCTCTTATTTTCTTGTACTTATACTTGGAATTCTCTGTGTAAACCTCTGTAACTTCTCTAGGTAGATGAATCACTGTGTGCTTTCTCTTGTTTCTATCTGTTACCAATCTTGAGAAACTCATACATTCTCTTTTCACTGTTTCCTGGTCTTAGAGAAGTAGATTTCTTTCGGCGAAAGTGCTGTTTTCACAGTGCTAAGTACTCCCAACTCAATCAACAATGTAAGTTTTACCAGTTTCCTAAGTCTCTCTTATCTTCTTTTACTTATACATGGAATTTTCTGTGTAAACTTCTGTAGCTTCTCTAGGTAGATGAATCATTGTGTACTTCTTTTGTTTCTATCTGTTACTAATCTTGAGAAACTCATACATTCTCTATTAACTGTTTCGCGGTCTTAGAGAAGTAGATTTCTTTCGGCGAAAGTGCTGTTTTCACAGTGCTAAGTACTCCCAACTCAATCAACAATGTAAGTTTTACCAGTTTTCTAAGTCTCTCTTATTTTCTTGTACTTAAATTTGGAATTTTCTGTGTAAACCTCTGTAACTTCTCTAGGTAGATGAATCACTGTGTACTTCTTTTGTTTCTATCTGTTACTAATCTTGCGAACGTCATACATTCTCTGTTACCTGTTTCCCGGTGTTAGAGAAGTAGATTTCTTTCGGCGAAAGTACTGTTTTCACTGTGCTAAGTATTCCCAACTCTATCAACAATGTAGGTTTTACCAGTTTTCTAAGTCTCTCTTATTTTCTTGTACTTAATCTTGGAATTTTCTGTGTAAACCTCTGTACCTTCTCTAGGTAGATGAATCACTGTGTACTTCTTTTGTTTCTATCTGTTACTAATCTTGAGAAACTCATACATTCTCTGTTCCCTGTTTGCCGGTGTTAGAGAAGTAGATTTCTTTCGGCGAAAGTGCTGTTTTCACAGTGCTAAGTACTCCCAACTCAATCACCAATGTAGGTTTTACCAGTTTTCTAAGTCTCTCTAATTTTCTTGTACTTAAACTTGGAATTTTCTGTGTAAACCTCTGTAACTTCTCTAGGTAGATGAATCACTGTGTACTTCTTTTGTTTCTATCTGTTACTAATCTTGAAAACCTCATACATTCTCTGTTACCTGTTTCCCGGTGTTAGAGAAGTAGATTTCTTTCGGCGAAAGTACTGTTTTCACAGTGCTAAGTACTCCCAACTCTATCAACAATGTAGGTTTTACCAGTTTTCTAAGTCTCTCTTATTTTCTTGTACTTATACTTGGAATGCTCTGTGTAAACCTCTGTAACTTCTCTAGGTAGATGAATCACTGTGTACTTTCTATTGTTTCTATCTGTTACCAATCTTGAGAAACTCATACATTCTCTTTTCACTGTTTCACGGTCTTAGAGAAATAGATTTCTTTCGGTGAAAGTGCTGTTTTCACAGTGCTAAGTACTCCCAACTCAATCAACAATGTAAGCTTTACCAGTTTTCTAAGTCTCTCTTATCTTCTTTTACTTAAACTTGGAATTTTCTGTGTAAACCTCTGTAACTTCTCTAGGTAGATGAATCACTGTGTACTTTCTCTTCTTTCTATCTGTTACCAATCTTGAGAAACTCATACATTCTCTGTTCACTGTTTCCCGGTCTTAGAGAAGTAGATTTCTTTCAGCGAAAGTGCTGTTTTCACAGTGCTAAGTACTCCCAACTCTATCAACAATGTAGGTTTTACCAGTTTTCTAAGTCTCTCTTATTTTCTTGTACTTATACTTGGAATTCTCTGTGTCAACCTCTGTAACTTCTCTAGGTAGATGAATCACTGTGTACTTTCTTTTGTTTCTATCTGTTACCAATCTTGAGAAACTCATACATTCTCTTTTCACTGTTTCCCGGTCTTAGAGAAGTAGATTTCTTTCAGCGAAAGTGCTGTTTACACAGTGCTAAGTACTCCGAACTCTATCAACAATGTAGGTTTTACCAGCTTTCTAAGTCTCTCTTATTTTCTTGTACTTATACTTGGAATTCTCTGTGTAAACCTCTGTAACTTCTCGAGGTAGATGAATCACTGTGTACTTTCTCTTGTTTCTATCTGTTACCAATCTGGAGAAACTCAAAATTCTCTTTTCCCTGTTTCCCGGTCTTAGAGAAGTAGATTTCTTTCGGCGAAAGTGCTGGTTTCACAGTGCTGGGTACTCCCAACTCAATCAACAATGTAGGTTTTACCAGTTTTCTAAGTCTCTCTTATTTTCTTGTACTTATACTTGGAATTCTCTGTGTAAACCTCTGTAACTTCTCTAGGTAGATGAATCACTGTGTGCTTTCTCTTGTTTCTATCTGTTACCAATCTTGAGAAACTCATACATTCTCTTTTCACTGTTTCCCGGTCTTAGAGAAGTAGATTTCTTTCGGCGAAAGTGCTGTTTTCACAGTGCTAAGTACTCCCAACTCAATCAACAATGTAAGTTTTACCAGTTTCCTAAGTCTCTCTTATCTTCTTTTACTTATACATGGAATTTTCTGTGTAAATTTCTGTAGCTTCTCTAGGTAGATGAATCATTGTGTACTTCTTTTGTTTCTATCTGTTACTAATCTTGAGAAACTCATACATTCTCTATTAACTGTTTCGCGGTCTTAGAGAAGTAGATTTCTTTCGGCGAAAGTGCTGTTTTCACAGTGCTAAGTACTCCCAACTCAATCAACAATGTAAGTTTTACCAGTTTTCTAAGTCTCTCTTATTTTCTTGTACTTAAATTTGGAATTTTCTGTGTAAACCTCTGTAACTTCTCTAGGTAGATGAATCACTGTGTACTTCTTTTGTTTCTATCTGTTACTAATCTTGGGAAACTCATACATTCTCTGTTCCCTGTTTGCCGGTGTTAGAGAAGTAGATTTCTATCGGCGAAAGTGCTGTTTTCACAGTGCTAAGTACTCCCAACTCTATCAACAATGTAGGTTTTACCAGTTTTCTAAGTCTCTCTTATTTTCTTGTACTTATACTTGGAATTCTCTGTGTAATCCTCTGTATCTCCTCAAGGTAGATGAATCACTGTGTACTTTCTCTTGTTTCTATCTGTTACCAATCGTGAGAATGTCATACATTCTCTTTTCACTATTTCTCGGTCTTAGAGAAGTAGATTTCTTTCGGCGAAAGTGCTGTTTTCACAGTGCTAAGTACTCCCAACTCAATCAACAATGTAAGTTTTACCAGTTTTCTAAGTTTCTCTTATTTTCTTGTACTTAAACTTCGAATTTTCTGTGTAAACCTCTGTAACTTCTCTAGGTAGATGAATCACTGTTTACTTCTTTTGTTTCTATCTGTTACTAATCTTGGGAAACTCATACATTCTCTGTTACCTGTTTCCCGGTGTTAGAGAAGAAGATTTCGTTCGGCGAAAGTGCTGTTTTGACAGTGCTAAGTACTCCCAACTCTATCAACAATGTAGGCTTTACCAGTTTTCTAAGTCTCTCTAATTTTCCTGTACTTAAACATGGAATTGTCTGTGTAAACCTCTGTAACTTCTCTAGGTAGATGAATCACTGTGTACTTCTTTTGTTTCTATCTGTTACTAATCTTGAGAACCTCATACATTCTCTGTTACCTGTTTCCCGGTGTTAGAGAAGTAGATTTCTTTCGACGAAAGTACTGTTTTCACAGTGCTAAGTACTCCCAACTCTATCAACAATGTAGGTTTTACCAGTATTCTAAGTCTCTCTTATTTTCTTGTACTTATACTTGGAATTCTCTGTGTAAATCTCTGTAACTTCTCTAGGTAGATGAATCACTGTGTACTTTCTATTGTTTCTATCTGTTACCAATCTTGAGAAACTCATACATTCTCTTTTCACTGTTTCACGGTCTTAGAGAAATAGATTTCTTTCGGTGAAAGTGCTGTTTTCACAGTGCTATGTACTCCCAACTCAATCAACAATGTAAGCTTTACCAGTTTTCTAAGTCTCTCTTATCTTCTTTTACTTATACTTGGAATTTTCTGTGTAAACCTCTGTAACTTCTCTAGGTAGATGAATCACTGTGTACTTTCTCTTGTTTCTATCTGTTACCAATCTTGAGAAACTCATACATTCTCTGTTCACTGTTTCCCGGTCTTAGAGAAGTAGATTTCTTTCGGCGAAAGTGCTGTTTTCACAGTGCTAAGTACTCCCAACTCAATCAACAATGTAAGTTTTACCAGTTTTCTAAGTTTCTCTTATTTTCTTGTACTTAAACTTGGAATTTTCTGTGTAAACCTCTGTAACTTCTCTAGGTAGATGAATCACTGTTTACTTCTTTTGTTTCTATCTGTTACTAATCTTGGGAAACTCATACATTCTCTGTTACGTGTTTCCCGGTGTTAGAGAAGAAGATTTCGTTCGGCGAAAGTGCTGTTTTGACAGTGCTAAGTACTCCCAACTCTATCAACAATGTAGGCTTTACCAGTTTTCTAAGTCTCTCTTATTTTCTTGTACTTATACTTGGAATTCTCTGTGTCAACCTCTGTAACTTCTCTAGGTAGATGAATCACTGTGTACTTTCTCTTGTTTCTATCTGTTACCAATCTTGAGAAACTCATACATTCTCTTTTCACTGTTTCCCGGTCTTAGAGAAGTAGATTTCTTTCAGCGAAAGTGCTGTTTACACAGTGCTAAGTACTCCGAACTCTATCAACAATGTAGGTTTTACCAGCTTTCTAAGTCTCTCTTATTTTCTTGTACTTATACTTGGAATTCTCTGTGTAAACCTCTGTAACTTCTCGAGGTAGATGAATCACTGTGTACTTTCTCTTGTTTCTATCTGTTACCAATCTGGAGAAACTCAAAATTCTCTTTTCCCTGTTTCCCGGTCTTAGAGAAGTAGATTTCTTTCGGCGAAAGTGCTGGTTTCACAGTGCTGGGTACTCCCAACTCAATCAACAATGTAGGTTTTACCAGTTTTCTAAGTCTCTCTTATTTTCTTGTACTTATACTTGGAATTCTCTGTGTAAACCTCTGTAACTTCTCTAGGTAGATGAATCACTGTGTGCTTTCTCTTGTTTCTATCTGTTACCAATCTTGAGAAACTCATACATTCTCTTTTCACTGTTTCCCGGTCTTAGAGAAGTAGATTTCTTTCGGCGAAAGTGCTGTTTTCACAGTGCTAAGTACTCCCAACTCAATCAACAATGTAAGTTTTACCAGTTTCCTAAGTCTCTCTTATCTTCTTTTACTTATACATGGAATTTTCTGTGTAAACTTCTGTAGCTTCTCTAGGTAGATGAATCATTGTGTACTTCTTTTGTTTCTATCTGTTACTAATCTTGAGAAACTCATACATTCTCTATTAACTGTTTCGCGGTCTTAGAGAAGTAGATTTCTTTCGGCGAAAGTGCTGTTTTCACAGTGCTAAGTACTCCCAACTCAATCAACAATGTAAGTTTTACCAGTTTTCTAAGTCTCTCTTATTTTCTTGTACTTAAATTTGGAATTTTCTGTGTAAACCTCTGTAACTTCTCTAGGTAGATGAATCACTGTGTACTTCTTTTGTTTCTATCTGTTACTAATCTTGCGAACGTCATACATTCTCTGTTACCTGTTTCCCGGTGTTAGATAAGTAGATTTCTTTCGCCGAAAGTACTGTTTTCACAGTGCTAAGTATTCCCAACTCTATCAACAATGTAGGTTTTACCACTTTTCTAAGTCTCTGTTATTTTCTTGTACTTAATCTTGGAATTTTCTGTGTAAACCTCTGTACCTTCTCTAGGTAGATGAATCACTGTGTACTTGTTTTGTTTCTATCTGTTACTAATCTTGGGAAACTCATACATTCTCTGTTCCCTGTTTGCCGGTGTTAGAGAAGTAGATTTCTATCGGTGAAAGTGCTGTTTTCACAGTGCTAAGTACTCCCAACTCTATCAACAATGTAGGTTTTACCAGTTTTCTAAGTCTCTCTTATTTTCTTGTACTTATACTTGGAATTCTCTGTGTAATCCTCTGTATCTTCTCAAGGTAGATGAATCACTGTGTACTTTCTCTTGTTTCTATCTGTTACCAATCGTGAGAAAGTCATACATTCTCTTTTCACTATTTCTCGGTCTTAGAGAAGTAGATTTCTTTCGGCGAAAGTGCTGTTTTCACAGTGCTAAGTACTCCCAACTCAATCAACAATGTAAGTTTTACCAGTTTTCTAAGTTTCTCTTATTTTCTTGTACTTAAACTTCGAATTTTCTGTGTAAACCTCTGTAACTTCTCTAGGTAGATGAATCACTGTTTACTTCTTTTGTTTCTATCTGTTACTAATCTTGGGAAACTCATACATTCTCTGTTACCTGTTTCCCGGTGTTAGAGAAGAAGATTTCGTTCGGCGAAAGTGCTGTTTTGACAGTGCTAAGTACTCCCAACTCTATCAACAATGTAGGCTTTACCAGTTTTCTAAGTCTCTCTAATTTTCCTGTACTTAAACATGGAATTGTCTGTGTAAACCTCTGTAACTTCTCTAGGTAGATGAATCACTGTGTACTTCTTTTGTTTCTATCTGTTACTAATCTTGAGAACCTCATACATTCTCTGTTACCTGTTTCCCGGTGTTAGAGAAGTAGATTTCTTTCGACGAAAGTACTGTTTTCACAGTGCTAAGTACTCCCAACTCTATCAACAATGTAGGTTTTACCAGTTTTCTAAGTCTCTCTTATTTTCTTGTACTTATACTTGGAATTCTCTGTGTAAATCTCTGTAACTTCTCTAGGTAGATGAATCACTGTGTACTTTCTATTTTTTCTATCTGTTACCAATCTTGAGAAACTCATACATTCTCTTTTCACTGTTTCACGGTCTTAGAGAAATAGATTTCTTTCGGTGAAAGTGCTGTTTTCACAGTGCTATGTACTCCCAACTCAATCAACAATGTAAGCTTTACCAGTTTTCTAAGTCTCTCTTATCTTCTTTTACTTATACTTGGAATTTTCTGTGTAAACCTCTGTAACTTCTCTAGGTAGATGAATCACTGTGTACTTTCTCTTGTTTCTATCTGTTACCAATCTTGAGAAACTCATACATTCTCTGTTCACTGTTTCCCGGTCTTAGAGAAGTAGATTTCTTTCGGCGAAAGTGCTGTTTTCACAGTGCTAAGTACTCCCAACTCAATCAACAATGTAAGTTTTACCAGTTTTCTAAGTTTCTCTTATTTTCTTGTACTTAAACTTGGAATTTTCTGTGTAAACCTCTGTAACTTCTCTAGGTAGATGAATCACTGTTTACTTCTTTTGTTTCTATCTGTTACTAATCTTGGGAAACTCATACATTCTCTGTTACCTGTTTCCCGGTGTTAGAGAAGAAGATTTCGTTCGGCGAAAGTGCTGTTTTGACAGTGCTAAGTACTCCCAACTCTATCAACAATGTAGGCTTTACCAGTTTTCTAAGTCTCTCTTATTTTCTTGTACTTATACTTGGAATTCTCTGTGCAAACCTCTGTAACTTCTCTAGGTGGATGAATCACTGTGTACTTTCTCTTGTTTCTATCTGTTACCAATCTTGAGAAACTCATACATTCTCTGTTCCCTGTTTCTCGGTGTTAGAGAAGTAGATTTCTTTCGGCGAAAGTGCTGTTTTCACAGTGCTAAGTACTCCCAACTCTATCAACAATGTAGGTTTTACCAGTTTTCTAAGTCTCTCTTATTTTCTTGTACTTATACTTGGAATTCTCTGTGTAAACCTCTGTAACTTCTCTAGGTAGATGAATCACTGTGTACTTTCTCTTGTTTCTATCTGTTACCAATCTTGAGAAACTCATACATTCTCTTTTCACTGTTTCCCGGTCTTAGAGAAGTAGATTTCTTTCAGCGAACGTGCTGTTTTCACAGTGCTAAGTACTCCCAACTCAATCAACAATGTAAGTTTTACCAGTTTTCTAGGTCTCTCTTATTTTCTTGTACTTAAACTTGGAATTTTCTGTGTAAACCTCTGTAACTTCTCTAGGTAGATGAATCACTGTGTACTTCTTTTGCTTCTATCTGTTCCTAATCTTGAGAAACTCATACATTCTCTGTTAGCTGTTTCCTGGTGTTAGAGAAGTAGATTTCTTTCGGCGAAAGTACTGTTTTCACAGTGCTAAGTACTCCCAACTCTATCAACAATGTAGGTTTTACCAGTTTTCTAAGTCTCTCTTATTTTCTTGTACTTATACTTGGAATTCTCTGTGTAAACCTCTGTAACTTCTCTAGGTAGATGAATCACTGTGTACTTTCTCTTGTTTCTATCTGTTACCAATTTTGAGAAACTCATACATTCTCTTTTCACTGTTTCCCGGTCTTAGAGAAGTAGACTTCTTTCGGCGAAAGTGCTGTTTTCACAGTGCTAAGAACTCCCAACTCTATCAACAATGTAGGTTTTACCAGTTTTCTAAGTCTCTCTTATTTTCTTGTACTTATACTTGTAATTCTCTGTGTAAACCTCTGTAACTTCTCTAGGTAGATGAATCACTGTGTACTTTCTCTTGTTTCTATCTGTTACCAATCTTGAGAAACTCATACATTCTCTTTTCACTGTTTCACGGTCTTAGAGAAGTACATATCTTTCGGTGAAAGTGCTGTTTTCACAGTGCTAAGTACTCCCAACTCAATCAACAATGTAAGTTTTACCAGTTTTCTAAGTCTCTCTTATTTTCTTGTACTGATACTTGGAATTCTCTGTGTAAACCTCTGTAACTTCTCTAGGTAGATGAATCACTGTGTGCTTTCTCTTGTTTCTATCTGTTACCAATCTTGAGAAACTCATACATTCTCTTTTCACTGTTTCCCGGTCTAAGAGAAGTAGATTTCTTTCGGCGAAAGTGCTGTTTTCACAGTGCTAAGTACTCCCAACTCAATCAACAATGTAAGTTTTACCAGTTTCCTAAGTCTCTCTTATCTTCTTTTACTTATACTTGGAATTTTCTGTGTAAACTTCTGTAGCTTCTCTAGGTAGATGAATCATTGTGTACTTCTTTTGTTTCTATCTGTTACTAATCTTGAGAAACTCATACATTCTCTATTAACTGTTTCGCGGTCTTAGAGAAGTAGATTTCTTTCGGCGAAAGTGTTGTTTTCACAGTGCTAAATACTCCCAACTCTATCACCAATGTGGGTTTTACCAGTTTTCTAAGTCTCTCTAATTTTCTTGTACTTAAACTTGGAATTTTCTGTGTAAACCTCTGTAACTTCTCTAGGTAGATGAATCACTGTGTACTTCTTTTGTTTCTATCTGTTACTAATCTTGAGAACCTCATACATTCTCTGTTACCTGTTTCCCGTTGTTAGAGAAGTAGATTTCTTTCGGCGAAAGTACTGTTTTCACAGTGCTAAGTACTCCCAACT
The DNA here is from genome assembly GCA_028571685.1 of Heterohyrax brucei. Classification (NCBI taxonomy): domain Eukaryota; kingdom Metazoa; phylum Chordata; class Mammalia; order Hyracoidea; family Procaviidae; genus Heterohyrax; species Heterohyrax brucei. The sequence goes on along the minus strand of CM053141.1, from coordinate 216,080,371 downwards.
CTATCAACAATGTAGGTTTTACCAGTTTTCTAAGTCTCTCCTATTTTCTTGTACTTATACTTGGAATTTTCTGTGTAAACCTCTGTAACTTCTCTAGGTAGATGAATCACTGTGTACTTTCTATTGTTTCTATCTGTTACCAATCTTGAGAAACTCATACATTCACTTTTCACTGTTTCACGGTCTTAGAGAAATAGATTTCTTTCGGTGAAAGTGCTGTTTTCACAGTGCTAAGTACTCCCAACTCAATCAACAATGTAAGCTTTACCAGTTTTCTAATTCTCTCTTATCTTCTTTTACTTATACTTGGAATTTTCTGTGTAAACCTCTGTAACTTCTCTAGGTAGATGAATCACTGTGTACTTTCTCTTCTTTCTATCTGTTACCAATCTTGAGAAAATCATACATTCTCTGTTCACTGTTTCCCGGTCTTAGAGAAGTAGATTTCTTTCGGCGAAAGTGCTGTTTTCACACTGCTAAGTACTCCCAACTCTATCAACAATGTAGGTTTTACCAGTTTTCTAAGTCTCTCTTATTTTCTTGTACTTATACTTGGAATTCTCTGTGTAAACCTCTGTAACTTCTCTAGGTAGATGAATCACTGTGTACTTTCTCTTGTTTCTATCTGTTACCAATCTTGAGAAACTCATACATTCTCTTTTCCCTGTTTTCCGGTCTTAGAGAAGTAGATTTCTTTCGGCGAAAGTGCTGGTTTCACAGTGCTAGGTACTCCCAACTCAATCAACAATGTAAGTTTTACCAGTTTTCTAAGTCTCTCTTATTTTCTTGTACTTATACTTGGAATTCTCTGTGTAAACCTCTGTAACTTCTCTAGGTAGATGAATCACTGTGTGCTTTCTCTTGTTTCTATCTGTTACCAATCTTGAGAAACTCATACATTCTCTTTTCACTGTTTCCCGGTCTTAGAGAAGTAGATTTCTTTCGCCGAAAGTGCTGTTTTCACAGTGCTAAGTACTCCCAACTCAATCAACAATGTAAGTTTTACCAGTTTCCTAAGTCTCTCTTATCTTCTTTTACTTATACATGGAATTTTCTGTGTAAACTTCTGTAGCTTCTCTAGGTAGATGAATCATTGTGTACTTCTTTTGTTTCTATCTGTTACTAATCTTGAGAAACTCATACATTCTCTATTAACTGTTTCGCGGTCTTAGAGAAGTAGATTTCTTTCGGCGAAAGTGCTGTTTTCACAGTGCTAAGTACTCCCAACTCAATCAACAATGTAAGTTTTACCAGTTTTCTAAGTCTCTCTTATTTTCTTGTACTTAAATTTGGAATTTTCTGTGTAAACCTCTGTAACTTCTCTAGGTAGATGAATCACTGTGTACTTCTTTTGTTTCTATCTGTTACTAATCTTGCGAACGTCATACATTCTCTGTTACCTGTTTCCCGGTGTTAGAGAAGTAGATTTCTTTCGGCAAAAGTACTGTTTTCACAGTGCTAAGTATTCCCAACTCTATCAACAATGTAGGTTTTACCAGTTTTCTAAGTCTCTCTTATTTTCTTGTACTTAATCTTGGAATTTTCTGTGTAAACCTCTGTACCTTCTCTAGGTAGATGAATCACTGTGTACTTTCTCTTCTTTCTATCTGTTACCAATCTTGAGAAACTCATACATTCTCTGTTCACTGTTTGCCGGTGTTAGAGAAGTAGATTTCTTTCGGCGAAAGTGCTGTTTTCACAGTGCTAAGTACTCCCAACTCTATCACCAAAGTAGGTTTTACCAGTTTTCTAAGTCTCTCTAATTTTCTTGTACTTTAACTTGGAATTTTCTGTGTAAACCTCTGTAACTTCTCTAGGTAGATGAATCACTGTGTACTTCTTTTGTTTCTATCTGTTACTAATCTTGAAAACCTCATACATTCTCTGTTACCTGTTTCCCGGTGTTAGAGAAGTAGATTTCTTTCGGCGAAAGTACTGTTTTCACAGTGCTAAGTACTCCCAACTCTATCAACAATGTAGGTTTTACCAGTTTTCTAAGTCTCTCTTATTTTCTTGTACTTATACTTGGAATGTTCTGTGTAAACCTCTGTAACTTCTCTAGGTAGATGAATCACTGTGTACTTTCTATTGTTTCTATCTGTTACCAATCTTGAGAAACTCATACATTCTCTTTTCACTGTTTCACGGTCTTAGAGAAATAGATTTCTTTCGGTGAAAGTGCTGTTTTCACAGTGCTAAGTACTCCCAACTCAATCAACAATGTAAGCTTTACCAGTTTTCTAAGTCTCTCTTATCTTCTTTTACTTATACTTGGAATTTTCTGTGTAAACCTCTGTAACTTCTCTAGGTAGATGAATCACTGTGTACTTTCTCTTCTTTCTATCTGTTACCAATCTTGAGAAACTCATACATTCTCTGTTCACTGTTTCCCGGTCTTAGAGAAGTAGATTTCTTTCAGCGAAAGTGCTGTTTTCACAGTGCTAAGTACTCCCAACTCTATCAACAATGTAGGTTTTACCAGTTTTCTAAGTCTCTCTTATTTTCTTGTACTTATACTTGGAATTCTCTGTGTCAACCTCTGTAACTTCTCTAGGTAGATGAATCACTGTGTACTTTCTCTTGTTTCTATCTGTTACCAATCTTAAGAAACTCATACATTCTCTTTTCACTGTTTCCCGGTCTTAGAGAAGTAGATTTCTTTCAGCGAAAGTGCTGTTTTCACAGTGCTAAGTACTCCGAACTCTATCAACAATGTAGGTTTTACCAGCTTTCTAAGTCTCTCTTATTTTCTTGTACTTATACTTGGAATTCTCTGTGTAAACCTCTGTAACTTCTCGAGGTAGATGAATCACTGTGTACTTTCTCTTGTTTCTATCTGTTACCAATCTGGAGAAACTCAAAATTCTCTTTTCCCTGTTTCCCGGTCTTAGAGAAGTAGATTTCTTTCGGCGAAAGTGCTGGTTTCACAGTGCTGGGTACTCCCAACTCAATCAACAATGTAGGTTTTACCAGTTTTCTAAGTCTCTCTTATTTTCTTGTACTTATACTTGGAATTCTCTGTGTAAACCTCTGTAACTTCTCTAGGTAGATGAATCACTGTGTGCTTTCTCTTGTTTCTATCTGTTACCAATCTTGGGAAACTCATACATTCTCTTTTCACTGTTTCCCGGTCTTAGAGAAGTAGATTTCTTTCGGCGAAAGTGCTGTTTTCACAGTGCTAAGTACTCCCAACTCAATCAACAATGTAAGTTTTACCAGTTTCCTAAGTCTCTCTTATCTTCTTTTACTTATACATCGAATTTTCTGTGTAAACTTCTGTAGCTTCTCTAGGTAGATGAATCATTGTGTACTTCTTTTGTTTCTATCTGTTACTAATCTTGAGAAACTCATACATTCTCTATTAACTGTTTCGCGGTCTTAGAGAAGTAGATTTCTTTCGGCGAAAGTGCTGTTTTCACAGTGCTAAGTACTCCCAACTCAATCAACAATGTAAGTTTTACCAGTTTTCTAAGTCTCTCTTATTTTCTTGTACTTAAATTTGGAATTTTCTGTGTAAACCTCTGTAACTTCTCTAGGTAGATGAATCACTGTGTACTTCTTTTGTTTCTATCTGTTACTAATCTTGCGAACGTCATACATTCTCTGTTACCTGTTTCCCGGTGTTAGAGAAGTAGATTTCTTTCGCCGAAAGTACTGTTTTCACAGTGCTAAGTATTCCCAACTCTATCAACAATGTAGGTTTTACCAGTTTTCTAAGTCTCTCTAATTTTCCTGTACTTAATCTTGGAATTGTCTGTGTAAACCTCTGTACCTTCTCTAGGTAGATGAATCACTGTGTACTTCTTTTGTTTCTATCTGTTACTAATCTTGAGAAACTCATACATTCTCTGTTCCCTGTTTGCCGGTGTTAGAGAAGTAGATTTCTTTCGACGAAAGTACTGTTTTCACAGTGCTAAGTACTCCCATCTCTATCAACAATGTAGGTTTTACCAGTTTTCTAAGTCTCTCTTATTTTCTTGTACTCATACTTGGAATTCTCTGTGTAAACCTCTGTAACTTCTCTAGGTAGATGAATCACTGTGTACTTTCTATTGTTTCTATCTGTTACCAATCTTGAGAAACTCATACATTCTCTTTTCACTGTTTCACGGTCTTAGAGAAATAGATTTCTTTCGGTGAAAGTGCTGTTTTCACATTGCTATGTACTCCCAACTCAATCAACAATGTAAGCTTTACCAGTTTTCTAAGTCTCTCTTATCTTCTTTTACTTATACTTGGAATTTTCTGTGTAAACCTCTGTAACTTCTCTAGGTAGATGAATCACTGTGTACTTTCTAATGTTTCTATCTGTTACCAATCTTGAGAAACTCATACATTCTCTGTTCACTGTTTCCCGGTCTTAGAGAAGTAGATTTCTTTCGGCGAAAGTGCTGTTTTCACAGTGCTAAGTACTCCCAACTCAATCAACAATGTAAGTTTTACCAGTTTTCTAAGTTTCTCTTATTTTCTTGTACTTATACTTGGAATTCTCAGTGTAAACCTCTGTAACTTCTCTAGGTAGATGAATCACTGTTTACTTCTTTTGTTTCTATCTGTTACTAATCTTGGGAAACTCATACATTCTCTGTTACCTGTTTCCCGGTGTTAGAGAAGAAGATTTCGTTCGGCGAAAGTGCTGTTTTGACAGTGCTAAGTACTCCCAACTCTATCAACAATGTAAGTTTTACCAGTTTTCTAGGTCTCTCTTATTTTCTTGTACTTAAACTTGGAATTTTCTGTGTAAACCTCTGTAACTTCTCTAGGTAGATGAATCACTGTGTACTTCTTTTGTTTCTATCTGTTACTAATCTTGCGAACGTCATACATTCTCTGTTACCTGTTTCCCGGTGTTAGAGAAGTAGATTTCTTTCGGCGAAAGTACTGTTTTCACAGTGCTAAGTATTCCCAACTCTATCAACAATGTAGGTTTTACCAGTTTTCTAAGTCTCTCTTATTTTCTTGTACTTAATCTTGGAATTTTCTGTGTAAACCTCTGTACCTTCTCTAGGTAGATGAATCACTGTGTACTTCTTTTGTTTCTATCTGTTACTAATCTTGAGAAACCCATACATTCTCTGTTCCCTGTTTGCCGGTGTTAGAGAAGTAGATTTCTATCGGCGACAGTGCTGTTTTCACAGTGCTAAGTACTCCCAACTCTATCAACAATGTAGGTTTTACCAGTTTTCTAAGTCTCTCTTATTTTCTTGTACTTATACTTGGAATTCTCTGTGTAATCCTCTGTATCTTCTCTAGGTAGATGAATCACTGTGTACTTTCTCTTGTTTCTATCTGTTACCAATCTTGAGAAACTCATACTTTCTCTTTTCACTGTTTCTCGGTCTTAGAGAAGTAGATTTCTTTCGGCAAAAGTGCTGTTTTCACAGTGCTAAGTACTCCCAACTCAATCAACAATGTAAGTTTTACCAGTTTTCTAAGTCTCTCTTATTTTCTTGTACTTAAATTTGGAATTTTCTGTGTAAACCTCTGTAACTTCTCTAGGTAGATGAATCACTGTTTACTTCTTTTGTTTCTATCTGTTACTAATCTTGAGAACCTCATAAATTCTCTGTTACCTGTTTCCCGGTGTTAGAGAAGTAGATTTCTTTCGGCGAAAGTAATGTTTTCACAGTGCTAAGTACTCCCAACTCTATCAACAATGTAGGTTTTACCAGTTTTCTAAGTCTCTCTTATTTTCTTGTACTTATACTTGGAATTCTCTGTGTAAACCTCTGTAACTTCTCTAGGTAGATGAATCACTGTGTGCTTTCTCTTGTTTCTATCTGTTACGAATCTTGAGAAACTCATACATTCTCTTTTCACTGTTTCCCGGTCTTAGAGAAGTAGATTTCTTTCGGCGAAAGTGCTGTTTTCACAGTGCTAAGTACTCCCAACTCAATCAACAATGTAAGTTTTACCAGTTTTCTAAGTTTCTCTTAGTTTCTTGTACTTAAACTTGGAATTTTCTGTGTAAACCTCTGTAACTTCTCTAGGTAGATGAATCACTGTTTACTTCTTTTGTTTCTATCTGTTACTAATCTTGGGAAACTCATACATTCTCTGTTACCTGTTTCCCGGTGTTAGAGAAGAAAATTTCTTTCTGCGAAAGTGCTCTTTTCACAGTGCTAAGTACTCCCAACTCTATCAACAATGTAGGTTTTACCAGTTTTCTAAGTCTCTCTTATTTTCTTGTACTTATACTTGGAATTCTCTGTGTAAACCTCTGTAACTTCTCTAGGTGGATGAATCACTGTGTACTTTCTCTTGTTTCTATCTGTTACCAATCTTGAAAAACTCATACATTCTCTGTTTCCTGTTTCTCGGTGTTAGAGAAGTAGATTTCTTTCGGCGAAAGTGCTGTTTTCACAGTGCTAAGTACTCCCAACTCTATCAACAATGTAGGTTTTACCAGTTTTTTAAGTCTCTCTTATTTTCTTGTACTTATACTTGGAATTCTCTGTGTAAACCTCTGTAACTTCTCTAGGTAGATGAATCACTGTGTACTTTCTCTTGTTTCTATCTGTTACCAATCTTGAGAAACTCATACATTCTCTTTTAACTCTTTCCCGGTCTTAGGGAAGTAGATTTCTTTCAGCGAAAGTGCTGTTTTCACAGTGCTAATTACTCCCAACTCTATCACCAATGTAGGTTTTACCAGTTTTCTAAGTCTCTCTTATTTTCTTGTACTTAAACTTGGAATTTTCTGTGTAAACCTCTGTAACTTCTCTAGGTAGATGAATCACTGTGTACTTCTTTTGTTTCTATCTGTTACTAATCTTGAGAACCTGATAAATTCTCTGTTACCTGTTTCCCGGTGTTAGAGAAGTAGATTTCTTTCGGCGAAAGTACTGTTTTCACAGTGCTAAGTACTCCCAACTCTATCAACAATGTAGGTTTTACCGGTTTTCTAAGTCTCTCTTATTTTCTTGTACTTATACTTGGAATTCTCTGTGTAAACCTCTGTAACTTCTCTAGGTAGATGAATCACTGTGTACTTTCTCTTGTTTCTATCTGTTACCAATCTTGAGAAACTCATACATTCTCTTTTCACTGTTTCACGGTCTTAGAGAAGTAGATTTCTTTCGGTGAAAGTGCTGTTTTCACAGTGCTAAGTACTCCCAACTCAATCAACAATGTAAGTTTTACCAGTTTTCTAAGTCTCTCTTGTCTTCTTTTACTTATACTTGGAATTTTCTGTGTAAACCTCTGTAACTTCTCTAGGTAGATGAATCACTGTGTACTTTCTCTTCTTTCTATCTGTTACCAATCTTGAGAAACTCATACATTCTCTTTTCCCTGTTTCCCGGTCTTAGATAAGTAGATGTCTTTCTGCGAAAGTGCTGTTTTCACAGTGCTAAGTACTCCCAACTCTATCAACAATGTAGGTTTTACCAGTTTTCTAATTCTCTGTTATTTTCTTGAACTTATACTTGGAATTTTCTGTGTAAACCTCTGTAACTTCTCTAGGTAGATGAATCACTGTGTACTTTCTCTTGTTTCTATCTGTTACCAATCTTGAGAAACTCATACTTTCTCTTTTCACTGTTTCTCGGTCTTAGAGAAGTAGATTTCTTTCGGCGAAACTGCTGTTTTCACAGTGCTAAGTACTCCCAACTCAATCAACAATGTAAGTTTTACCAGTTTTCTAAGTCTCTCTTATTTTCTTGTACTTAAATTTGGAATTTTCTGTGTAAACCTCTGTAACTTCTCTAGGTAGATGAATCACTGTTTACTTCTTTTGTTTCTATCTGTTACTAATCTTGAGAACCTCATAAATTCTCTGTTACCTGTTTCCCGGTGTTAGAGAAGTAGATTTCTTTCGGCGAAAGTACTGTTTTCACAGTGCTAAGTACTCCCAACTCTATCAACAATGTAGGTTTTACCAGTTTTCTAAGTCTCTCTTATTTTCTTGTACTTATACTTTTAATTCTCTGTGTAAACCTCTGTAACTTCTCTAGGTAGATGAATCACTGTGTACTTTCTCTTGTTTCTATCTGTTACCAATCTTGAGAAACTCATACATTCTCTTTTCACTGTTTCCCGGTATTAGAGAAGTAGAATTCTTTCACTGAAAGTGCTGTTTTCACAGTGCTAAGCACTCCCAACTCAATGAACAATGTAAGTTTTACCAGTTTTCTAAGTCTCTCTTGTCTTCTTTTACTTATACTTGGAATTTTCTGTGTAAACCTCTGTAACTTCTCTTGGTAGATGAATCACTGTGTACTTTCTCTTGTTTCTGTCTGTTACCAATCTTGAGAAACTCATACATTCTCTTTTCACTGTTTCACGGTCTTAAGGAAGTAGATTTCTTTCGGCGAAAGTGCTGTTTTCACAGTGCTAAGTACTCCCAACTCAATCAACAATGTAAATTTTACCAGTTTTCTAAGTCTCTCTTATTTTCTTGTACTTATACTTGGAATTCTTTGTGTAAACCTCTGTAACTTCTCTAGGTAGATGAATCACTGTGTACTTTCTGTTGTTTCTATCTGTTACCAATCTTGAGAAACTCATATATTCTCTGTTCACTGTTTCCCGGTCTTAGAAAAGTAGATTTCTTTCTGCGAAAGTGCTGTTTTCACAGTGCTAAGTACTCCCAACTCTATCAACAATGTAGGTTTTACCAGTTTTCTAAGTCTCTCTTATTTTCTTGTACTTATACTTGGAATTCTCTGTGTAAACCTCTGTAACTTCTCTAGGTAGATGAATCACTGTGTACTTTCTCTTGTTCCTATCTGTTACCAATCTTGAGAAACTCATACATTCTCTGCTCCCTGTTTCCCGGTGTTAGAGAAGTAGATTACTTTCGGCGAAAGTGCTGTTTTCACAGTGCTAAGTACTCCCAACTCTATCAACAATGTAGGTTTTACCAGTTTTCTAAGTCTCTCTTATTTTCTTGTACTTATACTTGGAATTCTCTGTGTAAACCTCTGTAACTTCTCTAGGTAGATGAATCACTGTGTACTTTCTCTTGTTTCTATCTGTTACCAATCTTGAGAAACTCATACATTCTCTTTTAACTGTTTCCCGGTCTTAGAGAAGTAGATTTCTTTCAGTGAAAGTGCTGTTTTCACAGTGCTAAGTACTCCCAACTCAATCAACAATGTAAATTTTAACAGTTTTCTAAGTCTCTCTTATTTTCTTGTACCTATACTTGGAATTCTCGGTGTAAACCTCTGTAACTTCTCTAGGTAGATGAATCACTGTGTACTTTCTGTTTTTTCTATCTGTTACCAATCTTGAGAAACTCATATATTCTCTGTTCACTGTTTCCCGGTCTTAGAGAAGTAGATTTCTTTCTGCGAAATTGCTGTTTTCACAGTGCTAAGTACTCCCAACTCTATCAACAATGTAGGTTTTACCAGTTTTCTAAGTCTCTCTTATTTTCTTGTACTTATACTTGGAATTCTCTGTGTAAACCTTTGTAACTTTTCTAGGTAGATGAATCACTGTGTACTTTCTCTTGTTTCTATCTGTTACCAATCTTGAGAAACTCATACTTTCTCTTTTCACTGTTTCTCGGTCTTAGAGAAGTAGATTTCTTTCGGCAAAAGTGCTGTTTTCACAGTGCTAAGTACTCCCAACTCAATCAACAATGTAAGTTTTACCAGTTTTCTAAGTCTCTCTTATTTTCTTGTACTTAAATTTGGAATTTTCTGTGTAAACCTCTGTAACTTCTCTAGGTAGATGAATCACTGTTTACTTCTTTTGTTTCTATCTGTTACTAATCTTGAGAACCTCATAAATTCTCTGTTACCTGTTTCCCGGTGTTAGAGAAGTAGATTTCTTTCGGCGAAAGTAATGTTTTCACAGTGCTAAGTACTCCCAACTCTATCAACAATGTAGGTTTTACCAGTTTTCTAAGTCTCTCTTATTTTCTTGTACTTATACTTGGAATTCTCTGTGTAAACCTCTGTAACTTCTCTAGGTAGATGAATCACTGTGTGCTTTCTCTTGTTTCTATCTGTTACGAATCTTGAGAAACTCATACATTCTCTTTTCACTGTTTCCCGGTCTTAGAGAAGTAGATTTCTTTCGGCGAAAGTGCTGTTTTCACAGTGCTAAGTACTCCCAACTCAATCAACAATGTAAGTTTTACCAGTTTTCTAAGTTTCTCTTAGTTTCTTGTACTTAAACTTGGAATTTTCTGTGTAAACCTCTGTAACTTCTCTAGGTAGATGAATCACTGTTTACTTCTTTTGTTTCTATCTGTTACTAATCTTGGGAAACTCATACATTCTCTGTTACCTGTTTCCCGGTGTTAGAGAAGAAAATTTCTTTCTGCGAAAGTGCTCTTTTCACAGTGCTAAGTACTCCCAACTCTATCAACAATGTAGGTTTTACCAGTTTTCTAAGTCTCTCTTATTTTCTTGTACTTATACTTGGAATTCTCTGTGTAAACCTCTGTAACTTCTCTAGGTGGATGAATCACTGTGTACTTTCTCTTGTTTCTATCTGTTACCAATCTTGAAAAACTCATACATTCTCTGTTTCCTGTTTCTCGGTGTTAGAGAAGTAGATTTCTTTCGGCGAAAGTGCTGTTTTCACAGTGCTAAGTACTCCCAACTCTATCAACAATGTAGGTTTTACCAGTTTTTTAAGTCTCTCTTATTTTCTTGTACTTATACTTGGAATTCTCTGTGTAAACCTCTGTAACTTCTCTAGGTAGATGAATCACTGTGTACTTTCTCTTGTTTCTATCTGTTACCAATCTTGAGAAACTCATACATTCTCTTTTAACTCTTTCCCGGTCTTAGGGAAGTAGATTTCTTTCAGCGAAAGTGCTGTTTTCACAGTGCTAATTACTCCCAACTCTATCACCAATGTAGGTTTTACCAGTTTTCCAAGTCTCTCTTATTTTCTTGTACTTAAACTTGGAATTTTCTGTGTAAACCTCTGTAACTTCTCTAGGTAGATGAATCACTGTGTACTTCTTTTGTTTCTATCTGTTACTAATCTTGAGAACCTGATAAATTCTCTGTTACCTGTTTCCCGGTGTTAGAGAAGTAGATTTCTTTCGGCGAAAGTACTGTTTTCACAGTGCTAAGTACTCCCAACTCTATCAACAATGTAGGTTTTACCGGTTTTCTAAGTCTCTCTTATTTTCTTGTACTTATACTTGGAATTCTCTGTGTAAACCTCTGTAACTTCTCTAGGTAGATGAATCACTGTGTACTTTCTCTTGTTTCTATCTGTTACCAATCTTGAGAAACTCATACATTCTCTTTTCACTGTTTCACGGTCTTAGAGAAGTAGATTTCTTTCGGTGAAAGTGCTGTTTTCACAGTGCTAAGTACTCCCAACTCAATCAACAATGTAAGTTTTACCAGTTTTCTAAGTCTCTCTTGTCTTCTTTTACTTATACTTGGAATTTTCTGTGTAAACCTCTGTAACTTCTCTAGGTAGATGAATCACTGTGTACTTTCTCTTCTTTCTATCTGTTACCAATCTTGAGAAACTCATACATTCTCTTTTCCCTGTTTCCCGGTCTTAGATAAGTAGATGTCTTTCTGCGAAAGTGCTGTTTTCACAGTGCTAAGTACTCCCAACTCTATCAACAATGTAGGTTTTACCAGTTTTCTAATTCTCTGTTATTTTCTTGAACTTATACTTGGAATTTTCTGTGTAAACCTCTGTAACTTCTCTAGGTAGATGAATCACTGTGTACTTTCTCTTGTTTCTATCTGTTACCAATCTTGAGAAACTCATACTTTCTCTTTTCACTGTTTCTCGGTCTTAGAGAAGTAGATTTCTTTCGGCGAAACTGCTGTTTTCACAGTGCTAAGTACTCCCAACTCAATCAACAATGTAAGTTTTACCAGTTTTCTAAGTCTCTCTTATTTTCTTGTACTTAAATTTGGAATTTTCTGTGTAAACCTCTGTAACTTCTCTAGGTAGATGAATCACTGTTTACTTCTTTGGTTTCTATCTGTTACTAATCTTGAGAACCTCATAAATTCTCTGTTACCTGTTTCCCGGTGTTAGAGAAGTAGATTTCTTTCGGCGAAAGTACTGTTTTCACAGTGCTAAGTACTCCCAACTCTATCAACAATGTAGGTTTTACCAGTTTTCTAAGTCTCTCTTATTTTCTTGTACTTATACTTTTAATTCTCTGTGTAAACCTCTGTAACTTCTCTAGGTAGATGAATCACTGTGTACTTTCTCTTGTTTCTATCTGTTACCAATCTTGAGAAACTCATACATTCTCTTTTCACTGTTTCCCGGTATTAGAGAAGTAGAATTCTTTCACTGAAAGTGCTGTTTTCACAGTGCTAAGCACTCCCAACTCAATGAACAATGTAAGTTTTACCAGTTTTCTAAGTCTCTCTTGTCTTCTTTTACTTATACTTGGAATTTTCTGTGTAAACCTCTGTAACTTCTCTTGGTAGATGAATCACTGTGTACTTTCTCTTGTTTCTGTCTGTTACCAATCTTGAGAAACTCATACATTCTCTTTTCACTGTTTCACGGTCTTAAGGAAGTAGATTTCTTTCGGCGAAAGTGCTGTTTTCACAGTGCTAAGTACTCCCAACTCAATCAACAATGTAAATTTTACCAGTTTTCTAAGTCTCTCTTATTTTCTTGTACTTATACTTGGAATTCTTTGTGTAAACCTCTGTAACTTCTCTAGGTAGATGAATCACTGTGTACTTTCTGTTGTTTCTATCTGTTACCAATCTTGAGAAACTCATATATTCTCTGTTCACTGTTTCCCGGTCTTAGAAAAGTAGATTTCTTTCTGCGAAAGTGCTGTTTTCACAGTGCTAAGTACTCCCAACTCTATCAACAATGTAGGTTTTACCAGTTTTCTAAGTCTCTCTTATTTTCTTGTACTTATACTTGGAATTCTCTGTGTAAACCTCTGTAACTTCTCTAGGTAGATGAATCACTGTGTACTTTCTCTTGTTCCTATCTGTTACCAATCTTGAGAAACTCATACATTCTCTGCTCCCTGTTTCCCGGTGTTAGAGAAGTAGATTACTTTCGGCGAAAGTGCTGTTTTCACAGTGCTAAGTACTCCCAACTCTATCAACAATGTAGGTTTTACCAGTTTTCTAAGTCTCTCTTATTTTCTTGTACTTATACTTGGAATTCTCTGTGTAAACCTCTGTAACTTCTCTAGGTAGATGAATCACTGTGTACTTTCTCTTGTTTCTATCTGTTACCAATCTTGAGAAACTCATACATTCTCTTTTAACTGTTTCCCGGTCTTAGAGAAGTAGATTTCTTTCAGTGAAAGTGCTGTTTTCACAGTGCTAAGTACTCCCAACTCAATCAACAATGTAAATTTTAACAGTTTTCTAAGTCTCTCTTATTTTCTTGTACCTATACTTGGAATTCTCGGTGTAAACCTCTGTAACTTCTCTAGGTAGATGAATCACTGTGTACTTTCTGTTTTTTCTATCTGTTACCAATCTTGAGAAACTCATATATTCTCTGTTCACTGTTTCCCGGTCTTAGAGAAGTAGATTTCTTTCTGCGAAATTGCTGTTTTCACAGTGCTAAGTACTCCCAACTCTATCAACAATGTAGGTTTTACCAGTTTTCTAAGTCTCTCTTATTTTCTTGTACTTATACTTGGAATTCTCTGTGTAAACCTTTGTAACTTTTCTAGGTAGATGAATCACTGTGTACTTTCTCTTGTTTCTATCTGTTACCAATCTTGAGAAACGCATACATTCTCTGCTCCCTGTTTCCCGGTATTAGAGAAGTAGATTACTTTCGGCGAAAGTGCTGTTTTCACAGTGCTAAGTACTCCTAACTCAATCAACAATGTAAGTTTTACCAGTTTTCTAAGTCTCTCTTATTTTCTTGTACTTAAACTTGGAATTTTCTGTGTAAACCTCTGTAACTTCTCTAGGTAGATGAATCACTGTGTACTTCTTTTGTTTCTATCTGTTACTAATCTTGAGAACCTCATACATTCTCTGTTACCTGTTTCCCGGTGTTAGAGAAGTAGATTTCTTTCGGCGAAAGTACTGTTTTCACAGTGCTAAGTATTCCCAACTCTATCAACAATGTAGGTTTTACCAGTTTTCTAAGTCTCTCTTATTTTCTTGTACTTAAACTTGGAATTTTCTGTGTAAACCTCTGTAACTTCTCTAGGTAGATGAATCACTGTGTACTTCTTTTGTTTCTATCTGTTACTAATCTTGAGAAACTCATACATTCTCTGTTCCCTGTTTGCCGGTGTTAGAGAAGTAGATTTCTATCGGCGAAAGTGCTGTTTTCACAGTGCTAAGTACTCCCAACTCTATCAACAATGTAGGTTTTACCAGTTTTCTAAGTCTCTCTTATTTTCTTGTACATATACTTGGAATTCTCTGTGTAATCCTCTGTATCTTCTCTAGGTACATGAATCACTGTGTACTTTCTCTTGTTTCTATCTGTTACCAATCGTGAGAAACTCATACATTCTCTTTTCACTATTTCCCGGTCTTAGAGAAGTAGATTTCTTTCGGCAAAAGTGCTGTTTTCACAGTGCTAAGTACTCCCAACTCAATCAACAATGTAAGTTTTACCAGTTTTCTAAGTCTCTCTTATTTTCTTGTACTTAAACTTGGAATTTTCTGTGTAAACCTCTGTAACTTCTCTAGGTAGATGAATCACTGTGTACTTCTTCTGTTTCTATCTCTTACTAATCTTGAGAAACACATACATACTCTGTTCCCTGTTTCCTGGTGTTAGAGAAGTAGATTTCTTTCGGCGAAAGTGCTGTTTTCACAGTGCTAAGTACTCTCAACTCTGTGAGCAATGTAGGTTTTACCAGTTTTCTAAGTCTCTCTTATTTTCTTGTACTTATACTTGGAATTCTCTGTGTAAACCTCTGTAACTTCTCTAGGTAGATGAATCACTGTGTGCTTTCTCTTGTTTCTATCTGTTACCAATCTTGAGAAACTCATACATTCTCTTTTAACTGTTTCCCGGTCTTAGAGAAGTAGATTTCTTTCAGTGAAAGTGCTGTTTTCACAGTGCTAAGTACTCCCAACTCAATCAACAATGTAAATTTTACCAGTTTTCTAAGTCTCTCTTATTTTCTTGTACTTATACTTGGAATTCTCGGTGTAAACCTCTGTAACTTTTCTAGGTGGATGAATCACTGTGTACTTTCTCTTCTTTCTATCTGTTACCAATCTTGAGAAACTCATACATTCTCTTTTCCCTGTTTCTCGCTGTTAGAGAAGTAGATTTCTTTCAGCGAAAGTGCTGTTTTCACAGTGCTAAGTACTCCCAACTCTATCAACAATGTAGGTTTTACCAGTTTTCTAAGTCTCTCTTATTTTCTTGTACTTATACTTGGAATTCTCTGTGTAAAGCTCTGTAACTTCTCTAGGTAGATGAATCACTGTGTACTTTCTCTTGTTTCTATCTGTTACCAATCTTGAGAAACTCATAAATTCTCTTTTAACTCTTTCCCGGTCTTAGGGAAGTAGATTTCTTTCAGCGAAAGTGCTGTTTTCACAGTGCTAAGTACTCCCAACTCTATCAACAATGTAGGTTTTACCAGTTTTCTAAGTCTCTCTTATTTTCTTGTACTTAAACTTGGAATTTTCTGTGTAAACCTCTGTAACTTCTCTAGGTAGATGAATCACTGTGTACTTCTTTTGTTTCTATCTGTTACTAATCTTGAGAACCTGATAAATTCTCTGTTACCTGTTTCCCGGTGTTAGAGAAGTCGATTTCTTTCGGCGAAAGTACTGTTTTCACAGTGCTAAGTACTCCCAACTCTATCAACAATGTAGGTTTTACCAGTTTTCTAAGTCTCTCTTATTTTCTTGTACTTATACTTGGAATTCTCTGTGTAAACCTCTGTAACTTCTCTAGGTAGATGAATCCCTGTGTACTTTCTCTTGTTTCTATCTGTTACCAATCTTGAGAAACTCATACATTCTCTTTTCCCAGTTTCTCTGTCTTAGAGAAGTAGATGTCTTTCTGCGAAAGTGCTGTTTTCACAGTGCTAAGTACTCCCAACTCTATCAACAATGTAGGTTTTACCAGTTTTCTAAGTCTCTCTTATTTTCTTGTACTTATACTTGGAATTCTCTGTGTAAACCTCTGTAACTTCTCTAGGTAGATGAATCACTGTGTGCTTTCTCTTGTTTCTATCTGTTACCAATCTTGAGAAACTCATACATTCTCTTTTATCTGTTTCCCGCTCTTAGAGAAGTAGATTTCTTTCAGTGAAAGTGCTGTTTTCACAGTGCTAAGTACTCCCAACTCAATCAACAATGTAAATTTTACCAGTTTTCTAAGTCTCTCTTATTTTCTTGTACTTATACTTGGAATTCTCGGTGTAAACCTCTGTAACTTCTCTAGGTAGATGAATCACTGTGTACTTTCTGTTGTTTCTATCTGTTACCAATCTTGAGAAACTCATATATTCTCTGTTCACTGTTTCCCGGTCTTAGAGAAGTAGATTTCTTTCTGCGAAATTGCTGTTTTCACAGTGCTAAGTACTCCCAACTCTATCAACAATGTAGGTTTTACCAGTTTTCTAAGTCTCTCTTATTTTCTTGTACTTATACTTGGAATTCTCTGTGTAAACCTCTGTAACTTCTCTAGGTAGATGAATCACTGTGTACTTTCTCTTGTTTCTATCTGTTACCAATCTTGAGAAACTCATACATTCTCTGCTCCCTGTTTCCCGGTATTAGAGAAGTAGATTACTTTCGGCGAAAGTGGTGTTTTCACAGTGCTAAGTACTCCCAACTCTATCAACAATGTAGATTTTACCAGTTTTCTAAGTCTCTCTTATTTTCTTGTACTTATACTTGGAATTCTCTGTGTAAACCTCTGTAACTTCTCTAGGTAGATGAATCACTGTGTACTTTCTCTTGTTTCTATCTGTTACCAATCTTGAGAAACTCATACATTCTCTTTTCACTGTTTCCCGGTCTTAGAGAAGTAGATTTCTTTCGGCGAAAGTGCTGTTTTCACAGTGCTAAGTACTCCCAACTCAATCAACAATGTAAGTTTTACCAGTTTTCTAAGTCTCTCTTATTTTCTTGTACTTAAACTTGGAATTTTCTGTGTAAACCTCTGTAACTTCTCTAGGTAGATGAATCACTGTGTACCTCTTTTGTTTCTATCTGTTACTAATCTTGAGAACCTCATACATTCTCTGTTACCTGTTTCCCGGTGTTAGAGAAGTAGATTTCTTTCGGCGAAAGTACTGTTTTCACAGTGCTAAGTATTCCCAACTCTATCAACAATGTAGGTTTTACCAGTTTTCTAAGTCTCTCTTATTTTCTTGTACTTAAACTTGGAATTTTCTGTGTAAACCTCTGTACCTTCTCTAGGTAGATGAATCACTGTGTACTTCTTTTGTTTCTATCTGTTACTAATCTTGAGAAACTCATACATTCTCTGTTCCCTGTTTGCCGGTGTTAGAGAAGTAGATTTCTATCGGCGAAAGTGCTGTTTTCACAGTGCTAAGTACTCCCAACTCTATCAACAATGTAGGTTTTACCAGTTTTCTAAGTCTCTCTTATTTTCTTGTACTTATACTTGGAATTCTCTGTGTAATCCTCTGTATCTTCTCTAGGTACATGAATCACTGTGTACTTTCTCTTGTTTCTATCTGTTACCAATCGTGAGAAACTCATACATTCTCTTTTCACTATTTCCCGGTATTAGAGAAGTAGATTTCTTTCGGTGAAAGTGCTGTTTTCACAGTGCTAAGTACTCCCAACTCAATCAACAATGTAAGTTTTACCAGTTTTCTAACTCTCTTTTTTTCTTGTACTTAAACTTGGAATTTTCTATGTAAACCTCTGTAACTTCTCTAGGTAGATGAATCACTGTGTACTTCTTTTGTTTCTATCTGTTACTAATCTTGAGAAACACATACATACTCTGTTCCCTGTTTCCTGGTGTTAGAGAAGTAGATTTCTTTCGGCGAAAGTGCTGTTTTCACAGTGCTAAGTACTCTCAACTCTATGAACAATGTAGGTTTTACCAGTTTTCTAAGTCTCTCTTATTTTCTTGTACTTATACTTGGAATTCTCTGTGTAAACCTCTGTAACTTCTCTAGGTAGATGAATCACTGTGTGCTTTCTCTTGTTTCTATCTGTTACCAATCTTGAGAAACTCATACATTCTCTTTTCACTGTTTCCCTGTCTTAGAGAAGTAGATTTCTTTCGGCGAAAGTGCCGATTTCACAGTGCTAAGTACTCCCAACTCAATCAACAATTTAAGTTTTACCAGTTTCCTAAGTCTCTCTTATCTTCTTTTACTTATACATGGAAATTTCTGTGTAAACTTCTGTAGCTTCTCTAGGTAGATGAATCATTGTGTACTTCTTTTGTTTCTATCTGTTACTAATCTTGAGAAACTCATACATTCTCTATTAACTGTTTCGCGGTCTTAGAGAAGTAGATTTCTTTCGGCGAAAGTGCTGTTTTCACAGTGCTAAGTACTCCCAACTCAATCAACAATGTAAGTTTTACCAGTTTTCTAAGTCTCTCTTATTTTCTAGTACTTAAATTTGGAATTTTTTGTGTAAACCTCTGTAACTTCTCTAGGTAGATGAATCACTGTGTACTTCTTTTGTTTCTATCTGTTACTAATCTTGAGAACCTCATACATTCTCTGTTACCTGTTTCCCGGTGTTAGAGAAGTAGATTTCTTTCGGCGGAAGTACTGTTTTCACAGTGCTAAGTATTCCCAACTCTATCAACAATGTAGGTTTTACCAGTTTTCTAAGTCTCTCTTATTTTCTTGTACTTAAACTTGGAATTTTCTGTGTAAAACTCTGTACCTTCTCTAGGTAGATGAATCACTGTGTACTTCTTTTGTTTCTGTCTGTTACTAATCTTGAGAAACTCATACATTCTCTGTTCCCTGTTTGCCGGTGTTAGAGAAGTAGATTTCTATCGGCGAAAGTGCTGTTTTCACAGTGCTAAGTACTCCCAACTCTATCAACAATGTAGGTTTTACCAGTTTTCTAAGTCTCTCTTATTTTCTTGTACTTATACTTTTAATTCTCTGTGTAATCCTCTGTATCTTCTCTAGGTAGATGAATCACTGTGTACTTTCTCTTGTTTCTATCTGTTACCAATCGTGAGAAACTCATACATTCTCTTTTCACTATTTCCCGGTCTTAGAGAAGTAGATTTCTTTCGGCGAAAGTGCTGTTTTCACAGTGCTAAGTACTCCCAACTCAATCAACAATGTAAGTTTTACCAGTTTTCTAAGTTTCTCTTATTTTCTTGTACTTAAACTTGGAATTTTCTGTGTAAACCTCTGTAACTTCTCTAGGTAGATGAATCACTGTTTACTTCTTTTGTTTCTATCTGTTACTAATCTTGGAAAACTCATACATTCTCTGTTACCTGTTTCCCATTGTTAGAGAAGAAGATTTCTTTCTGCGAAAGTGCTCTTTTCACAGTGCTAAGTACTCCCAACTCTATCAACAATGTAGGTTTTACCAGTTTTCTAAGTCTCTCTTATTTTCTTGTACTTATACTTGGAATTCTCTGTGTAAACCTCTGTAACTTCTCTAGGTGGATGAATCACTGTGTACTTTCTCTTCTTTCTATCTGTTACCAAACTTGAGAAACTCATACATTCTCTGTTCCCTGTTTCTCGCTGTTAGAGAAGTAGATTTCTTTCGGCGAAAGTGCTGTTTTCACAGTGCTAAGTACTCCCAACTCTATCAACAATGTAGTTTTTACCAGTTTTCTAAGTCTCTCTTATTTTCTTGTACTTATACTTGGAATTCTCTGTGTAAAGCTCTGTAACTTCTCTAGGTAGATGAATCACTGTGTACTTTCTCTTGTTTCTATCTGTTACCAATCTTGAGAAACTCATACATTCTCTTTTAACTCTTTCCCGGTCTTAGGGAAGTAGATTTCTTTCAGTGAAAGTGCTGTTTTCACAGTGCTAAGTACTCCCAACTCTATCAACAATGTAGGTTTTACCAGTTTTCTAAGTCTCTCTTATTTTCTTGTACTTATACTTGGAATTCTCTGTGTAAACCTCTGTAACTTCTCTAGGTGGATGAATCACTGTGTACTTTCTCTTGTTCTATCTGTTACCAATCTTGAGAAACTCATACATTCTCTGTTCCCTGTTTCCCGGTGTTAGAGAAGTAGATTTCTTTCGGCGAAAGTGCTGTTTTCACAGCGCTAAGTACTCCCAACTCTATCAACAATGTAGGTTTTACCAGTTTTCTAAGTCTCTCTTATTTTCCTGTACTTATACTTGGAATTCTCTGTGTAAACCTCTGTAACTTCTCTAGGTAGATGAATCACTGTGTACTTCTTTTGTTTCTATCTGTTACTAATCTTGAGAAACACATACATACTCTGTTCCCTGTATCCCGGTGTTAGAGAAGTAGATTTCTTCCGGCGAAAGTGCTGTTTTCACAGTGCTAAGTACTCCCAACTCTATCAACAATGTAGGTTTTACCAGTTTTCTAAGTCTCTCTTATTTTCTTGTACTTATACTTGGAATTCTCTGTGTAAACCTCTGTAACTTCTCTAGGTAGATGAATCACTGTGTACTTTCTCTTCTTTCTATCTGTTACCTAGTTTGAGAAACTAATACATTCTCTTTTCACTATTTCCCGGTCTTAGAGAAGTAGATTTCTTTCGGCGAAAGTGCTGTTTTCACAGTGCTAAGTACTCCCAACTCTATCAACATTGTAGGTTTTACCAGTTTTCTAAGTCTCTCTTATTTTCTTGTACTTATACTTGGAATTCTCTGTGTAAACCTCTGTAAGTTCTCTAGGTAGATGAATCACTGTGTACTTTCTCTTGTTTCTATCTGTTACCAATCTTGAGAAACTCATATATTCTCTGTTCACTGTTTCCCGGTCTTAGAGAAGAAGATTTCTTTCTGCGAAAGTGTTGTTTTCACAGTGCTAAGTACTCCCAACTCTATCAACAATGTAGGTTTTACCAGTTTTCTAAGTCTCTCTTATTTTCTTCTACTTATACTTGGAATTTTCTGTGTAAACCTCTGTAACTTCTCTAGATAGATGAATCACTGTGTACTTCTTTTGTTTCTATCTGTTACTAATCTTGAGAACCTGATAAATTCTCTGTTACCTGTTTCCCGGTGTTAGAGAAGTAGATTTCTTTCGGTGAAAGTGCTATTTTCACAGTGCTAAGTACTCCCAACTCAATCAACAATGTAAGTTTTACCAGTTTTCTAAGTCTCTCTTGTCTTCTTTTACTTATACTTGGAATTTTCTGTGTAAACCTCTGTAACTTCTCTAGGTAGATGAATCACTGTGTACTTTCTCTTCTTTCTATCTGTTACCAATCTTGAGAAACTCATACATTCTCTTTTCCCTGTTTCCCGGTCTTAGAGAAGTAGATGTCTTTCTGCGAAAGTGCTGTTTTCACAGTGCTAAGTACTCCCAACTCTATCAACAATGTAGGTTTTACCAGTTTTCTAAGTCTCTCTTATTTTCTTGTACTTATACTTGGAATTCTCTGTGTAAACCTCTGTAACTTCTCTAGGTAGATGAATCACTGTGTACTTTCTCTTGTTTCTATCTGTTACCAATCTTGAGAAACTCATACTTTCTCTTTTCACTGTTTCTCGGTCTTAGAGAAGTAGATTTCTTTCGGCGAAAGTGCTGTTTTCACAGTGCTAAGTACTCCCAACTCAATCAACAATGTAATTTTTACCAGTTTTCTAAGTCTCTCTTATTTTCTTGTACTTAAATTTGGAATTTTCTGTGTAAACCTCTGTAACTTCTCTAGGTAGATGAATCACTGTTTACTTCTTTTGTTTCTATCTGTTACTAATCTTGAGAACCTCATAAATTCTCTGTTACCTGTTTCCCGGTGTTAGAGAAGTAGATTTCTTTCGGCGAAAGTACTGTTTTCACAGTGCTAAGTACTCCCAACTCTATCAACAATGTAGGTTTTACCAGTTTTCTAAGTCTCTCTTATTTTCTTGTACTTATACTTTTAATTCTCTGTGTAAACCTCTGTAACTTCTCTAGGTAGATGATTCACTGTGTACTTTCTCTTGTTTCTATCTGTTACCAATCTTGAGAAACTAATACATTCTCTTTTCACTGTTTCACGGTCTTAGAGAAGTAGATTTCTTTCAGTGAAAGTGCTGTTTTCACAGTGCTAAGTACTCCCAACTCAATGAACAATGTAAGTTTTACCAGTTTTCTAAGTCTCTCTTGTCTTCTTTTACTTATACTTGGAATTTTCTGTGTAAACCTCTGTAACTTCTCTTGGTAGATGAATCACTGTGTACTTTCTCTTGTTTCTATGTGTTACCGATCTTGAGAAACTCATACATTCTCTTTTCACTGTTTCACGGTCTTAGAGAAGTAGATTTCTTTCGGCGAAAGTGCTGTTTTCACAGTGCTAAGTACTCCCAACTCAATCAACAATGTAAATTTTACCAGTTTTCTAAGTCTCTCTTATTTTCTTGTACTTATACTTGGAATTCTCTGTGTAAACCTCTGTAACTTCTCTAGGTAGATGAATCACTGTGTACTTTCTGTTGTTTCTATCTGTTACCAATCTTGAGAAACTCATATATTCTCTGTTCACTGTTTCCCGGTCTTAGAGAAGTAGATTTCTTTCTGCGAAAGAGCTGTTTTCACAGTGCTAAGTACTCCCAACTCTATCAACAATGTAGGTTTTACCAGTTTTCTAAGTCTCTCTTATTTTCTTGTACTTATACTTGGAATTCTCTGTGTAAACCTCTGTAACTTCTCTAGGTAGATGAATCACTGTGTACTTTCTCTTGTTCCTATCTGTTACCAATCTTGAGAAACTCATACATTCTCTCCTCCCTGTTTCCCGGTGTTAGAGAAGTAGATTACTTTCGGCGAAAGTGCTGTTTTCACAGTGCTAAGTACTCCCAACTCTATCAACAATGTAGGTTTTACCAGTTTTCTAAGTCTCTCTTATTTTCATGTACTTATACTTGGAATTCTCTGTGTAAACCTCTGTAACTTCTCTAGGTAGATGAATCACTGTGTACTTTCTCTTGTTTCTATCTCTTACCAATCTTGAGAAACTCATACATTCTCTTTTCACTGTTTCCCGGTCTTAGAGAAATAGATTTCTTTCTGAGAAAGTGCTGTTTTCACAGTGCTAAGTACTCCCAACTCAATCAACCATGTAAGTTTTACCAGTTTTCTAAGTCTCTCTTATTTTCTTGTACTTAATCTTGGAATTTTCTGTGTAAACCTCTGTAACTTCTCTAGGTAGATGAATCACTGTGTACTTCTTTTGTTTCTATCTGTTACTAATCTTGAGAAACACATACATACTCTGTTCCCTGTTTCCCGGTGTTAGAGAAGTAGATTTCTTCCGGCGAAAGTGCTGTTTTCACAGTGCTAAGTACTCCCAACTCTATCAACAATGTAGGTTTTACCAGTTTTCTAAGTCTCTCTTATTTCCTTGTACTTATACTTGGAATTCTCTGTGTAAACCTCTGTAACTTCTCTATGTAGATGAATCACTGTGTACTTTCTCTTCTTTCTATCTGTTACCAATCTTGAGAAACTCATACATTCTCTGTTCCCTGTTTCCCGGTCGTAGAGAAGTAGAGTTCTTTCTGCGAAAGTGCTGTTTTCACAGTGCTAAGTACTCCCAACTCAATCAACAATGTAAATTTTACCAGTTTTCTAAGTCTCTCTTATCTTCTTTTACTTATACTTGGAATTTTCTGTGTAAACCTCTGTAACTTCTCTAGGTTGGTGAATCACTGTGTACTTTCTCTTGTTTCTATCTGTTACCAATCTTGAGAAACTCATACATTCTCTGTTCACTGTTTCCCGGTCTTAGAGAAGTAGATTTCTTTCTGCGAAAGTGCTGTTTTCACAGTGCTAAATACTCCCAACTCTATCAACAATGTAGGTTTTACCAGTTTTCTAAGTCTCTGTTATTTTCTTGTACTTATACTTGGAATTCTCTGTGTAAACCTCTGTAACTTCTCTAGGTAGATGAATCACTGTGTACTTTCTCTTCTTTCTATCTGTTACCAATTTTGAGAAACTCATACATTCTCTTTTCACTATTTCCCGGTCTTAGAGAAGTAGATTTCTTTCGGCGAACGTGCTGTTTTCACAGTGCTAAGTACTCCCAACTCTATCAACAATGTAGGTTTTACCAGTTTTCTAAGTCTCTCTTATTTTCTTTTACTTATACTTGGAATTCTCTGTGTAAACCTCTGTAAGTTCTCTAGGTAGATGAATCACTGTGTACTTTCTCTTGTTTCTATCTGTTACCAATCTTGAGAAACTCATATATTCTCTGTTCACTGTTTCCCGGTCTTAGAGAAGAAGATTTCTTTCTGCGAAAGTGCTGTTTTCACAGTGCTAAGTACTCCCAACTCTATCAACAATGTAGGTTTTACCAGTTTTCTAAGTCTCTCTTATTTTCTTGTACTTATACTTGGAATTCTCTGTGTAAACCTCTGTAACTTCTATAGGTAGATGAATCACTGTGTACTTTCTCTTGTTTCTATCTGTTACCAATCTTGAGAAACTCATACATTCTCTTTTCACTGTTTCCCGGTCTTAGAGAATTAGATTTCTTTCAGCGAAAGTGCTGTTTTCACAGTGCTAAGTACTGCCAACACTATCAACAATGTAGGTTTTACCAGTTTTCTAAGTCTCTCTTATTTTCTTGTACTTATACTTGGAATTCTCTGTGTAAACCTCTGTAACTTCTCTAGGTAGATGAATCACTGTGTACATTCTCTTGTTTCTATCTGTTACCAATCTTGAGAAACTCATACATTCTCTTTTTACTGTTTCCCGGTGTTAGACAAGTAGATTTCTTTCGGCGAAAGTACTGTTTTCACAGGGCTAAGTACTCCCAACTCTATCAACAATGTAGGTTTTACCAGTTTTCTGAGTCTCTCTTATTTTCTTGTACTTATACTTGGAATTCTCTGTGTAAACCTCTGTAACTTCTCTAGGTAGATGAATCACTGTGTGCTTTCTCTTGTTTCTATCTGTTACCAATCTTGAGAAACTCATACATTCTCTTTTAACTGTTTCCCGGTCTTAGAGAAGTAGATTTCTTTCAGTGAAAGTGCTGTTTTCACAGTGCTAAGTACTCCCAACTCAATCAACAATGTAAATTTTACCAGTTTTCTAAGTCTCTCTTATTTTCTTGTACTTATACTTGGAATTCTCGGTGTAAACCTCTGTAACTTCTCTAGGTAGATGAATCACTGTGTACTTTCTGTTGTTTCTATCTGTTACCAATCTTGAGAAACTCATATATTCTCTGTTCACTGTTTCCCGGTCTTAGAGAAGTAGATTTCTTTCTGCGAAATTGCTGTTTTCACAGTGCTAAGTACTCCCAACTCTATCAACAATGTAGGTTTTACCAGTTTTCTAAGTCTCTCTTATTTTCTTGTACTTATACTTGGAATTCTCTGTGTAAACCTCTGTAACTTCTCTAGGTAGATGAATCACTGTGTACTTTCTCTTGTTTCTATCTGTTACCAATCTTGAGAAACTCATACATTCTCTGCTCCCTGTTTCCCGGTATTAGAGAAGTAGATTACTTTCGGCGAAAGTGGTGTTTTCACAGTGCTAAGTACTCCCAACTCTATCAACAATATAGGTTTTACCAGTTTTCTAAGTCTCTCTTATTTTCTTGTACTTATACTTGGAATTCTCTGTGTAAACCTCTGTAACTTCTCTAGGTAGATGAATCACTGTGTACTTTCTCTTGTTTCTATCTGTTACCAATCTTGAGAAACTCATACATTCTCTTTTCACTGTTTCCCGGTCTTAGAGAAGTAGATTTCTTTCGGCGAAAGTGCTGTTTTCACAGTGCTAAGTACTCCCAACTCAATCAACAATTTAAGTTTTACCAGTTTCCTAAGTCTCTCTTATCTTCTTTTACTTATACATGGAAATTTCTGTGTAAACTTCTGTAGCTTCTCTAGGTAGATGAATCATTGTGTACTTCTTTTGTATCTATCTCTTACTAATCTTGAGAAACTCATACATTCTCTATTAACTGTTTCGCTGTCTTAGAGAAGTAGATTTCTTTCGGCGAAAGTGCTGTTTTCACAGTGCTAAGTACTCCCAACTCAATCAACAATGTAAGTTTTACCAGTTTTCTAAGTCTCTCTTATTTTCTTGTACTTAAATTTGGAATTTTCTGTGTAAACCTCTGTAACTTCTCTAGGTAGATGAATCACTGTGTACTTCTTTTGTTTCTATCTGTTACTAATCTTGAGAACCTCATACATTCTCTGTTACCTGTTTCCCGGTGTTAGAGAAGTAGATTTCTTTCGGCGAAAGTACTGTTTTCACAGTGCTAAGTATTCCCAACTCTATCAACAATGTAGGTTTTACCAGTTTTCTAAGTCTCTCTTATTTTCTTGTACTTAAACTTGGAATTTTCTGTGTAAAACTCTGTACCTTCTTTAGGTAGATGAATCACTGTGTACTTCTTTTGTTTCTGTCTGTTACTAATCTTGAGAAACTCATACATTCTCTGTTCCCTGTTTGCCGGTGTTAGAGAAGTAGATTTCTATCTGCGAAAGTGCTGTTTTCACAGTGCTAAGTACTCCCAACTCTATCAACAATGTAGGTTTTACCAGTTTTCTAAGTCTCTCTTATTTTCTTGTACTTATACTTGGAATTCTCTGTGTAATCCTCTGTATCTTTTCTAGGTAGATGAATCACTGTGTACTTTCTCTTGTTTCTATCTGTTACCAATCGTGAGAAACTCATACATTCTCTTTTCACTATTTCCCGGTCTTAGAGAAGTAGATGTCTTTCTGCGAAAGTGCTGTTTTCACAGTGCTAAGTATTCCCAACTCTATCAACAATGTAGGTTTTACCAGTTTTCTAAGTCTCTCTTATTTTCTTGTACTTAAACTTGGAATTTTCTGTGTAAAACTCTGTACCTCCTCTAGGTAGATGAATCACTGTTTACTTCTTTTGTTTCTATCTGTTACTAATCTTGGAAAACTCATACATTCTCTGTTACCTGTTTCCCCTTGTTAGAGAAGAAGATTTCTTTCTGCGAAAGTGCTCTTTTCACAGTGCTAAGTACTCCCAACTCTATCAACGATGTAGGTTTTACCAGTTTTCTAAGTCTCTCTTATTTTCTTGTACTTATACTTGGAATTCTCTGTGTAAACCTCTGTAACTTCTCTAGGTGGATGAATCACTGTGTACTTTCTCTTCTTTCTATCTGTTACCAGACTTGAGAAACTCATACATTCTCTGTTCCCTGTTTCTCGCTGTTAGAGAAGTAGATTTCTTTCGGCGAAAGTGCTGTTTTCACAGTGCTAAGTACTCCCAACTCTATCAACAATGTAGGTTTTACCAGTTTTCTAAGTCTCTCTTATTTTCTTGTACTTATACTTGGAATTCTCTGTGTAAAGCTCTGTAACTTCTCTAGGTAGATGAATCACTGTGTACTTTCTCTTGTTTCTATCTGTTACCAATTTTGAGAAACTCATGCATTCTCTTTTAACTCTTTCCCGGTCTTAGGGAAGTAGATTTCTTTCAGCGAAAGTGCTGTTTTCACAGTGCTAAGTACTCCCAACTCTATCAACAATGTATGTTTTACCAGTTTTCTAAGTCTCTTTTATTTTCTTGTACTTAAACTTGGAATTTTCTGTGTAAACCTCTGTAACTTCTCTAGGTAGATGAATCACTGTGTACTTCTTTTGTTTCTATCTGTTACTAATCTTGAGAACCTGATAAATTCTCTGTTACCTGTTTCCCGGTGTTAGAGAAGTAGATTTCTTTCGGCGAAAGTACTGTTTTCACAGTGCTAAGTACTCCCAACTCTATCAACAATGTAGGTTTTACCAGTTTTCTAAGTCTCTCTTATTTTCTTGTACTTATACTTGGAATTCTCTGTGTAAACCTCTGTAACTTCTCTAGGTAGATGAATCCCTGTGTACTTTCTCTTGTTTCTATCTGTTACCAATCTTGAGAAACTCATACATTCTCTTTTCACTGTTTCACAGTCTTAGAGAAGTAGATGTCTTTCTGCGAAAGTGCTGTTTTCACAGTGCTAAGTACTCCCAACTCTATCAACAATGTAGGTTTTACCAGTTTTCTAAGTCTCTCTTATTTTCTTGTACTTATACTTGGAATTCTCTGTGTAAACCTCTGTAAATTCTCTAGGTAGATGAATCACTGTGTACTTTCTCTTGTTTCTATCTGTTACCAATCTTGAGAAACTCATACTTCCTCTTTTCACTGTTTCTCGGTCTTAGAGAAGTAGATTTCTTTCGGCGAAAGTGCTCTTTTCACAGTGCTAAGTACTCTCAACTCTATGAACAATGTAGGTTTTACCAGTTTTCTAAGTCTCTCTTATTTTCTTGTACTTATACTTGGAATTCTCTGTGTAAACCTATGTAACTTCTCTAGGTAGATGAATCACTGTGTGCTTTCTCTTGTTTCTATCTGTTACCAATCTTGAAAAACTCATACATTCTCTTTTCACTGTTTCCCGGTCTTAGAGAAGTAGATTTCTTTCGGCGAAAGTGCCGTTTTCACAGTGCTAAGTACTCCCAACTCAATCAACAATTTAAGTTTTACCAGTTTCCTAAGTCTCTCTTATCTTCTTTTACTTATACATGGAATTTTTTGTGTAAACTTCTGTAGCTTCTCTAGGTAGATGAATCATTGTGTACTTCTTTTGTTTCTATCTGTTACTAATCTTGAGAAACTCATACATTCTCTGTTCCCTGTTTGCCGGTGTTAGAGAAGTAGATTTCTATCGGCGAAAGTGCTGTTTTCACAGTGCTAAGTACTCCCAACTCTATCAACAATGTAGGTTTTACCAGTTTTCTAAGTCTCTCTTATTTTCTTGTACTTATACTTGGAATTCTCTGTGTAAACCTCTGTAACTTCTCTAGGTAGATGAATCACTGTTTACTTCTTTTGTTTCTATCTGTTACTAATCTTGGAAGACTCATACATTCTCTGTTACCTGCTTCCCCTTGTTAGAGAAGAAGATTTCTTTCTGCGAAAGTGCTCTTTTCACAGTACTAAGTACTCCCAACTCTATCAACAATGTAGGTTTTACCAGTTTTCTAAGTCTCTCTTATTTTCTTGTACTTATACTTGGAATTCTCTGTGTAAACCTCTGTAACTTCTCTAGGTGGATGAATCACTGTGTACTTTCTCTTCTTTCTATCTGTTACCAATCTTGAGAAACTCATACATTCTCTGTTCCCTGTTTCTCGCTGTTAGAGAAGTAGATTTCTTTCGGCGAAAGTGCTGTTTTCACAGTGCTAAGTACTCCCAACTCTATCAACAATGTAGGTTTTACCAGTTTTCTAAGTCTCTCTTATTTTCTTGTACTTATACTTGGAATTCTCTGTGTAAACCTCTGTAACTTCTCTAGGTAGATGAATCACTGTGTACTTTCTCTTGTTTCTATCTGTTACCAATCTTGAGAAACTCATACATTCTCTTTTCACTGTTTCCCGGTCTTAGAGAAGTAGATTTCTTTCTGCGAAAGTGCTGTTTTCACAGTGCTAAGTACTCCCAACTCAATCAACAATGTAAGTTTTACCAGTTTTCTAAGTCTCTCTTATTTTCTTGTACTTAAACTTGGAATTTTCTGTGTAAACCTCTGTAACTTCTCTAGGTAGATGAATCACTGTGTACTTCTTTTGTTTCTATCTGTTACTAATCTTGAGAAACACATACATACTCTGTTCCCTGTTTCCCGGTGTTAGAGAAGTAGATTTCTTCCGGCGAAAGTGCTGTTTTCACAGTGCTAAGTACTCCCAACTCTATCAACAATGTAGGTTTTACCAGTTTTCGAAGTCTCTCTTATTTTCTTGTACTTATACTTGGAATTCTCTGTGTAAACCTCTGTAACTTCTCTATGTAGATGAATCACTGTGTACTTTCTCTTGTTTCTATTTGTTACCAATCTTGAGAATCTCATACATTCTCTGTTCCCTGTTTCCCGGTCGTAGAGAAGTAGATTTCTTACGGCGAAAGTGCTGTTTTCACAGTGCTAAGTACTCACAACTCAATCAACAATGTAAATTTTACCAGTTTTCTAAGTCTCTCTTATCTTCTTTTACTTATACTTGGAATTTTCTGTGTAAACCTCTGTAACTTCTCTAGGTTGGTGAATCACTGTGTACTTTCTCTTGTTTCTATCTGTTACCAATCTTGAGAAACTCATACATTCTCTGTTCACTGTTTCCCGGTCTTAGAGAAGTAGATTTCTTTCGGCGAAAGTGCTGTTTTCACAGTGCTAAGTACTCCCAACTCAATCAACAATGTAATTTTTACCAGTTTTCTAAGTCTCTCTTATTTTCTTTTACTTAAATTTGGAATTTTCTGTGTAAACCTATGTAACTTCTCTAGGTAGATGAATCACTGTTTACTTCTTTTGTTTCTATCTGTTACTAATCTTGAGAACCTCATAAGTTCTCTGTTACCTGTTTCCCGGTGTTAGAGAAGTAGATTTCTTTCGGCGAAAGTACTGTTTTCACAGTGCTAAGTACTCCCAACTCTATCAACAATGTAGGTTTTACCAGTTTTCTAAGTCTCTCTTATTTTCTTGTACTTATACTTTTAATTCTCTGTGTAAACCTCTGTAACTTCTCTAGGTAGATGAATCACTGTGTACTTTCTGTTGTTTCTATCTGTTACCAATCTTGAGAAACTCATATATTCTCTGTTCACTGTTTCCCGGTCTTAGAGAAGTAGATTTCTTTCGGCGAATGTGCTGTTTTCACAGTGCTAAGTACTCCCAACTCTATCAACAATGTAGGTTTTACCAGTTTTCTAAGTCTCTCTTATTTTCTTGTACTTATACTTGGAATTCTCTGTGTAAACCTCTGTAACTTCTCTAGGTAGATGAATCACTGTGTACTTTCTCTTGTTTCTATCTGTTACCAATCGTGAGAAACTCATACATTTTCTTTTCACTGTTTCTCGGTCTTAGAGAAGTAGATTTCTTTCGGTGAAAGTGCTGTTTTCACAGTGCTCAGTACTCCCAACTCAATCAACAATGTAAGTTTTACCAGTTTTCTAAGTCTCTCTTATCTTCTTTTACTTATACTTGGAATTTTCTGTGTAAACCTCTGTAACTTCTCTAGGTAGATGAATCACTGTGTACTTTCTCTTCTTTCTATCTGTTACCAATCTTGAGAAACGCATACATTCTCTTTTCACTGTTTCCCGGTGTTAGAGAAGTAGATTTCTTTCGGTGAAAGTGCTGTTTACACAGTGCTAAGTACTCCCAACTCTATCAGCAATGTAGGTTTTACCATTTTTCTAAGTCTCTCTTATTTTCTTGTACTTATACTTGGAATTCTCTGTGTAAACCTCTGTAACTTCTCTAGGTAGATGAATCACTGTGTACTTTCTCTTGTTTCTATCTGTTACCAATCTTGAGAAACTCATACATTCTCTTTTCGCTGTTTCCCGGTCTTAGAGAAGTAGATTTCTTTTGGCGAAAGTGCTGTTTTCACAGTGCTAAGTACTCCCAACTCAATCAACAATGTAAGTTTTACCAGTTTTCTAAGTCTCTCTTATTTTCTTGTACTTAAACTTGGAATTTTCTCTGTAAACTTCTGTAACTTCTCTAGGTAGATGAATCACTGTGTACTTCTTTTGCTTCTATCTGTTACTAATCTTGAGAAATGCATACATTCTCTGTTAGCTGTTTCCCGGTGTTAGAGAAGTAGATTTCTTTCGGCGAAAGTACTGTTTTCACAGTGCTAAGTACTCCCAACTCTATCAACAATGTAGGTTTTACCAGTTTTCTAAGTCTCTCTTATTTTCTTGTACTTATACTTGGAATTCTCTGTGTAAACCTCTGTAACTTCTCTAGGTAGATGAATCACTGTGTACTTTCTCTTGTTTCTATCTGTTACCAATCTTGAGAAACTCAAACATTCTCTTTTCACTGTTTCACGGTCTTAGAGAAGTAGATTGCTTTCAGTGAAAGTGCTGTTTTCACAGTGCTAAGTACTCCCAACTCAATCAACAATGTAAGTTTTACCAGTTTTCTAAGTCTCTCTTATCTTCTTTTACTTATACTTGGAATTTTCTGTGTAAACCTCTTTAATTTCTCTAGGTAGATGAATCACTGTGTACTTTCTCTTCTTTCTATCTGTTACCAATCTTGAGAAACTCATACATTCTCTGTTACCTGTTTCCCGGTGTTAGAGAAGTAGATTTCTTTCGGCGAAAGTGCTGTTTTCACAGTGCTAAGTACTCCCAACTCTATCAACAATGTAGGTTTTACCAGTTTTCTAAGTCTCTCTTATTTTCTTGTACTTATACTTGGAATTCTCTGTGTAAAACTCTGTAACTTCTCTAGGTAGATGAATCACTGTGTACTTTCTCTTGTTTCTATCTGTTACCAATGTTGAGAAACTCATATATTCTCTGTTCACTGTTTCCCGGTGTTAGAGAAGTAGATTTCTTTCGGCAAAAGTACTGTTTTCACAGTGCTAAGTACTTCCAACTCTATCAACAATGTAGGTTTTACCAGTTTTCTGAGTCTCTCTTATTTTCTTGTACTTATACTTGGAATTCTCTGTGTAAACCTCTGTAACTTCTCTAGGTAGATGAATCACTGTGTACTTTCTCTTGTTTCTATCTGTTACCAATCTTGAGAAACTCATACATTCTCTTTTCACTGTTTCACGGTCTTAGAGAAGTAGATTTCTTTCGGTGAAAGTGCTGTTTTCACAGTGCTAAGTACTCCCAACTCAATCAACAATGTAAGTTTTACCAGTTTTCTAAGTCTCTCTTATCTTCTTTTACTTATACTTGGAATTTTCTGTGTAAACCTCTGTAATTTCTCTAGGTAGATGAATCACTGTGTACTTTCTTTCTTTCTATCTGTTACCAATCTTGAGAAACTCATACATTCTCTTTTCACTGTTTCCCGGTCTTAGAGAAGTAGATTTCTTTCTGCGAAAGTGCTGTTTTCACAGTGCTAAGTACTCCCAACTGTATCAGCAATGTAGGTTTTACCAGTTTTGTAAGTCTCTCTTATTTTCTTGTACTTATACTTGGAATTCTCTGTGTAAACATCTGTAACTTCTCTAGGTAGATGAATCACTCTGTAATTTCTCTTGTTTCTATCTGTTACCAATCTTGAGAAAGTCATACATTTTCTTTTCCCTGTTTCCCGGTCTTAGAGAAGTAGATTTCTTTCGGCGAAAGTGCTGTTTTCACAGTGCTAAGTACTCCCAACTCAATCAACAATGTAAGTTTTACCGGTTTTCTAAGTCTCTCTTATTGTCTTGTACTTAAACTTGGAATTTTCTGTGTAAACCTCTGTAACTTCTCTAGGTAGATGTATCACTGTGTGCTTCTTTTGTTTCTCTCTGTTACCAATCTTGAGAAACTCATACATTCTCTGTTCCCTGTTTTCCGGTGTTAGAGAAGTAGATTTCTTTCGGCGAAAGTGCTGTTTTCACAGTGCTAGGTACTCCCAACTCTATCAACCATGTAGGTTTTACCAGTTTTCTATGTCTCTCTTATTTTCTTGTACTTATACTTGGAATTCTCTGTGTAAACCTCTGTAACTTCTCTAGGTAGATGAATCACTGTGTACTTTCTCTTGTGTCTATCTGTTACCAATCTTGAGAACCTCATACATTCTCTTTTCACTGTTTCCCGATCTTAGAGAAGTAGATTTCTTTCGGCGAAAGTGCTGTTTTCCCAGTGCTAAGTACTCCCAACTCTATCAACAATGTAGGTTTTACGAGTTTTCTAAGTCTCTCTTATTTTCTTTTACTTATACTTGGAATTCTCTGTGTAAACCTCTGTAACCTCTCTAGGTAGATGAATCACTGTGTACTTTCTCTTGTTTCTATCTGTTACCAATGTTGAGAAACTCATACATTCTCTTTTCACTGTTTCCCGGTCTTAGAGAAGTAGATTTCTTTCGGCGAAAGTGCTGTTTTCACAGTGCTAAGTACTCCCAACTCTATCAACAATGTAGGTTTTACCAGTTTTCTAAGTCTCTCTTATTTTCTTGTACTTATACTTGGAATTCTCTGTGTAAACCTCTGTAACTTCTCTAGGTAGATGAATCACTGTGTACTTTCTCTTGTTTCTATCTGTTACCAATCTTGAGAAACTCATACATTCTCTTTTCGCTGTTTCCCGGTCTTAGAGAGGTAGATTTCTTTCGGTGAAAGTGCTGTTTTCACAGTGCTAAGTACTGCCAACTCTATCACCAATGTAGGTTTTACCAGTTTTCTAAGTCTCTCTTATTTTCCTGTACTTAAACTTTGAATTTTCTGTGTAAACCTCTGTAACTTCTCTATGTAGATGAATCACTCTGTACTTCTTTTGCTTCTATCTGTTACTAATCTTGAGAACCTCATACATTCTCTGTTACCTGTTTCCCGGTATTAGAGAAGTAGATTTCTTTCGGCGAAAGTGCTGTTTTCACAGTGCTAAGCACTTCCAACTCTATCAACAATGTAGGTTTTACCAGTTTTCTGAATCTCCCTTATTTCTTGTACTTATACTTCGAATTCTCTGTGTAAACCTCTGTAACTTCTCTAGGTAGATGAATCACTGTGTACTTTCTCTTGTTTCTATCTGTTACCAATCTTGAGAAACTCATACATTCTGTTTTCACTGTTTCCCGGTCTTAGAGAATTAGATTTCTTTCGGCGAAAGTGCTGTTTTCACAGTGCTAAGTACAGCAAACTCTATCAACAATGTAGGTTTGTACCAGTTTTCTAAGTCTCTCTTATATTCTTTTACTTATACTTGGAATTCTCTGTGTAAACCTCTGTAACTTCTCTAGGTAGATGAATCATTGTGTACTTTCTCTTGTTTCTATCTGTTACCAATCTTGAGAAACTCATACATTCTCTTTTCACTGTTTCCCGGTCTTAGAGAAGTAGATTTCTTTCGGCGAAAGTGCTGTTTTCACAGTGTTAAGTACTCCCAACTCTATCAACAATGTAGGTTTTACCAGTTTTCTAAGTCTCTTATTTCCTTGTACTTATACTTGGAATTCTCTGTGTAAACCTCTGTAACTTCTCTAGTTAAATGAATCACTGTGTACTTTCTCTTGTTTCTATCTGTTACCAATCTTGAGGAACTCATACATTCTCTTTTCACTGTTTCCCGGTCTTAGAGAAGTAGATTTCATTCGGCGAAAGTGCTGTTTTCACAGTGCTAAGTACTCCCAACTCGATCAACAATGTAAGTTTTACCAGTTTCCTACGTCTCTCTTATCTTCTTTTACTTATACTTGGAATTTTCTGTGTAAACCTCTGTACCTTCTCTCGGTAGATGAATCACTGTGTACTTCTTTTGTTTCTATCTGTTACTAATCTTGAGAAACTCATACATTCTCTGTTAACTGTTTCGCGGTCTTAGAGAAGTAGATTTCTTTCTGCGAAAGTGCTGTTTTCATAGTGCTAACTAATCTCAACTCTATCAACAATGTAGGTTTTACCAGTTTTCTAAGTCTCTCTTATTTTCTTGTCCTTATACTTGGAATTCTCTGTGTAAACCTCCGTAACTTCTGTAGGCAGATGAATCACTGTGTACTTTCTCTTGTTTCTATCTGTTACCAATCTTGAGAACCTCATACATTCTCTTTTCACTGTTTCCCGGTCTTAGAGAAGTAGATTTCTTTCGGCGAAAGTGCTGTTTTCCCAGTACTAAGTACTCCCAACTCTATCAACAATGTAGGTTTTACGAGTTTTCTAAGTCTCTCTTATTTTCTTTTACTTATACTTGGAATTCTCTGTGTAAACCTCTGTAACTTCTCTAGGTAGATGAATCACTGTGTACTTTCTCTTGTTTCTATCTGTTACCAATGTTGAGAAACTCATACATTCTCTTTTCACTGTTTCCCGGTCTTAGAGAAGGAGATTTCTTTCGGCGAAAGTGCTGTTTTCACAGTGTTAAGTACTCCCAACTCTATCAACAATGTAGGTTTTACCAGTTTTCTTTGTCTCTTATTTTCTTGTACTTATACTTGGAATTCTCTGTGTAAACCTCTGTAACTTCTTTAGGTAGATGAATCACTGTGTACTTTCTCTTGTTTCTATCTGTTACCGATCTTGAGAAACTCATACATTCTCTTTTCACTATATCCCGGTCTTAGAGAAGGAGATTTCTTTCGGCGAAAGTGCTGTTTTCACAGTGATAAGTACTCCCAACTCAATCAACAATGTAAGTTTACCTGTTTTCTAAGTTTCTCTTATTTTCTTGTACTTAAACTTGGAATTTTCTGTGTAAACATCTGTAACTTCTCTAGGGCGATGAATCACAGTTTACTTCTTTTGTTTCTATCTGTTACTAATCTTGAGAAACTCATACATTCTCTGTTACCTGTTTCCCGGTATTAGAGAAGTAGATTTATTTCGGAGAAAGTGCTGTTTTCACAGTGCTAAGTACTCCCAACTCTATCAACAATGTAGGTTTTACCAGTTTTCTAAGTCTCTCTTATTTTCTTGTACTTATACTTGGAATTCTCTGTGTAAACCTCTGTAACTTCTCTAGGTAGATGAATCATTGTGTACTTTCCCTTGTTTCTATCTGTTACCAATCTTGAGAAACTCATACATTCTCTTTTCACTGTTTCCCGGTCTTAGAGAAGTAGATTTCTTTCGGCGAAAGTGCTGTTTTGACAGTGTTAAGTACTCCCAACTCTATCAACAATGTAGGTTTTACCAGTTTTCTAAGTCTCTTATTTCCTTGTACTTATACTTGGAATTCTCTGTGTAAACCTCTGTAACTTCTCTAGTTAAATGAATCACTGTGTACTTTCTCTTGTGTCTATCTGTTACCAATCTTGAGAACCTCATACATTCTCTTTTCACTGTTTCCCGATCTTAGAGAAGTAGATTTCTTTCGGCGAAAGTGCTGTTTTCCCAGTGCTAAGTACTCCCAACTCTATCAACAATGTAGGTTTTACGAGTTTTCTAAGTCTCTCTTATTTTCTTTTACTTATACTTGGAATTCTCTGTGTAAACCTCTGTAACCTCTCTAGGTAGATGAATCACTGTGTACTTTCTCTTGTTTCTATCTGTTACCAATGTTGAGAAACTCATACATTCTCTTTTCACTGTTTCCCGGTCTTAGAGAAGTAGATTTCTTTCGGCGAAAGTGCTGTTTTCACAGTGCTAAGTACTCCCAACTCTATCAACAATGTAGGTTTTACCAGTTTTCTAAGTCTCTCTTATTTTCTTGTACTTATACTTGGAATTCTCTGTGTAAACCTCTGTAACTTCTCTAGGTAGATGAATCACTGTGTACTTTCTCTTGTTTCTATCTGTTACCAATCTTGAGAAACTCATACATTCTCTTTTCGCTGTTTCCCGGTCTTAGAGAGGTAGATTTCTTTCGGTGAAAGTGCTGTTTTCACAGTGCTAAGTACTGCCAACTCTATCACCAATGTAGGTTTTACCAGTTTTCTAAGTCTCTCTTATTTTCCTGTACTTAAACTTTGAATTTTCTGTGTAAACCTCTGTAACTTCTCTATGTAGATGAATCACTCTGTACTTCTTTTGCTTCTATCTGTTACTAATCTTGAGAACCTCATACATTCTCTGTTACCTGTTTCCCGGTATTAGAGAAGTAGATTTCTTTCGGCGAAAGTGCTGTTTTCACAGTGCTAAGCACTTCCAACTCTATCAACAATGTAGGTTTTACCAGTTTTCTGAATCTCCCTTATTTCTTGTACTTATACTTCGAATTCTCTGTGTAAACCTCTGTAACTTCTCTAGGTAGATGAATCACTGTGTACTTTCTCTTGTTTCTATCTGTTACCAATCTTGAGAAACTCATACATTCTGTTTTCACTGTTTCCCGGTCTTAGAGAATTAGATTTCTTTCGGCGAAAGTGCTGTTTTCACAGTGCTAAGTACAGCAAACTCTATCAACAATGTAGGTTTGTACCAGTTTTCTAAGTCTCTCTTATATTCTTTTACTTATACTTGGAATTCTCTGTGTAAACCTCTGTAACTTCTCTAGGTAGATGAATCATTGTGTACTTTCTCTTGTTTCTATCTGTTACCAATCTTGAGAAACTCATACATTCTCTTTTCACTGTTTCCCGGTCTTAGAGAAGTAGATTTCTTTCGGCGAAAGTGCTGTTTTCACAGTGTTAAGTACTCCCAACTCTATCAACAATGTAGGTTTTACCAGTTTTCTAAGTCTCTTATTTCCTTGTACTTATACTTGGAATTCTCTGTGTAAACCTCTGTAACTTCTCTAGTTAAATGAATCACTGTGTACTTTCTCTTGTTTCTATCTGTTACCAATCTTGAGGAACTCATACATTCTCTTTTCACTGTTTCCCGGTCTTAGAGAAGTAGATTTCATTCGGCGAAAGTGCTGTTTTCACAGTGCTAAGTACTCCCAACTCGATCAACAATGTAAGTTTTACCAGTTTCCTACGTCTCTCTTATCTTCTTTTACTTATACTTGGAATTTTCTGTGTAAACCTCTGTACCTTCTCTCGGTAGATGAATCACTGTGTACTTCTTTTGTTTCTATCTGTTACTAATCTTGAGAAACTCATACATTCTCTGTTAACTGTTTCGCGGTCTTAGAGAAGTAGATTTCTTTCTGCGAAAGTGCTGTTTTCACAGTGCTAACTAATCTCAACTCTATCAACAATGTAGGTTTTACCAGTTTTCTAAGTCTCTCTTATTTTCTTGTCCTTATACTTGGAATTCTCTGTGTAAACCTCTGTAACTTCTGTAGGCAGATGAATCACTGTGTACTTTCTCTTGTTTCTATCTGTTACCAATCTTGAGAACCTCATACATTCTCTTTTCACTGTTTCCCGGTCTTAGAGAAGTAGATTTCTTTCGGCGAAAGTGCTGTTTTCCCAGTACTAAGTACTCCCAACTCTATCAACAATGTAGGTTTTACGAGTTTTCTAAGTCTCTCTTATTTTCTTTTACTTATACTTGGAATTCTCTGTGTAAACCTCTGTAACTTCTCTAGGTAGATGAATCACTGTGTACTTTCTCTTGTTTCTATCTGTTACCAATGTTGAGAAACTCATACATTCTCTTTTCACTGTTTCCCGGTCTTAGAGAAGGAGATTTCTTTCGGCGAAAGTGCTGTTTTCACAGTGTTAAGTACTCCCAACTCTATCAACAATGTAGGTTTTACCAGTTTTCTTTGTCTCTTATTTTCTTGTACTTATACTTGGAATTCTCTGTGTAAACCTCTGTAACTTCTTTAGGTAGTTGAATCACTGTGTACTTTCTCTTGTTTCTATCTGTTACCGATCTTGAGAAACTCATACATTCTCTTTTCACTATATCCCGGTCTTAGAGAAGGAGATTTCTTTCGGCGAAAGTGCTGTTTTCACAGTGATAAGTACTCCCAACTCAATCAACAATGTAAGTTTACCTGTTTTCTAAGTTTCTCTTATTTTCTTGTACTTAAACTTGGAATTTTCTGTGTAAACATCTGTAACTTCTCTAGGGCGATGAATCACTGTTTACTTCTTTTGTTTCTATCTGTTACTAATCTTGAGAAACTCATACATTCTCTGTTACCTGTTTCCCGGTATTAGAGAAGTAGATTTATTTCGGAGAAAGTGCTGTTTTCACAGTGCTAAGTACTCCCAACTCTATCAACAATGTAGGTTTTACCAGTTTTCTAAGTCTCTCTTATTTTCTTGTACTTATACTTGGAATTCTCTGTGTAAACCTCTGTAACTTCTCTAGGTAGATGAATCATTGTGTACTTTCCCTTGTTTCTATCTGTCACCAATCTTGAGAAACTCATACATTCTCTTTTCACTGTTTCCCGGTCTTAGAGAAGTAGATTTCTTTCGGCGAAAGTGCTGTTTTGACAGTGTTAAGTACTCCCAACTCTATCAACAATGTAGGTTTTACCAGTTTTCTAAGTCTCTTATTTCCTTGTACTTATACTTGGAATTCTCTGTGTAAACCTCTGTAACTTCTCTAGTTAAATGAATCACTGTGTACTTTCTCTTGTTTCTATCTGTTACCAATCTTGAGAAACTCATACATTCTCTTTTCACTGTTTCCCGGTCTTAGAGAAGTAGATTTCTTTCGGCGAAAGTGCTGTTTTCACAGTGCTAAGTACTCCCAACTCAATCAACAATGTAAGTTTTACCAGTTTCCTAAGTCTCTCTTATCTTCTTTTACTTATACTTGGAATTTTCTGTGTAAACCTCTGTACCTTCTCTTGGTAGATGAATCACTGTGTACTTCTTTTGTTTCTATCTGTTACTAATCTTGAGAAACTCATACATTCTCTGTTAACTGTTTCGCGGTCTTAGAGAAGTAGATATCTTTCTGCGAAAGTGCTGTTTTCACAGTGCTAACTAATCCCAACTCTATCAACAATGTAGGTTTTACCAGTTTTCTAAGTCTCTCTTATTTTCTTGTCCTTATACTTGGAATTCTCTATGTAAACCTCTGTAACTTCTCTAGGTAGATGAATCACTGTGTACTTTCTCTTGTTTCTATCTGTTACCAATCTTGAGAACCTCATACATTCTCTTTTCACTGTTTCCCGATCTTAGAGAAGTAGATTTCTTTCGGCGAAAGTGCTGTTTTCCCAGTGCTAAGTACTCCCAACTCTATCAACAATGTAGGTTTTACGAGTTTTCTAAGTCTCTCTTATTTTCTTTTACTTATACTTGGAATTCTCTGTGTAAACCTCTGTAACCTCTCTAGGTAGATGAATCACTGTGTACTTTCTCTTGTTTCTATCTGTTACCAATGTTGAGAAACTCATACATTCTCTTTTCACTGTTTCCGGGTCTTAGAGAAGTAGATTTCTTTCGGCGATGTGCTGTTTTCACAGTGCTAAGTACTCCCAACTCTATCAACAATGTAGGTTTTACCAGTTTTCTAAGTCTCTCTTATTTTCTTGTACTTATACTTGGAATTCTCTGTGTAAACCTCTGTAACTTCTCTAGGTAGATGAATCACTGTGTACTTTCTCTTGTTACTATCTGTTACCAATCTTGAGAAACTCATACATTCTCTGTTCCCTGTTTCCCGGTGTTAGAGAAGTAGATTTCTTTCGGCGAAAGTGCTATTTTCACAGTGCTATGTTCTCCAAACTCTATCAACAATGTAGGTTTTACCAGTTGTCTAAGTCTCTCTTATTTTCTTGTACTTATACTTGGAATTCTCTGTGTAAACCTCTGTAACTTCTCTAGGTAGATGGACCACTGTGTACTTTCTCTTGTTTCTATCTGTTACCAATCTTGAGAAACTCATACATTCTCTTTTCACTATTTCCCGGTCTTAGAGAAGTAGATTTCTTTCGGCGAAAGTGCTGTTTTCACAGTGCTAACTACTCCCAACTCTATCAACAATGTAGGTTTTACCAGTTTTCTAAGTCTCTCTTATTTTCTTGTACTTATACTTGGAATTCTCTGTGTAAACCTCTGTAACTTCTCTAGGTAGATGAATCACTGTGTACTTTCTCTTGTTTCTATCTGTTACCAATGTTGAGAAACTCATATATTCTCTGTTCACTGTTTCCCGGTGTTAGAGAAGTAGATTTCTTTCGGCAAAAGTACTGTTTTCACAGTGCTAAGTACTTCCAACTCTATCAACAATGTAGGTTTTACCAGTTTTCTGAGTCTCTCTTATTTTCTTGTACTTATACTTGGAATTCTCTGTGTAAACCTCTGTAACTTCTCTAGGTAGATGAATCACTGTGTACTTTCTCTTGTTTCTATCTGTTACCAATCTTGAGAAACTCATACATTCTCTTTTCACTGTTTCACGGTCTTAGAGAAGTAGATTTCTTTCGGTGAAAGTGCTGTTTTCACAGTGCTAAGTACTCCCAACTCAATCAACAATGTAAGTTTTACCAGTTTTCTAAGTCTCTCTTATCTTCTTTTACTTATACTTGGAATTTTCTGTGTAAACCTCTGTAATTTCTCTAGGTAGATGAATCACTGTGTACTTTCTTTCTTTCTATCTGTTACCCATCTTGAGAAACTCATACATTCTCTTTTCACTGTTTCCCGGTCTTAGAGAAGTAGATTTCTTTCTGCGAAAGTGCTGTTTTCACAGTGCTAAGTACTCCCAACTGTATCAGCAATGTAGGTTTTACCAGTTTTCTAAGTCTCTCTTATTTTCTTGTACTTATACTTGGAATTCTGTGTAAACTTCTGTAACTTCTCTAGGTAGATGAATCACTGTGTACTTTCTGTTGCTTTTATCTGTTACCACTCTTGAGACACTCATACATTCTCTTTTCACTGTTTCCCGGTCTTAGAGAAGTAGATTTCTTTCGGCGAAAGAGGTGTTTTCACAGTGCTAAGTACTTCCAACTCTATCAACAATGTAGGTTTTACCAGTTTTGTAAGTCTCTCTTATTTTCTTGTACTTATACTTGGAATTCTCTGTGTAAACATCTGTAACTTCTCTAGGTAGATGAATCACTCTGTAATTTCTCTTGTTTCTATCTGTTACCAATCTTGAGAAAGTCATACATTTTCTTTTCCCTGTTTCCCGGTCTTAGAGAAGTAGATTTCTTTCGGCGAAAGTGCTGTTTTCACAGTGCTATGTACTCCCAACTCAATCAACAATGTAAGTTTTACCGGTTTTCTAAGTCTCTCTTATTGTCTTGTACTTAAACTTGGAATTTTCTGTGTAAACCTCTGTAACTTCTCTAGGTAGATGTATCACTGTGTGCTTCTTTTGTTTCTCTCTGTTACCAATCTTGAGAAACTCATACATTCTCTGTTCCCTGTTTTCCGGTGTTAGAGAAGTAGATTTCTTTCGGCGAAAGTGCTGTTTTCACAGTGCTAGGTACTCCCAACTCTATCAACCATGTAGGTTTTACCAGTTTTCTAAGTCTCTCTTATTTTCTTGTACTTATACTTGGAATTCTCTGTGTAAACCTCTGTAACTTCTCTAGGTAGATGAATCACTGTGTACTTTCTCTTGTGTCTATCTGTTACCAATCTTGAGAACCTCATACATTCTCTTTTCACTGTTTCCCGATCTTAGAGAAGTAGATTTCTTTCGGCGAAAGTGCTGTTTTCCCAGTGCTAAGTACTCCCAACTCTATCAACAATGTAGGTTTTACGAGTTTTCTAAGTCTCTCTTATTTTCTTTTACTTATACTTGGAATTCTCTGTGTAAACCTCTGTAACCTCTCTAGGTAGATGAATCACTGTGTACTTTCTCTTGTTTCTATCTGTTACCAATGTTGAGAAACTCATACATTCTCTTTTCACTGTTTCCCGGTCTTAGAGAAGTAGATTTCTTTCGGCGAAAGTGCTGTTTTCACAGTGCTAAGTACTCCCAACTCTATCAACAATGTAGGTTTTACCAGTTTTCTAAGTCTCTCTTATTTTCTTGTACTTATACTTGGAATTCTCTGTGTAAACCTCTGTAACTTCTCTAGGTAGATGAATCACTGTGTACTTTCTCTTGTTTCTATCTGTTACCAATCTTGAGAAACTCATACATTCTCTTTTCGCTGTTTCCCGGTCTTAGAGAGGTAGATTTCTTTCGGTGAAAGTGCTGTTTTCACAGTGCTAAGTACTGCCAACTCTATCACCAATGTAAGTT
This sequence comes from Heterohyrax brucei, assembly GCA_028571685.1. NCBI lineage: Eukaryota > Metazoa > Chordata > Mammalia > Hyracoidea > Procaviidae > Heterohyrax > Heterohyrax brucei. Next base: position 216,036,885 of record CM053141.1, on the reverse strand, counting down.
TTACCAGTTTTCTAAGTCTCTCTTATTTTCCTGTACTTAAACTTTGAATTTTCTGTGTAAACCTCTGTAACTTCTCTATGTAGATGAATCACTCTGTACTTCTTTTGCTTCTATCTGTTACTAATCTTGAGAAACTCATACATTCTCTGTTACCTGTTTCCCGGTGTTAGAGAAGTAGATTTCTTTCGGCGAAAGTGCTGTTTTCACAGTGCTAAGTACTCCCAACTCTATCAACAATGTAGGTTTTACCAGTTTTCTAAGTCTCTCTTATTTTCTTGTACTTATACTTGGAATTCTCTGTGTTAACCTCTGTAACTTCTCTAGGTAGATGAATCACTGTGTACTTTCTCTTGTTTCTATCTGTTACCAATCTTGAGAAACTCATACATTCTCTTTTCACTGTTTCCCGGTCTTCGAGAAGTAGATTTCTTTCGGTGTAAGTGCTGTTTTCACAGTGCTAAGTACTCCCAACTCTATCAACAATGTAGGTTTTACCAGTTTTCTAAGTCTCTCTTATTTTCTTGTACTTATACTTGGAATTCTCTGTGTAAACCTCTTTAACTTCTCTAGGTAGATGAATCACTGTGTACTTTCTCTTGTTTCTATCTGTTACCAATCTTGAGAAACTCATACATTCTCTTTTCACTGTTTCTCGGTGTTAGAGAAGTAGATTTCTTTTGGTGAAAGTGCTATTTTCACAGTGCTAGGTACTCCGAACTCTATCAACAATGTAGGTTTTATCAGTTTTCTAAGTCTCTCTTATTTTCTTGTACTTATACTTGGAATTCTCTGTGTAAACCTCTGTAACTTCTCTAGGTAGATGAATCACTGTGTACTTTCTCTTGTTTCTATCTGTTACCAATCTTGAGAAACTCATACATTCTCTTTTAGCTGTTTCCCGGTCTTAGAAAAGAAGATTTCTTTCGGCGAAAGTGCTGTTTTCACAGTGCTAAGTACTCCCAACTCAATCAACAATGTAAGTTTTACCAGTTTTCTAAGTCGCTCTTATCTTCTTTTACTTATACTTGGAATTTTCTGTGTAAACCTCTGTAACTTCTCTAGGTAGATGAATCACTGTGTACTTTCTTTTGTTTCTATCTGTTACCAATCTTGAGAAACTCATACATTCTCTTTTCACTGTTTCCCGGTCGAGAGAAGTAGATTTCTTTCGGCGAAAGTGCTGTTTTCACAGTACTAAGTACTCCCAACTCTATCAAAAATGTAGGTTTTACCAGTTTTCTAAGTCTCTCTTATTTTCCTTTACTTATACTTGGAATTCTCTGTGTAAACCTCTGTAACTTCTCTAGGTAGATGAATCACTGTGTACTTTCTCTTGTTTCTATCTGTTACCAATCTTGAGAAACTCATACATTATCTTTTCACTGTTTCACAGTCTTAGAGAAGTAGATTTCTTTCGGCGAAAGTGCTGTTTTCACAGTGCTAAGTACTCTCAACTCTATCAACAATGTAGGTTTTACCAGTTTTCTAAGTCTCTCTTATTTTCTTATACTTATACTTGGAATTCTCTGTGTAAACCTCTGTAACTTCTCTAGGTAGATGAATCACTGTGTACTTTCTCTTGTTTCTATCTGTTACCAATCTTGAGAAACTCATACATTCTCTTTTCACTGTTTCCCGGTCTTAGAGAAGCCGATTTCTTTCGGAGAAAGTGCTGTTTTCACAGTGCTAAGTACTCCCAACTCTATCAACAATGTAGGTTTTAGCAGTTTTCTAAATCTCTCTTATTTTCTTGTACTTATACTTGGATTTCTCTGTGTAAACCTCTGTAACTTCTCTAGGTAGATGAATCACTGTGTATTTTCTCTTGTTTCTATCTGTTACCAATCTTGAGAAACTCATACATTCTCTGCTCCCTGTTTCCCGGTGTTAGAGAAGTAGATTTCTTTCGGCGAAAGTGCTGTTTTCACAGTGCTAAGTACTCCAAACTCTATCAACAATGTAGGTTTTACCAGTTTTCTAAGTCTCTCTTATTTTCTTGTACTTATACTTGGAATTCTCTGTGTAAACCTCTCTAACTTCTCTAGGTGGATGAATCACTGTGTACTTTCTCTTGTTTCTATCTGTTACCAATCTTGAGAAACTCATACATTCTCTTTTAACTGTTTCCCGGTCTTAGAGAAGTAGATTTCTTTCGGCGAAAGTGCTGCTTTCACAGTGCTAAGTACTCCCAACTCTATCAACAATGTAGGTTTTACCAGTTTTCTAAGTCTCTCTTATTTTCTTGTACTTATACTTGGAATTCTCTGTGTAAACCTCTGTAACTTCTCTAGGTATATGAATTACTGTGTACTTTCTCTTCTTTCTATCTGTTACCAATTTTGAGAAACTCATACATTCTCTATTCTCTGTTTCCCGGTCTTAGAGAAGTAGATTTCTTTCGGCAAAGTGCTGTTTTCACAGTGCTAAGTACTCCCAACTCTATCAACAATGTAGGTTTTACCAGTTTTCTAAGTCTCTCTTCTTTTCTTGTACTTATACTTGGAATTCTCTGTGTAAACCTCTGTAAGTTCTCTAGGTAGATGAATCACTGTGTACTTTCTCTTGTTTCTATCTGTTACCAATCTTGAGAAACTCATACATTCTCTGCTCCCTGTTTCCCGGTGTTAGAGAAGTAGATTTCTTTCGGCGAAAGTGCTGTTTTCACAGTGCTAAGTACTCCCAACTCTATCGACAATGTAGGTTTTACCAGTTTTCTAAGTCTCTCTTATTTTCTTGTACTTATACTTGGAATTCTCTGTGTAAACCTCTGTAACTTCTCTAGGTAGATGAATCACTGTGTACTTTCTCTTGTTTCTATCTGTTACCAATCTTGAGAAACTCATACATTCTCTGTTCCCTGTTTCCCGGTGTTAGAGAAGTAGATTTCTTTCGGCGAAAGTGCTGTTTTCACAGTGCTATGTACTCCCAACTCTATCAACAATGTAGGTTTTACCAGTTGTCTAAGTCTCTCTTATTTTCTTGTACTTGTACTTGGAATTCTCTGTGTAAACCTCTGTAACTTCTCTAGGTAGGTGAATCACTGTGTACTTTCTCTTGTTTCTATCTGTTACCAATCTTGAGAAACTCATACATTCTCTGTTCACTGTATCCCGGTCTTAGAGAAGTAGATTTCTTTGGGCGAAAGTGCTGTTTTCACAGTGTTAAGTACTCCCAACTCTATCAACAATGTAGGTTTCACCACTTTCTAAGTCTCTCTTATTTTCTTGTACTTATACTTGGAATTCTCTGTGTAAACCTCTGTAACTTCTCTAGGTAGATGAATCACTGTGTACTTTCTCTTTTTTCTATCTGTTACCAATCGTGAGAAACTCATACATTCTCTTTTCACTGTTTCCCGGTCTTAGAGAAGTAGATTTCTTTCAGCGAAATTGCTGTTTTCACAGGGCTAAGTACTCCCAACTCTATCAACAATGTAGTTTTTGCCAGATTTCTAAGTCTCTCTTATTTTCTTGTACTTGTACTTGGAATTCTCTGTGTAAACCTCTGTAACTTCTCTAGGTAGATGAATCACTGTGTACTTTCTCTTGTTTCTATCTGTTACCAATCTTGAGAAACTCATACATTCTCTGTTCACTGTATCCCAGTCTTAGAGAAGTAGATTTCTTTCTGCGAAAGTGCTGTTTTCACAGTGCTAAGTACTCCCAACTCTATCAACAATGTAGGTTTTACCAGTTTTCTAAGTCTCTCTTATTTTCTTGTACTTATACTTGGAATTCTATGTGTAAACCTCTGTAACTTCTCTAGCTGGATGAATCACTGTGTACTTTCTCTTGTTTCTATCTGTTACCAATCTTGAGAAACTCATACATTCTCTGTTCCCTGTTTCCCGGTCTTAGAGAAGTAGATTTCTTTCGGCGAAAGTGCTGTTTTCACAGTGCTAAGTACTCCCAACTCTATCAACAATGTAGGTTTTACCAGCTTTCTAAGTCTCTCTTATTTTCTCATACTTATACTTGGAATTCTCTGTTAAACCTCTGTAACTTCTCTATGTAGATGAATCACTGTGTACTTTCTCTTGTTTCTATCTGTTACCAATCTTGAGAAACTCATACATTCTCTGTTCCCTGTTTCCCGGTCTCAGAGAAGTAGATTTCCTTCTGCGAAAGTGCTGTTTTCACAGTGCTAAGTACTCCCAACTCTATCAGTAATGTAGGTTTGACCAGTTTTCTAAGTCTCTGTTATTTTTTTGTACTTATACTTGGAATTCTCTGTGTAAACCTCTGTAACTTCTCTAGGTAGATGAATCACTGTGCAATTTCTCTTGTTTCTATCTGTTACCAATCTTCAGAAACTCATACATTCTCTATTCATTGTTTCTCAGTCTTAGAGAAGTAGATTTCTTTCGGCGAAAGTGCTGTTTTCACAGTGCTAAGTACTCCCAACTCTATCAACAATGTAGGTTTTACCAGTTTTCTAAGTCTCTCTTATTTTCTTGTACTTATACTTGGAATTCTCTGTGTAAACCTCTGTAACTTCTCTAGGTAGATGAATCACTGTGTACTTTCTCTTGTTTCTATCTGTTACCAATCTTGAGAAACTCATACATTCTCTGTTAGCTGTTTCCCGGTGTTAGAGAAGTAGATTTCTTTCTGCGAAAGTGCTGTTTTCACAGTGCTAAGTACTCCCAACTCTATCAACAATGTAGGTTTTACCAGTTTTCTAAGTCTCTCTTATTTTCTCGTACTTATACTTGGAATTCTCTGTGTAAACCTCTGTAACTTCTCTAGGTAGATGAATCACTGTGTACTTTCTCTTGTTTCTATCTGTTACCAATCTTGAGAAACTCATACATTCTCTGTTCCCTGTTTCCCGGTCTCAGAGAAGTAGATTTCCTTCTGCGAAAGTGCTGTTTTCACAGTGCTAAGTACTCCGAACTCTATCAATAATGTAGGTTTGACCAGTTTTCTAAGTCTCTCTTATTTTTTTGTACTTATACTTGGAATTCTCTGTGTAAACCTCAGTAACTTCTCTATGTAGATGAATCACTGTGTACTTTCTCTTGTTTCTATCTGTTACCAATCTTGAGAAACTCATACATTCTCTTTTCACTGTCTCCCGGTGTTACAGAAGTAAATTTCTTTCGGCGAAAGTGCTGTTTTCACAGTGCTAAGTACTCCCAACTCTATGAACAATGTAGGTTTTACCAGTTTTCTGAGTCTCTCTTATTTTCTTGTACTTATACTTGGAATTCTCTGTGTAAACCTCTGTAACTTCTCTAGGTAGATGAATCACTGTGTACTTTCTCTTGTTTCTATCTCTTTCCAATCTTGAGAAACTCATACATTCTCTTTTCAATGTTTCCCGGTCTTAGAGAAGTAGATTTCTTTCGGAAAAAGTGCCGTTTTCACAGTGCTAAGTATTCCCAACTCTATCAACAATGTAGGTTTTACCAGTTTTCTAAGTCTCTCTTATTTTCTTGTACTTGTACTTGGAATTCTGTGTGTAAACCTCTGTAAGTTCTCTAGGTAGATGAATCACTGTGTACTTTCTCTTGTTTCTATCTGTTACCAATCTTGAGAAACTCATACATTCTCTTTTCACTGTTTCCCGGTGTTAGAGAAGTAGACTTCTTTCGGCGAAAGTGCTGTTTTCACAGTGCTTAGTATTCCCAAATCTATTAACAGTTTAGGTTTTACCAGTTTTCTAAGTCTCTCTTATTTTCTTGTACTTATACTTGGAATTTTCTTTGTAAACCTCTGTAACTTCTCTAGGTAGATGAATCACTGTGTAATTTCTTTTGTTTGTATCTGTTACTAATCTTGAGAAACTCATACATTCTCTGTTCCCTGTTTCCCGGTGTTAGAGAAGTAGATTTCTTTCGGCGAAGTGCTGTTTTCACAGTGCTAAGTACTCCCAACTCTATCAACAATGTAGGTTTTACCAGTTTTCTAAGTCTCTCTTATTTTCTTGTACTTATACTTGGAATTCTCTGTGTAAACCTCTGTAAGTTCTCTAGGTAGATGAATCACTGTGTACTTTCTCTTGTTTCTATCTGTTACCAATCTTGAGAAACTCATATATTTTCTGTTCCCTGTTTCCCGGTGGTAGAGAAGTAGATTTCTCTCGGCGAAAGTGTTTCTTTCACAGTGCTAAGTACTCCCAACTCTATCAACAATGTAGGTTTTACCAGTTTTCTAAGTTTCTCTTATTTTCTTGTACTTATACTTGGAATTCTCTGTGTAAACCTCTGTAACTTCTCTAGGTAGATGAATCACTGTGTACTTTCTCTTGTGTCTATCTGTTACCAACCCGAGAAACTCATACATTCTCTCTTCCCTGTTTCGCGGTCTTAGAGAAGCAGATTTCTTTCGGCGAAAGTGCTGATTTCACAGTGCTAAGTCCTCCCATCTCTATCAACAATGTAGGTTTTACCAGTTTTCTAAGTCTCTCTTATTTTCTTTTACTTATACTTGGAATTCTCTGTGTAAACCTCTGTAACTTCTCTAGGTAGATGAATCACTGTGTAATTTCTCTTGTTTCTATCTGTTACCGATCATGAGAAACTCATACATTCTCTATTCACTGTTGCCCGGTCTTAGAGAAGTAGATTTCTTTCAGCGAAAGAGGTGTTTTCACAGTGCTAAGTACTCCCAACTCTATCAACAATGTAAGTTTTACCAGTTTTCTAAGTCTCTCTTATTTTCTTGTACTTATACTTGGAATTCTCTGTGTAAACCTCTGTAACTTCTCTAGGTAGATGAATCACTGTGTACTTTCTCTTGTTTCGATCTGTTACCAATCTTGAGAAACTCGTAGGTTCTCTTTTCACTGTTTCGCAGTCTCAGAGAAGTAGATTTCTTTTGGCGAAAGTGCTGTTTTCACAGTGCTAAGTACTCCCAACTGTATCAACAATGTAGGATTTACCAGTTTTCTAAGTCTCTCTTATTTTCTTTTACTTATACTTGAAATTTTCTGTGTAAACATGTGTAACTTCTTTAGGTACATGAATCACTGTGTACTTTCTCTTGTTTCTATCTGTTACAAATCTTGAGAAACTCATACATTCTCTGTTCACTGTTTTGCGGTCTTAGAGAAGTAGACTTCTTTCGGCGAAAGTGCTGTTTTCACAGTGCTTAGTATTCCCAAATCTATTAACAGTTTAGGTTTTACCAATTTTCTAAGTCTCTCTTATTTTCTTGCACTTATACTTGGAAATTTCTGTGTAAACCTCTGTAACTTCTCTAGGTAGATGAATCACTGTGTAATGTCTTTTGTTTCTATCTGTTACTAATCTTGAGAAACTCATACATTCTCTGTTCACTGTTTCGCGGTCTTAGAGAAGTAGATTTCTTTCGGCGAAAGTGCTGTTTTCACAGTGCTAAGTACTCCCAACTCTATCAACAATGTAAGTTTTACCAGTTTTCTAAGTCTCTCTTATTTTCTTGTACTTATAATTGGAATTCTCTGTGTAAACATCTGTAAGTTCTCTAGGTAGATGAATCACTGTATACTTTCTCTTGTTTCTATCTATTACCAATCGTGAGAAACTCATACATTCTCTGTTCCCTGTTTCCCGCTGTTAGAGAAGTAGATTTCTTTCGGCGAAAGTGCTGTTTTCACAGTGCTAAGTACTCCCAACTCTGTCAACAATGTAGATTTTACCAATTTTCTAAGTCTCTCTTATTTTCTTGTACTTATACTTGGAATTTTCTGTGTAAACCTCTGTAAGTTCTCTAGGTAGATGAATCACTGTTTACTTTCTCTTGTTTCTATCTGTTACCAGTCTTGAGAAACTCATACATTCTCTGTTCCCTGTTTCTCGCTGTTAGAGAAGTAGATTTCTTTCGGCGAAAGTGCTGTTTTCACAGTGCTAAGTACTCCCAACTCTATGAACAATGTAGGTTTTACCAGTTTTCTAAGTCTCTCTTATTTTCTTGTACTTATACTTGGAATTCTCTGTGTAAACCTCTGTTACTTCTCTAGGTAGAGGAAACACTGTGTACTTTCTCCTGTTTCTATCTGTTACCAATCTTTAGAAACTGATACATTCTCGTTTCACTGTTTCCCGGTGTTAGAGAAGTAGATTTCTTTCTGCGAAAGTGCTGTTTTCACAGTGCTAAGTACTCCCAACTCTATCAACAATGTAGGTTTTACTGGTTTTCTAAGTCTCTCTTCTCTTCTTTTTCTTATACTTGCAATTTTCTGTGTAAATCTCTGTAACTTCTCTAGGTAGATGAATCCCTGTGTACTTTCTCTTGTTTCTATCTGTTACCAATCTTGAGAAACTCATACATTCTCTTTTCACTGTTTCCCGGTCTTAGAGAAGTAGATTTCTTTCGACGAAAGTGCCGTTTTCACAGTGCTAAGTACTCCCAACTCAATCAACAATTTAAGTTTTACCAGTTTCCTAAGTCTCTCTTATCTTCTTTTACTTATACATGGAATTTTTTGTGTAAACTTCTGTAGCTTCTCTAGGTAGATGAATCATTGTGTACTTCTTTTGTTTCTATCTGTTACTAATCTTGAGAAACTCATACATTCTCTATTAACTGTTTCGCGGTCATAGAGAAGTAGATTTCTTTCGGCGAAAGTGCTGTTTTCACAGTGCTAAGTACTCCCAACTCAATCAACAATGTAAGTTTTACCAGTTTTCTAAGTCTCTCTTATTTTCTTGTACTTAAATTTGGAATTTTCTGTGTAAACCTCTGTAACTTCTCTAGGTAGATGAATCACTGTGTACTTCTTTTGTTTCTATCTGTTACAAATCTTGAGAACCTCATACATTCTCTGTTACCTGTTTCCCGGTGTTAGAGAAGTAGATTTCTTTCGGCGAAAGTACTGTTTTCACAGTGCTAAGTATTCCCAACTCTATCAACAATGTAGGTTTTACCAGTTTTCTAAGTCTCTCTTATTTTCTTGTACTTAAACTTGGAATTTTCTGTGTAAAACTCTGTACCTTCTCTAGGTAGATGAATCACTGTGTACTTCTTTTGTTTCTATCTGTTACCAATCTTGAGAAACTCATACATTCTCTTTTCACTGTTTCCCGGTCTTAGAGAAGTAGATTTCTTTCGGCGAAAGTGCTGTTTTCACAGTGCTCAGTACTCCCAACTCAATCAACAATGTAAGTTTTACCAGTTTTCTAAGTCTCTCTTATCTTCTTTTACTTATACTTGGAATTTTCTGTGTAAACCTCTGTAACTTCTCTAGGTAGATGAATCACTGTGTACTTTCTCTTCTTTCTATCTGTTACCAATCTTGAGAAACTCATACATTCTCTTTTCACTGTTTCCCGGTGTTAGAGAAGTAAATTTCTTTCGGCGAAAGTGCTGTTTTCACAGTGCTAAGTACTCCCAACTCTATCAACAATGTAGGTTTTACCAGTTTTCTAAGTCTCTCTTATTTTCTTGTACTTATACTTGGAATTCTCTGTGTAAACCTCTGTAACTTCTCTAGGTAGATGAATCACTGTGTACTTTCTCTTGTTTCTATCTGTTACCAATCTTGAGAAACTCATACATTCTCTGTTCACTGTGTCCCGGTCTTAGAGAAGTAGATTTCTTTCGGCGAAAGTGCTGTTTTCACAGTGCTAAGTACTCCCAACTCTATCAACAATGTAGGTTTTACCAGTTTTCTAAGTCTCTCTTATTTTCTTGTACTTATACTTGGAATTCTCTGTGTAAACCTCTGTGACTTCTCTAGGTAGATGAATCACTGTGTACTTTTTCTTGTTTCTATCTGTTACCAATCTTGAGAAACTCATACATTCTCTTTTCGCTGTTTCCCGGTCTTAGAGAAGTAGATTTCTTTTGACGAAAGTGCTGTTTTCACAGTGCTGAGTACTCCCAACTCAATCAACAATGTAAGTTTTACCAGTTTTCTAAGTCTCTCTTATTTTCTTGTACTTAAACTTGGAATTTTCTCTTTAAACCTCTGTAACTTCTCTAGGTAGATGAATCACTGTGTACTTCTTTTGTTTCTATCTGTTACTAATCTTGAGAAACGCATACATTCTCTGTTAGCTGTTTCCCGGTGTTAGAGAAGTAGATTTCTTTCGGCGAAAGTGCTGTTTTCACAGTGCTAAGTACTCCCAACTCTATCAACAATGTAGGTTTTACCAGTTTTCTAAGTCTCTCTTATTTTCTTGTACTTATACTTGGAATTCTCTGTGTAAACCTCTGTAACTTCTCTAGGTAGATGAATCACTGTGTACTTCTTTTGTTTCTATCTGTTACTAATCTTGAGAAACTCATACATTCTTTGTTCCCTGTTTCTCGGTGTTAGAGAAGTAGATTTCTTTCGGCGAAAGTGCTGTTTTCACAGTGCTAAGTACTCCCAACTCTATAACCAATGTTGGTTTTACCAGTTTTCTAAGTCTCTCTAATTTTCTTGTACTTAAACTTGGAATTTTCTGTGTAAACCTCTGTAACTTCTCTAGGTAGATGAATCACTGTGTACTTCTTTTGTTTCTATCTGTTACTAATCTTGAGAACCTCATACATTCTCTGTTACCTGTTTCCCGGTGTTAGAGAAGTAGATTTCTTTCGGCGAAAGTACTGTTTTCACAGTGGAAGTACTCCCAACTCTATCAACAATGTAGGTTTTACCAGTTTTCTAAGTCTCTCTTATTTTCTTGTACTTATACTTGGAATTCTCTGTGTAAACCTCTGTAACTTCTCTAGGTAGATGAATCACTGTGTACTTTCTCTTGTTTCTATCTGTTACCAATCTTGAGAAACTCATACATTCTCTTTTCACTGTTTTCCGGTCTTAGAGAAATAGATTTCTTTCGGTGAATGTGCTGTTTTCACAGTGCTAAGTACTCCCAACTCAATCAACAATGTAAGTTTTACCAGTTTTCTAAGTCTCTCTTATCTTCTTTTACTTATACTTGGAATTTTCTGTGTAAACCTCTGTAACTTCTCTAGGTAGATGAATCACTGTGTACTTTCTCTTCTTTCTATCTGTTACCAATCTTGAGAAACTCATACATTCTCTGTTCACTGTTTCCCGGTCTTAGAGAAGTAGATTTCTTTCGGCGAAAGTGCTGTTTTCACAGTGCTAAGTACTCCCAACTCTATCAACAATGTAGGTTTTACCAGTTTTCTAAGTCTCTCTTATTTTCTTGTACTTATACTTGGAATTCTCTGTGTAAACCTCTGTAACTTCTCTAGGTAGATGAATCACTGTGTACTTTCTCTTGTTTCTATCTGTTACCAATCTTGAGAAACTCATACATTCTTTTTCACTGTTTCCCGGTCTTAGTGAAGTAGATTTCTTTCAGCGAAAGTGCTGTTTTCACAGTGCTAAGTACTCCCAACACTATCAACAATGTAGGTTTTACCAGTTTTCTAAATCTCTCTTATTTTCTTGTACTTATACTTGGAATTCTCTGTGTAAACCTCTGTAACTTCTCTAGGTAGATGAATCACTGTGTACTTTCTCTTGTTTCTATCTGTTACCAATCTTGAGAAACTCATACATTCTCTTTTCACTGTTTCCCGGTCTTAGAGAAGTAGATTTCTTTCGGCGAAAGTGCTGTTTTCACAGTGCTAAGTACTCCCAACTCTATCAACAATGTAGGTTTTACCAGTTTTCTAAGTCTCTCTTATTTTCTTGTACTTATACTTGGAATTCTCTGTGTAAACCTCTGTAACTTCTCTAGGTAGATGAATCACTGTGTACTTTCTCTTGTTTCTATCTGATACCAATCTTGAGAAATTCCTACATTCTCTTTTCCCTGTTTCGCGGTCTCAGAGAAGTAGATTTCTTTCGGCGAAAGTGCTGTTTTCACAGTGCTAGGTACTCCCAACTCAATCAACAATGTAAGTTTTACCAGTTTTCTAAGTCTCTCTTATTTTCTTGTACTTAAACTTGGAATTTTCTGTGTAAACCTCTGTAAATTCTCTAGGTAGTTGAATCTCTGTGTACTTCTTTTGTTTCTATCTGTTATTAATCTTGAGAAAATCATACATTCTCTGTTACCTGTTTCCTGGTGTTAGAGAAATAGATTTCTTTCGGCGAAAGTGATGTTTTCACAGTGCTAAGTACTCTCAACTCTATCAACAATGTAGGTTTTACCAGTTTTCTAAGTCTCTCTTATTTTCTTGTACTTATACTTGGAATTCTCTGTGTAAACCTCTGTAACTTCTCTAGGTAGATGAATCACTGTGTACTTTCTCTTGTTCCTATATGTTACCAATCTTGAGAAACTCATACGTTCACTTTTCACTGTTTTCCGGTCTTAGAGAAGTAGATTTCTTTCGGCGAAAGTGCTGTTTTCACAGTGCTAAGTACTCTCAACTCAATCAACAATGTAAGTTTTACCAGTTTTCTAAGTCTCTCTTATCTTCTTTTACTTATACTTGGAATTTTCTGTGTAAACCTCTGTAACTTCTCTACGTAGATGAATCACTGTGTACTTTCTCTTGTTTCTATCTGTTACCAATCTTGAGAAACTCATACATTCTCTTTTCACTGTTTCACGGTCTTAGAGAAGTAGATTTCTTTCGGTGAAAGTGCTGTTTTCACAGTGCTAAGTACTCCCAACTCTATCAACAATGTAGGTTTTACCAGTTTTCTAAGTCTCTCTTATTTTCTTGTACTTATACTTGGAATTCTCTGTGTAAACCTCTGTAACTTCTCTAGGTAGATGAATCACTGTGTACTTTCTCTTGTTTCTATCTGTTACCTATCTTGAGAAACTCATACTTTCTCTTTTCACTGTTTCTCGGTCTTAGAGAAGTAGATTTCTTTCGGCGAAAGTGCTGTTTTCACAGTGCTAAGTACTCCCAACTCAATCAACAATGTAAGTTTTACCAGTTTTCTAAGTCTCTCTTATTTTCTTGTACTTAAACTTGGAATTTTTCTGTGTAAACCTCTGTAACTTCTCTAGGTAGATGAATCACTGTTTACTTCTTTTGTTTCTATCTGTTACTAATCTTGAGAACCTCATAAATTCTCTGTTACCTGTTTCCCGGTGTTAGAGAAGTAGATTTCTTTCGGCGAAAGTACTGTTTTCACAGTGCTAAGTACTCCCAACTCTATCAACAATGTAGGTTTTACCAGTTTTCTAAGTCTCTCTTATTTTCTTGTACTTATACTTTTAATTCTCTGTGTAAACCTCTGTAACTTCTCTAGGTAGATGAATCACTGTGTACTTTCTTTTGTTTCTATCTGTTACCAATCTTGAGAAACTCATATATTCTCTGTTCACTGTTTCCCGGTCTTAGAGAAGTAGATTTCTTTCGGCGAAAGTGCTGTTTTCACAGTGCTAAGTACTCCCAACTCTATCAACAATGTAGATTTTACCAGTTTTCTAAGTCTCTCTTATTTTCTTGTACTTATACTTGGAATTCTCTGTGTAAACCTCTGTAACTTCTCTAGGTAGATGAATCACTGTGTACTTTGTCTTGTTTCTATCTGTTACCAATCGTGAGAAACTCATACATTCTCTTTTCACTGTTTCACGGTCTTAGAGAAGTAGATTTCTTTCGGTGAAAGTGCTGTTTTCACAGTGCTAAGTACTCCCAACTCAATCAACAATGTAAGTTTTACCAGGTTTCTAAGTCTCTCTTATCTTATTTTACTTATACTTGGAATTTTCTGTGTAAACCTCTGTAACTTCTCTAGGTAGATGAATCACTGTGTACTTTCTCTTCTTTCTATCTGTTACCAATCTTGAGAAACTCATACATTCTCTTTTCACTGTTTCCCGGTGTTAGAGAAGTAGATTTCTTTCGGCGAAAGTGCTGTTTTCACAGTGCTAAGTACTCCCAACTCTATCAACAATGTAGGTTTTACCAGTTTTCTAAGTCTCTCTTATTTTCTTGTACTTATACTCGGAATTCTCTGTGTAAACCTCTGTAACTTCTCTAGGTAGATGAATCACTGTGTACTTTCTCTTGTTTCTATCTGTTACCAATCTTGAGAAACTCATACATTCTCTGTTCTCTGTGTCCCGGTCTTAGAGAAGTAGATTTCTTTCGGCGAAAGTGCTGTTTTCACAGTGCTAAGTACTCCCAACTCTATCAACAATGTAGGTTTTACCAGTTTTCTAAGTCTCTCTTATTTTCTTGTACTTATACTTGGAATTCTCTGTGTAAACCTCTGTGACTTCTCTAGGTAGATGAATCACTGTGTACTTTTTCTTGTTTCTATCTGTTACCAATCTTGAGAAACTCATACATTCTCTTTTCGCTGTTTCCCGGTTAGAGAAGTAGATTTCTTTCGGCGAAAGTGCTGTTTTCACAGTGCTAAGTACTCTCAACTCAATCAACAATGTAAGTTTTACCAGTTTTCTAAGTCTCTCTTATCTTCTTTTACTTATACTTGGAATTTTCTGTGTAAACCTCTGTAACTTCTCTACGTAGATGAATCACTGTGTACTTTCTCTTGTTTCTATCTGTTACCAATCTTGAGAAACTCATACATTCTCTTTTCACTGTTTCACGGTCTTAGAGAAGTAGATTTCTTTCGGTGAAAGTGCTGTTTTCACAGTGCTAAGTACTCCCAACTCTATCAACAATGTAGGTTTTACCAGTTTTCTAAGTCTCTCTTATTTTCTTGTACTTATACTTGGAATTCTCTGTGTAAACCTCTGTAACTTCTCTAGGTAGATGAATCACTGTGTACTTTCTCTTGTTTCTATCTGTTACCTATCTTGAGAAACTCATACTTTCTCTTTTCACTGTTTCTCGGTCTTAGAGAAGTAGATTTCTTTCGGCGAAAGTGCTGTTTTCACAGTGCTAAGTACTCCCAACTCAATCAACAATGTAAGTTTTACCAGTTTTCTAAGTCTCTCTTATTTTCTTGTACTTAAACTTGGAATTTTTCTGTGTAAACCTCTGTAACTTCTCTAGGTAGATGAATCACTGTTTACTTCTTTTGTTTCTATCTGTTACTAATCTTGAGAACCTCATAAATTCTCTGTTACCTGTTTCCCGGTGTTAGAGAAGTAGATTTCTTTCGGCGAAAGTACTGTTTTCACAGTGCTAAGTACTCCCAACTCTATCAACAATGTAGGTTTTACCAGTTTTCTAAGTCTCTCTTATTTTCTTGTACTTATACTTTTAATTCTCTGTGTAAACCTCTGTAACTTCTCTAGGTAGATGAATCACTGTGTACTTTCTTTTGTTTCTATCTGTTACCAATCTTGAAAAACTCATATATTCTCTGTTCACTGTTTCCCGGTCTTAGAGAAGTAGATTTCTTTCGGCGAAAGTGCTGTTTTCACAGTGCTAAGTACTCCCAACTCTATCAACAATGTAGATTTTACCAGTTTTCTAAGTCTCTCTTATTTTCTTGTACTTATACTTGGAATTCTCTGTGTAAACCTCTGTAACTTCTCTAGGTAGATGAATCACTGTGTACTTTGTCTTGTTTCTATCTGTTACCAATCGTGAGAAACTCATACATTCTCTTTTCACTGTTTCACGGTCTTAGAGAAGTAGATTTCTTTCGGTGAAAGTGCTGTTTTCACAGTGCTAAGTACTCCCAACTCAATCAACAATGTAAGTTTTACCAGGTTTCTAAGTCTCTCTTATCTTATTTTACTTATACTTGGAATTTTCTGTGTAAACCTCTGTAACTTCTCTAGGTAGATGAATCACTGTGTACTTTCTCTTCTTTCTATCTGTTACCAATCTTGAGAAACTCATACATTCTCTTTTCACTGTTTCCCGGTGTTAGAGAAGTAGATTTCTTTCGGCGAAAGTGCTGTTTTCACAGTGCTAAGTACTCCCAACTCTATCAACAATGTAGGTTTTACCAGTTTTCTAAGTCTCTCTTATTTTCTTGTACTTATACTCGGAATTCTCTGTGTAAACCTCTGTAACTTCTCTAGGTAGATGAATCACTGTGTACTTTCTCTTGTTTCTATCTGTTACCAATCTTGAGAAACTCATACATTCTCTGTTCTCTGTGTCCCGGTCTTAGAGAAGTAGATTTCTTTCGGCGAAAGTGCTGTTTTCACAGTGCTAAGTACTCCCAACTCTATCAACAATGTAGGTTTTACCAGTTTTCTAAGTCTCTCTTATTTTCTTGTACTTATACTTGGAATTCTCTGTGTAAACCTCTGTGACTTCTCTAGGTAGATGAATCACTGTGTACTTTTTCTTGTTTCTATCTGTTACCAATCTTGAGAAACTCATACATTCTCTTTTCGCTGTTTCCCGGTCTTAGAGAAGTAGATTTCTTTTGGCGAAAGTGCTGTTTTCACAGTGCTAAGTACTCCCAACTCAATCAACAATGTAAGTTTTACCAGTTTTCTAAGTCTCTCTTATCTTCTTTTATTTATACTTGGAATTTTCTGTGTAAACCTCTGTAACTTCTCTAGGTAGATGAATCACTGTGTACTTCTTTTGTTTCTATCTGTTACTAATCTTGAGAACCTCATACATTCTCTGTTACCTGTTTCCCGGTGTTATAGAAGTAGATTTCTTTCGGCGAAAGTACTGTTTTCACAGTGCTAAGTACTCCCAACTCTATCAACAATGTAGGTTTTACCAGTTTTCTAAGTCTCTCTTATTTTCTTGTACTTATACTTGGAATTCTCTGTGTAAACCTCTGTGACTTCTCTAGGTAGATGAATCACTGTGTACTTTTTCTTGTTTCTATCTGTTACCAATCTTGAGAAACTCATACATTCTCTTTTCGCTGTTTCCCGGTCTTAGAGAAGTAGATTTCTTTTGACGAAAGTGCTGTTTTCACAGTGCTGAGTACTCCCAACTCAATCAACAATGTAAGTTTTACCAGTTTTCTAAGTCTCTCTTATTTTGTTGTACTTAAACTTGGAATTTTCTGTGTAAACCTCTGTAACTTCTCTAGGTAGATGAATCACTGTGTACTTCTTTTGTTTCTATCTGTTACTAATCTTGAGAACCTCATACATTCTCTGTTACCTGTTTCCCGGTGTTAGAGAAGTAGATTTCTTTCGGCGAAAGTACTGTTTTCACAGTGGAAGTACTCCCAACTCTATCAACAATGTAGGTTTTACCAGTTTTCTAAGTCTCTCTTATTTTCTTGTACTTATACTTGGAATTCTCTGTGTAAACCTCTGTAACTTCTCTAGGTAGATGAATCACTGTGTACTTTCTCTTGTTTCTATCTGTTACCAATCTTGAGAAACTCATACATTCTCTTTTCACTGTTTTCCGGTGTTAGAGAAATAGATTTCTTTCGGTGAAAGTGCTGTTTTCACAGTGCTAAGTACTCCCAACTCAATCAACAATGTAAGTTTTACCAGTTTTCTAAGTCTCTCTTATCTTCTTTTACTTATACTTGGAATTTTCTGTGTAAACCTCTGTAACTTCTCTAGGTAGATGAATCACTGTGTACTTTCTCTTCTTTCTATCTGTTACCAATCTTGAGAAACTCATACATTCGCTGTTCACTGTTTCCTGGTCTTAGAGAAGTAGATTTCTTTCGGCGAAAGTGCTGTTTTCACAGTGCTAAGTACTCCCAACTCTATCAACAATGTAGGTTTTACCAGTTTTCTAAGTCTCTCTTATTTTCTTGTACTTATACTTGGAATTCTCTGTGTAAACCTCTGTAACTTCTCTAGGTAGATGAATCACTGTGTACTTTCTCTTGTTTCTATCTGTTACCAATCTTGAGAAACTCATACATTCTCTTTTCACTGTTTCCCGGTCTTAGAGAAGTAGATTTCTTTCGGCGAAAGTGCTGTTTTCACAGTGCTAAGTACTCCCAACTCTATCAACAATGTAGGTTTTACCAGTTTTCTAAGTCTCTCTTATTTTCTTGTACTTATACTTGGAATTCTCTGTGTAAACCTCTGTAACTTCTCTAGGTAGATGAATCACTGTGTACTTTCTCTTGTTTCTATCTGATACCAATCTTGAGAAATTCCTACATTCTCTTTTCCCTGTTTCGCGGTCTCAGAGAAGTAGATTTCTTTCGGCGAAAGTGCTGTTTTCACAGTGCTAGGTACTCCCAACTCAATCAACAATGTAAGTTTTACCAGTTTTCTAAGTCTCTCTTATTTTCTTGTACTTAAACTTGGAATTTTCTGTGTAAACCTCTGTAAATTCTCTAGGTAGATGAATCTCTGTGTACTTCTTTTGTTTCTATCTGTTATTAATCTTGAGAAAATCATACATTCTCTGTTACCTGTTTCCTGGTGTTAGAGAAATAGATTTCTTTCGGCGAAAGTGATGTTTTCACAGTGCTAAGTACTCTCAACTCTATCAACAATGTAGGTTTTACCAGTTTTCTAAGTCTCTCTTATTTTCTTGTACTTATACTTGGAATTCTCTGTGTAAACCTCTGTAACTTCTCTAGGTAGATGAATCACTGTGTACTTTCTCTTGTTCCTATATGTTACCAATCTTGAGAAACTCATACGTTCACTTTTCACTGTTTTCCGGTCTTAGAGAAGTAGATTTCTTTCGGCGAAACTGCTGTTTTCACAGTGCTAAGTACTCTCAACTCAATCAACAATGTAAGTTTTACCAGTTTTCTAAGTCTCTCTTATCTTCTTTTACTTATACTTGGAATTTTCTGTGTAAACCTCTGTAACTTCTCTACGTAGATGAATCACTGTGTACTTTCTCTTGTTTCTATCTGTTACCAATCTTGAGAAACTCATACATTCTCTTTTCACTGTTTCACGGTCTTAGAGAAGTAGATTTCTTTCGGTGAAAGTGCTGTTTTCACAGTGCTAAGTACTCCCAACTCTATCAACAATGTATGTTTTACCAGTTTTCTAAGTCTCTCTTATTTTCTTGTACTTATACTTGGAATTCTCTGTGTAAACCTCTGTAACTTCTCTAGGTAGATGAATCACTGTGTACTTTCTCTTGTTTCTATCTGTTACCTATCTTGAGAAACTCATACTTTCTCTTTTCACTGTTTCTCGGTCTTAGAGAAGTAGATTTCTTTCGACGAAAGTGCTGTTTTCACAGTGCTAAGTACTCCCAACTCAATCAACAATGTAAGTTTTACCAGTTTTCTAAGTCTCTCTTATTTTCTTGTACTTAAACTTGGAATTTTTCTGTGTAAACCTCTGTAACTTCTCTAGGTAGATGAATCACTGTTTACTTCTTTTGTTTCTATCTGTTACTAATCTTGAGAACCTCATAAATTCTCTGTTACCTGTTTCCCGGTGTTAGAGAAGTAGATTTCTTTCGGCGAAAGTACTGTTTTCACAGTGCTAAGTACTCCCAACTCTATCAACAATGTAGGTTTTACCAGTTTTCTAAGTCTCTCTTATTTTCTTGTACTTATACTTTTAATTCTCTGTGTAAACCTCTGTAACTTCTCTAGGTAGATGAATCACTGTGTACTTTCTTTTGTTTCTATCTGTTACCAATCTTGAGAAACTCATATATTCTCTGTTCACTGTTTCCCGGTCTTAGAGAAGTAGATTTCTTTCGGCGAAAGTGCTGTTTTCACAGTGCTAAGTACTCCCAACTCTATCAACAATGTAGATTTTACCAGTTTTCTAAGTCTCTCTTATTTTCTTGTACTTATACTTGGAATTCTCTGTGTAAACCTCTGTAACTTCTCTAGGTAGATGAATCACTGTGTACTTTGTCTTGTTTCTATCTGTTACCAATCGTGAGAAACTCATACATTCCCTTTTCACTGTTTCACGGTCTTAGAGAAGTAGATTTCTTTCGGTGAAAGTGCTGTTTTCACAGTGCTAAGTACTCCCAACTCAATCAACAATGTAAGTTTTACCAGGTTTCTAAGTCTCTCTTATCTTATTTTACTTATACTTGGAATTTTCTGTGTAAACCTCTGTAACTTCTCTAGGTAGATGAATCACTGTGTACTTTCTCTTCTTTCTATCTGTTACCAATCTTGAGAAACTCATACATTCTCTTTTCACTGTTTCCCGGTGTTAGAGAAGTAGATTTCTTTCGGCGAAAGTGCTGTTTTCACAGTGCTAAGTACTCCCAACTCTATCAACAATGTAGGTTTTACCAGTTTTCTAAGTCTCTCTTATTTTCTTGTACTTATACTCGGAATTCTCTGTGTAAACCTCTGTAACTTCTCTAGGTAGATGAATCACTGTGTACTTTCTCTTGTTTCTATCTGTTACCAATCTTGAGAAACTCATACATTCTCTGTTCTCTGTGTCCCGGTCTTAGAGAAGTAGATTTCTTTCGGCGAAAGTGCTGTTTTCACAGTGCTAAGTACTCCCAACTCTATCAACAATGTAGGTTTTACCAGTTTTCTAAGTCTCTCTTATTTTCTTGTACTTATACTTGGAATTCTCTGTGTAAACCTCTGTGACTTCTCTAGGTAGATGAATCACTGTGTACTTTTTCTTGTTTCTATCTGTTACCAATCTTGAGAAACTCATACATTCTCTTTTCGCTGTTTCCCGGTCTTAGAGAAGTAGATTTCTTTTGGCGAAAGTGCTGTTTTCACAGTGCTAAGTACTCCCAACTCAATCAACAATGTAAGTTTTACCAGTTTTCTAAGTCTCTCTTATCTTCTTTTATTTATACTTGGAATTTTCTGTGTAAACCTCTGTAACTTCTCTAGGTAGATGAATCACTGTGTACTTCTTTTGTTTCTATCTGTTACTAATCTTGAGAACCTCATACATTCTCTGTTACCTGTTTCCCGGTGTTATAGAAGTAGATTTCTTTCGGCGAAAGTACTGTTTTCACAGTGCTAAGTACTCCCAACTCTATCAACAATGTAGGTTTTACCAGTTTTCTAAGTCTCTCTTATTTTCTTGTACTTATACTTGGAATTCTCTGTGTAAACCTCTGTGACTTCTCTAGGTAGATGAATCACTGTGTACTTTTTCTTGTTTCTATCTGTTACCTATCTTGAGAAACTCATACATTCTCTTTTCGCTGTTTCCCGGTCTTAGAGAAGTAGATTTCTTTTGACGAAAGTGCTGTTTTCACAGTGCTGAGTACTCCCAACTCAATCAACAATGTAAGTTTTACCAGTTTTCTAAGTCTCTCTTATTTTCTTATACTTAAACTTGGAATTTTCTCTTTAAACCTCTGTAACTTCTCTAGGTAGATGAATCACTGTGTACTTCTTTTGTTTCTATCTGTTACTAATCTTGAGAAACGCATACATTCTCTGTTAGCTGTTTCCCGGTGTTAGAGAAGTAGATTTCTTTCGGCGAAAGTGCTGTTTTCACAGTGCTAAGTACTCCCAACTCTATCAACAATGTAGGTTTTACCAGTTTTCTAAGTCTCTCTTATTTTCTTGTACTTATACTTGGAATTTTCTGTGTGAACCTCTGTAACTTCTCTAGGTAGATGAATCACTGTGTACTTCTTTTCTTTCTATCTGTTACTAATCTTGAGAACCTCATACATTCTCTGTTACCTGTTTCCCGGTGTTAGAGAAGTAGATTTCTTTCGGCGAAAGTACTGTTTTCACAGTGGAAGTACTCCCAACTCTATCAACAATGTAGGTTTTACCAGTTTTCTAAGTCTCTCTTATTTTCTTGTACTTATACTTGGAATTCTCTGTGTAAACCTCTGTAACTTCTCTAGGTAGATGAATCACTGTGTACTTTCTCTTGTTTCTATCTGTTACCAATCTTGAGAAACTCATACATTCTCTTTTCACTGTTTTCCGGTCTTAGAGAAATAGATTTCTTTCGGTGAAAGTGCTGTTTTCACAGTGATAAGTACTCCCAACTCAATCAACAATGTAAGTTTTACCAGTTTTCTAAGTCTCTCTTATCTTCTTTTACTTATACTTGGAATTTTCTGTGTAAACCTCTGTAACTTCTCTAGGTAGATGAATCACTGTGTACTTTCTCTTCTTTCTATCTGTTACCAATCTTGAGAAACTCATACATTCTCTGTTCACTGTTTCCCGGTCTTAGAGAAGTAGATTTCTTTCGGCGAAAGTGCTGTTTTCACAGTGCTAAGTACTCCCAACTCTATCAACAATGTAGGTTTTACCAGTTTTCTAAGTCTCTCTTATTTTCTTGTACTTATACTTGGAATTCTCTGTGTAAACCTCTGTAACTTCTCTAGGTAGATGAATCACTGTGTACTTTCTCTTGTTTCTATCTGTTACCAATCTTGAGAAACTCATACATTCTTTTTCACTGTTTCCCGGTCTTAGTGAAGTAGATTTCTTTCAGCGAAAGTGCTGTTTTCACAGTGCTAAGTACTCCCAACACTATCAACAATGTAGGTTTTACCAGTTTTCTAAGTCTCTCTTATTTTCTTGTACTTATACTTGGAATTCTCTGTGTAAACCTCTGTAACTTGTCTAGGTAGATGAATCACTGTGTACTTTCTCTTGTTTCTATCTGTTACCAATCTTGAGAAACTCATACATTCTCTTTTCACTGTTTCCCGGTCTTAGAGAAGTAGATTTCTTTCGGCGAAAGTGCTGTTTTCACAGTGCTAAGTACTCCCAACTCTATCAACAATGTAGGTTTTACCAGTTTTCTAAGTCTCTCTTATTTTCTTGTACTTATACTTGGAATTCTCTGTGTAAACCTCTGTAACTTCTCTAGGTAGATGAATCACTGTGTACTTTCTCTTGTTTCTATCTGATACCAATCTTGAGAAATTCCTACATTCTCTTTTCCCTGTTTCGCGGTCTCAGAGAAGTAGATTTCTTTCGGCGAAAGTGCTGTTTTCACAGTGCTAGGTACTCCCAACTCAATCAACAATGTAAGTTTTACCAGTTTTCTAAGTCTCTCTTATTTTCTTGTACTTAAACTTGGAATTTTCTGTGTAAACCTCTGTAAATTCTCTAGGTAGATGAATCTCTGTGTACTTCTTTTGTTTCTATCTGTTATTAATCTTGAGAAAATCATACATTCTCTGTTACCTGTTTCCTGGTGTTAGAGAAATAGATTTCTTTCGGCGAAAGTGATGTTTTCACAGTGCTAAGTACTCTCAACTCTATCAACAATGTAGGTTTTACCAGTTTTCTAAGTCTCTCTTATTTTCTTGTACTTATACTTGGAATTCTCTGTGTAAACCTCTGTAACTTCTCTAGGTAGATGAATCACTGTGTACGTTCTCTTGTTTCTATCTGATACCAATCTTGAGAAACTCATACATTCGCTGTTCACTGTTTCCAGGTCTTAGAGAAGTAGATTTCTTTCGGCGAAAGTGCTGTTTTCACAGTGTTAAGTACTCCCAACTCTATCAACAATGTAGGTTTTACCAGTTTTCTAAGTCTCTCTTATTTTCTTGTACTTATACTTGAAATTCTCTGTGTAAACCTCTGTAACTTCTCTACGTAGATGAATCACTGTGTACTTTCTCTTCTTTCTTTCTGTTACCAATTTTGAGAAACTCATACATTCTCTTTTCACTGTTTCCCGGTCTTAGAGAAGTAGATTTCTTTCGGCGAACGTGCTGTTTTCACAGTGCTAAGTACTCCCAACTCTATCAACAATGTAGGTTTTACCAGTTTTCTAAGTCTCTCTTATTTTCTTGTACTTATACTTGGAATTCTCTGTGTAAACCTCTGTACCTTTTCTAGGTAGATGAATCACTGTGTACTTTCTGTTGTTTCTATCTGTTACCAATCTTGAGAAACTCATATATTCTCTGTTCACTGTTTTCCGGTGTTAGAGAAGTAGATTTCTTTCTGCGAAAGTGCTGTTTTCACAGTGCTAAGTACTCCCAACTCTATCAACAATGTAGGTTTTACTAGTTTTCTAAGTCTCTCTTATTTTCTTGTACTTATACTTGGAATTCTCTGTGTAAACCTCTGTAACTTCTCTAGGTAGATGAATCACTGTGTACTCTCCTGTTTCTATCTGTTACCAATCTTGAGAAACTCATACATTCTCTTAACGCTGTTTCCCGGTATTAGAGAAGTAGATTTCTTTCGGCGAAAGTGCTGTTTTCACAGTGCTAAGTACTCCCAACTCAATCAACAATGTACGTTTTACCGGTTTTCTAAGTCTCTCTTATTGTCTTGTACTTAAACTTGGAATTTTCTGTGTAAACCTCTGTAACTTCTCTAGGTAAATGAATCACTGTGTGCTTCTTTTGTTTCTCTCTGTTACCAATCTTGAGAAACTCATACATTCTCTGTTCCCTGTTTTCCGGTGTTAGAGAAGTAGATTTCTTTCGGCGAAAGTGCTGTTTTCACAGTGCTAGGTACTCCCAACTCTATCAACCATGTAGGTTTTACCAGTTTTCTAAGTCTCTCTTATTTTATTGTACTTATACTTGGAATTCTCTGTGTAAACCTCTGTAACTTCTCTAGGTAGATGAATCACTGTGTACTTTCTCTTGTGTCTATCTGTTACCAATCTTGAGAAACTCATACATTGTCTTTTCACTGTTTCCCGGTCTTAGAGATGTAGATTTCTTTCAGCGTAAGTCCTGTTTTCACAGTGCTAAGTACTCCCAACTCGATCAACAATGTAAGTTTTACCAGTTTTCTAAGTCTCTCTTATTTTCTTGTACTTATACTTGGAATTCTCTGTGTAAACCTCTGTAACTTCTCTAGGTAGATGTATCACTGTTTACTTCTTTTGTTTCTATCTGTTACTAATCTTGGGAAACTCATACATTCTCTGTTACCTGTTTCCCGGTGTTAGAGAAGTAGATTTCTTTCGGTGAAAGTGCTGTTTTCACAGTGCTAAGTACTCCCAACTCTATCAACAATGTAGGTTTTACCAGTTTTCTAAGTCTCTCTTATTTTCTTGTACTTATACTTGGAATTCTCTGTGTAATCCTCTATAACTTCTCCAAGTAGTTGAATCACTGTGTACTTTCTCTTGTTTCTATCTGTTACCAATCTTGAGAAACTCATATATTCTCTGTTCACTGTTTCACGGTCTTAGAGAAGTGGATTTCTTTCTGCGAAAGTGCTGTTTTCACAGTGCTAAGTACTCCCAACTCTATCAACAATGTAAGTTTACCAGTTTTCTAAGTCTCTCTTATTTTCTTGTACTTATACTTGGAATTCTCTGTGTAAACCTCTGTAACTTCTCTAGGTAGATGAATCACTGTGTACTTTCTCTTGTTTCTATCTGTTACCAATCTTGAGAAACTCATACATTCTCTTTTCGCTGTTTCCCGGTCTTAGAGAAGAAGATTTCTTTTGGCGAAAGTGCTGTTTTCACAGTGCTAAGTACTCCCAACTCTATCACCAATGTAGGTTTTACCAGTTTTCTAAGTCTCTCTTATTTTCTTGTACTTGAACTTGGAATTTTCTCTGTAAACCTCTGTAACTTCTCTATGTAGATGAATCACTGTGTACTTCTTTTGCTTCTATCTGTTACTAATCTTGAGAACCTCATACATTCTCTGTTACCTGTTTCCCGGTGTTAGAGAAGTAGATTTCTTTCGGCGAAAGTACTGTTTTCACAGTGCTAAGTACTTCCAACTCTATCAACAATGTAAGTATTACCAGTTTTCTAAGTCTCTCTTGTCTTCTTTTACTTATACTTGGAATTTTCTGTGTAAACCTCTGCAACTTCTCTAGGTAGATGAATCACTGTGTATTTTCTCTTCTTTCTATCTGTTACCAATCTTGAGAAACTCATACATTCTCTGTTCCCTGTTTCCCGGTCTTAGAGAGGTAGATTTCTTTCGGTGAATGTGCTGTTTTCACAGTGCTAAGTACTGCCAACTCTATCACCAATGTAGGTTTTACCAGTTTTCTAAGTATCTCTTATTTTCCTGTACTTAAACTTTGAATTTTCTGTGTAAACCTCTGTAACTAATCTATGTAGATGAATCACTCTGTACTTCTTTTGCTTCTATCTGTTACTAATCTTGAGAACCTCATACATTCTCTGTTACCTGTTTCCCGGTATTAGAGAAGTAGATTTCTTTCGGCGAAAGTGCTGTTTTCACAGTGCTAAGCACTTCCAACTCTATCAACAATGTAGGTTTTACCAGTTTTCTGAATCTCCCTTATTTCTTGTACTTATACTTCGAATTCTCTGTGTAAACCTCTGTAACTTCTCTAGGTAGATGAATCACTGTGTACTTTCTCTTGTTTCTATCTGTTACCAATCTTGAGAAACTCATATATTCTCTGTTCACTGTTTCCCGGTCTTAGAGAAGTAGATTTCTTTCGGCGAATGTGCTGTTTTCACAGTGCTAAGTACTCCCAACTCTATCAACAATGTAGGTTTTACCAGTTTTCTAAGTCTCTCTTATTTTCTTGTACTTATACTTGGAATTCTCTGTGTAAACCTCTGTAACTTCTCTAGGTAGATGAATCACTGTGTACTTTCTCTTGTTTCTATCTGTTACCAATCGTGAGAAACTCATACATTTTCTTTTCACTGTTTCACGGTCTTAGAGAAGTAGATTTCTTTCGGTGAAAGTGCAGTTTTCACAGTGCTCAGTACTCCCAACTCAATCAACAATGTAAGTTTTACCAGTTTTCCAAGTCTCTCTTATCTTCTTTTACTTATACTTGGAATTTTCTGTGTAAACCTCTGTAACTTCTCTAGGTAGATGAATCACTGTGTACTTTCTCTTCTTTCTCTCTGTTACCAATCTTGAGAAACTCATACATTCTCTTTTCACTGTTTCCCGGTGTTAGAGAAGTAGATTTCTTTCGGCGAAAGTGCTGTTTTCACAGTGCTAAGTACTCCCAACTCTATCAGCAATGTAGGTTTTACCATTTTTCTAAGTCTCTCTTATTTTCTTGTACTTATACTTGGAATTCTCTGTGTAAACCTCTGTAACTTCTCTAGGTAGATGAATCACTGTGTACTTTCTCTTGTTTCTATCAGTTACCAATCTTGGGAAACTCATACATTCTCTTTTCGCTGTTTCCCGGTCTTAGAGAAGTAGATTTCTTTTGGCGAAAGTGCTGTTTTCACAGTGCTAAGTACTCCCAACTCAATCAACAATGTAAGTTTTACCAGTTTTCTAAGTCTCTCTTATTTTCTTGTACTTAAACTTGGAATTTTCTCTCTAAAATTCTGTAACTTCTCTACGTAGATGAATCACTGTGTACTTCTTTTGCTTCTATCTGTTACTAATCTTGAGAAACGCATACATTCTCTGTTAGCTGTTTCCCGGTGTTAGAGAAGTAGATTTCTTTCGGCGAAAGTACTGTTTTCACAGTGCTAAGTACTCCCAACTCTATCAACAATGTAGGTTTTACCAGTTTTCTGAGTCTCTCTTATTTTCTTGTACTTATACTTGGAATTCTCTGTGTAAACCTCTGTAACTTCTCTAGGTAGATGAATCACTGTGTACTTTCTCTTGTTTCTATCTGTTACCAATCTTGAGAAACTCATATATTCTCTTTTCACTGTTTCACGGTCTTAGAGAAGTAGATTTCTTTCGGTGAAAGTGCTGTTTTCACAGTGCTAAGTACTCCCAACTCAATCAACAATGTAAGTTTTACCAGTTTTCTAAGTCTCTCTTATCTTCTTTTACTTATACTTGGAATTTTCTGTGTAAACCTCTGTAATTTCTCTAGGTAGATGAATCACTGTGTACTTTCTCTTCTTTCTATCTGTTACCAATCTTGAGAAACTCATACATTCTCTGTTACCTGTTTCCCGGTGTTAGAGAAGTAGATTTCTTTCGGCGAAAGTGCTGTTTTCACAGTGCTAAGTACTCCCAACTCTATCAACAATGTAGGTTTTACCAGTTTTCTAAGTCTCTCTTATTTTCTTGTACTTATACTTGGAATTCTCTGTGTAAAACTCTGTAACTTCTCTAGGTAGATGAATCACTGTGTACTTTCTCTTGTTTCTATCTGTTACCAATGTTGAGAAACTCATATATTCTCTGTTCACTGTTTCCCGGTGTTAGAGAAGTAGATTTCTTTCGGCAAAAGTACTGTTTTCACAGTGCTAAGTACTTCCAACTCTATCAACAATGTAGGTTTTACCAGTTTTCTGAGTCTCTCTTATTTTCTTGTACTTATACTTGGAATTCTCTGTGTAAACCTCTGTAACTTCTCTAGGTAGTTGAATCACTGTGTACTTTCTCTTGTTTCTATCTGTTACCAATCTTGAGAAACTCATACATTCTCTTTTCACTGTTTCACGGTCTTAGAGAAGTAGATTTCTTTCGGTGAAAGTGCTGTTTTCACAGTGCTAAGTACTCCCAACTCAATCAACAATGTAAGTTTTACCAGTTTTCTAAGTCTCTCTTATCTTCTTTTACTTATACTTGGAATTTTCTGTGTAAACCTCTGTAATTTCTCTAGGTAGATGAATCACTGTGTACTTTCTCTTCTTTCTATCTGTTACCAATCTTGAGAAACTCATACATTCTCTTTTCACTGTTTCCCGGTCTTAGAGAAGTAGATTTCTTTCTGCGAAAGTGCTGTTTTCACAGTGCTAAGTACTCCCAACTGTATCAGCAATGTAGGTTTTACCAGTTTTCTAAGTCTCTCTTATTTTCTTGTACTTATACTTGGAATTCTGTGTAAACTTCTGTAACTTCTCTAGGTAGATGAATCACTGTGTACTTTCTGTTGCTTCTATCTGTTACCACTCTTGAGACACTCATACATTCTCTTTTCACTGTTTCCCGGTCTTAGAGAAGTAGATTTCTTTCGGCGAAAGAGGTGTTTTCACACTGCTAAGTACTTCCAACTCTATCAACAATGTAGGTTTTACCAGTTTTGTAAGTCTCTCTTATTTTCTTGTACTTATACTTGGAATTCTCTGTGTAAACATCTGTAACTTCTCTAGGTAGGTGAATCACTGTGTAATTTCTCTTGTTTCTATCTGTTACCAATCTTGAGAAAGTCATACATTTTCTTTTCCCTGTTTCCCGGTCTTAGAGAAGTAGATTTCTTTCGGCGAAAGTGCTGTTTTCACAGTGCTAAGTACTCCCAACGCAATCAACAATGTAAGTTTTACCGGTTTTCTAAGTCTCTCTTATTGTCTTGTACTTAAACTTGGAATTTTCTGTGTAAACCTCTGTAACTTCTCTAGGTAGATGAATCACTGTGTGCTTCTTTTGTTTCTCTCTGTTATCAATCTTGAGAAACTCATACATTCTCTGTTCCCTGTTTTCCGGTGTTAGAGAAGTAGATTTCTTTCGGCGAAAGTGCTGTTTTCACAGTGCTAAGTACTCCCAACTCTATCAACCATGTAGGTTTTACCAGTTTTCTAAGTCTCTCTTATTTTATTGTACTTATACTTGGAATTCTCTGTGTAAACCTCTGTAACTTCTCTAGGTAGATGAATCACTGTGTACTTTCTCTTGTGTCTATCTGTTACCAATCTTGAGAAACTCATACATTGTCTTTTCACTGTTTCCCGGTCTTAGAGAAGTAGATTTCTTTCAGCGTAAGTCCTGTTTTCACAGTGCTAAGTACTCCCAACTCGATCAACAATGTAAGTTTTACCAGTTTTCTAAGTCTCTCTTATTTTCTTGTACTTATACTTGGAATTCTCTGTGTAAACCTCTGTAACTTCTCTAGGTAGATGAATCACTGTTTACTTCTTTTGTTTCTATCTGTTACTAATCTTGGGAAACTCATACATTCTCTGTTAACTGTTTCCCGGTGTTAGAGAAGTAGATTTCTTTCGGTGAAAGTGCTGTTTTCACAGTGCTAAGTACTCCCAACTCTATCAACAATGTAGGTTTTACCAGTTTTCTAAGTCTCTCTTATTTTCTTGTACTTATACTTGGAATTCTCTGTGTAATCCTCTGTAACTTCTCCAAGTAGTTGAATCACTGTGTACTTTCTCTTGTTTCTATCTGTTACCAATCTTGAGAAACTCATATATTCTCTGTTCACTGTTTCACGGTCTTAGAGAAGTGGATTTCTTTCTGCGAAAGTGCTGTTTTCACAGTGCTAAGTACTCCCAACTCTATCAACAATGTAGGTTTACCAGTTTTCTAAGTCTCTCTTATTTTCTTGTACTTATACTTGGAATTCTCTGTGTAAACCTCTGTAACTTCTCTAGGTAGATGAATCACTGTGTACTTTCTCTTGTTTCTATCTGTTACCAATCTTGAGAAACTCATACATTCTCTTTTCGCTGTTTCCCGGTCTTAGAGAAGTAGATTTCTTTTGGCGAAAGTGCTGTTTTCACAGTGCTAAGTACTCCCAACTCTATCACCAATGTAGGTTTTACCAGTTTTCTAAGTCTCTCTTATTTTCTTGTACTTAAACTTGGAATTTTCTCTGTAAACCTCTGTAACTTCTCTATGTAGATGAATCACTGTGTACTTCTTTTGCTTCTATCTGTTACTAATCTTGAGAACCTCATACATTCTCTGTTACCTGTTTCCCGGTGTTAGAGAAGTAGATTTCTTTCGGCGAAAGTACTGTTTTCACAGTGCTAAGTACTTCCAACTCTATCAACAATGTAAGTATTACCAGTTTTCTAAGTCTCTCTTGTCTTCTTTTACTTATACTTGGAATTTTCTGTGTAAACCTCTGCAACTTCTCTAGGTAGATGAATCACTGTGTATTTTCTCTTCTTTCTATCTGTTACCAATCTTGAGAAACTCATACATTCTCTGTTCCCTGTTTCCCGGTGTTAGAGAAGTAGATTTCTTTCGGCGAAAGTGCTGTTTTCACAGTGCTAAGTACTCCCAACTCTATCAACAATGTAGGTTTTACCAGTTTTCTAAGTCTCTCTTATTTTTTTGTACTTATACTTGGAATTCTCTGTGTAAACCTCTGTAACTTCTCTAGGTAGATGAATCACTGTGTACTTTCTCTTCTTTCTATCTGTTACCAATCTTGAGAAACTCATACATTCTCTTTTCACTGTTTCCCGGTCTTAGAGAAGTAGATTTCTTTCGGTGAAAGTGCTGTTTACACAGTGCTAAGGACTCCCAACTCAATCAACAATGTAAGTTTTACCAGTTTTTTAAGTCTCTCTTATTTTCTTGTACTTAAACTTGGAATTTTCTGTGTAAACCTCTGTAACTTCTCTAGGTAGATGAATCACTGTATACTTCTTTTGTTTCTATCTCTTACTAATCTTGAGAAACTCATACATTCTCTGTTACCTGTTTCCCGGTGTTAGAGAAGTAGATGTCTTTCGGCGAAAGTGCTGTTTTCACAGTGCTAAGTACTCCCAACTCTATCAACAATGTAGGTTTTACCAGTTTTCTAAATCTCTCTTATTTTCTTGTACTTATACTTGGAATTCTCTGTGTAAACCTCTGTAACTTCTCTAGGTAGATGAATCACTGTGTACTTTCTCTTCTTTCTCTCTGTTACCAATTTTGAGAAACTCATACATTCTCTTTTCACCGTTTCCCGGTCGTTGAGAAGTAGATTTCTTTCGGCGAAAGTGCTGTTTTCACAGTGCTAAGTACTCCCAACTCTATCAACAAAATAGGTTTTACCAGTTTTCTAAGTCTCTCTTATTTTCTTGTACTTATACTTGGAATTCTCTGTGTAAACCTCTGTAACTTCTCTAGGTAGATGAATCACTGTGTACTTTCTCTTGTTTCTATCTGTTACCAATCTTGAGAAACTCATACATTCTCTTTTCGCTGTTTCCCGGTCTTAGAGAGGTAGATTTCTTTCGGTGAAAGTGCTGTTTTCACAGTGCTAAGTACTGCCAACTCTATCACCAATGTAGGTTTTACCAGTTTTCTAAGTCTCTCTTATTTTCCTGTACTTAAACTTTGAATTTTCTGAGTAAACCTCTGTAACTTCTCTATGTAGATGAATCACTCTGTACTTCTTTTGCTTCTATCTGTTACTAATCTTGATAACCTCATACATTCTCTGTTACCTGTTTCCCGGTATTAGAGAAGTAGATTTCTTTCGGCGAAAGTGCTGTTTTCACAGTGCTAAGCACTTCCAACTCTATCAACAATGTAGGTTTTAAAAGTTTTCTGAATCTCCCTTATTTCTTGTACTTATACTTCGAATTCTCTGTGTAAACCTCTGTAACTTCTCTAGGTAGATGAATCACTGTGTACTTTCTCTTGTTTCTATCTGTTACCAATCTTGAGAAACTCATACATTCTGTTTTCACTGTTTCCCGGTCTTAGAGAATTAGATTTCTTTCGGCGAAAGTGCTGTTTTCACAGTGCTAAGTACAGCAAACTCTATCAACAATGTAGGTTTTTACCAGTTTTCTAAGTCTCTCTTATATTCTTTTACTTATACTTGGAATTCTCTGTGTAAACCTCTGTAACTTCTCTAGTTAGATGAATCATTGTGTACTTTCTCTTGTTTCTATCTGTTACCAATCTTGAGAAACTCATACATTCTCTTTTCACTGTTTCCCGGTCTTAGAGAAGTAGATTTCTTTCGGCGAAAGTGCTGTTTTCACAGTGCTAAGTACTCCCAACTCTATCAGCAATGTAGGTTTTACCATTTTTCTAAGTCTCTCTTATTTTCTTGTACTTATACTTGGAATTCTCTGTGTAAACCTCTGTAACTTCTCTAGGTAGATGAATCACTGTGTACTTTCTCTTGTTTCTATCAGTTACCAATCTTGAGAAACTCATACATTCTCTTTTCGCTGTTTCCCGGTCTTAGAGAAGTAGATTTCTTTTGGCGAAAGTGCTGTTTTCACAGTGCTAAGTACTCCCAACTCAATCAACAATGTAAGTTTTACCAGTTTTCTAAGTCTCTCTTATTTTCTTGTACTTAAACTTGGAATTTTCTCTGTAAAATTCTGTAACTTCTCTAGGTAGATGAATCACTGTGTACTTCTTTTGCTTCTATCTGTTACTAATCTTGAGAAACGCATACATTCTCTGTTAGCTGTTTCCCGGTGTTAGAGAAGTAGATTTCTTTCGGCAAAAGTACTGTTTTCACAGTGCTAAGTACTTCCAACTCTATCAACAATGTAGGTTTTACCAGTTTTCTGAGTCTCTCTTATTTTCTTGTACTTATACTTGGAATTCTCTGTGTAAACCTCTGTAACTTCTCTAGGTAGATGAATCACTGTGTACTTTCTCTTGTTTCTATCTGTTACCAATCTTGAGAAACTCATACATTCTCTTTTCACTGTTTCACGGTCTTAGAGAAGTAGATTTCTTTCGGTGAAAGTGCTGTTTTCACAGTGCTAAGTACTCCCAACTCAATCAACAATGTAAGTTTTACCAGTTTTCTAAGTCTCTCTTATCTTCTTTTACTTATACTTGGAATTTTCTGTGTAAACCTCTGTAATTTCTCTAGGTAGATGAATCACTGTGTACTTTCTCTTCTTTCTATCTGTTACCAATCTTGAGAAACTCATACATTCGCTTTTCACTGTTTCCCGGTCTTAGAGAAGTAGATTTCTTTCTGCGAAAGTGCTGTTTTCACAGTGCTAAGTACTCCCAACTGTATCAGCAATGTAGGTTTTACCAGTTTTCTAAGTCTCTCTTATTTTCTTGTACTTATACTTGGAATTCTGTGTAAACTTCTGTAACTTCTCTAGGTAGATGAATCACTGTGTACTTTCTGTTGCTTCTATCTGTTACCACTCTTGAGACACTCATACATTCTTTTTTCACTGTTTCCCGGTCTTAGAGAAGTAGATTTCTTTCGGCGAAAGAGGTGTTTTCACACTGCTAAGTACTTCCAACTCTATCAACAATGTAGGTTTTACCAGTTTTGTAAGTCTCTCTTATTTTCTTGTACTTATACTTGGAATTCTCTGTGTAAACATCTGTAACTTCTCTAGGTAGGTGAATCACTGTGTAATTTCTCTTGTTTCTATCTGTTACCAATCTTGAGAAAGTCATACATTTTCTTTTCCCTGTTTCCCGGTCTTAGAGAAGTAGATTTCTTTCGGCGAAAGTGCTGTTTTCACAGTGCTAAGTACTCCCAACTCAATCAACAATGTAAGTTTTACCGGTTTTCTAAGTCTCTCTTATTGTCTTGTACTTAAACTTGGAATTTTCTGTGTAAACCTCTGTAACTTCTCTAGGTAGATGAATCACTGTGTGCTTCTTTTGTTTCTCTCTGTTACCAATCTTGAGAAACTCATACATTCTCTGTTCCCTGTTTTCCGGTGTTAGAGAAGTAGATTTCTTTCGGCGAAAGTGCTGTTTTCACAGTGCTAGGTACTCCCAACTCTATCAACCATGTAGGTTTTACCAGTTTTCTAAGTCTCTCTTATTTTATTGTACTTATACTTGGAATTCTCTCTGTAAACCTCTGTAACTTCTCTAGGTAGATGAATCACGGTGTACTTTCTCTTGTGTCTATCTGTTACCAATCTTGAGAAACTCATACATTGTCTTTTCACTGTTTCCCGGTCTTAGAGAAGTAGATTTCTTTCAGCGTAAGTCCTGTTTTCACAGTGCTAAGTACTCCCAACTCGATCAACAATGTAAGTTTTACCAGTTTTCTAAGTCTCTCTTATTTTCTTGTACTTATACTTGGAATTCTCTGTGTAAACCTCTGTAACTTCTCTAGGTAGATGAATCACTGTTTACTTCTTTTGTTTCTATCTGTTACTAATCTTGGGAAACTCATACATTCTCTGTTAACTGTTTCCCGGTGTTAGAGAAGTAGATTTCTTTCGGTGAAAGTGCTGTTTTCACAGTGCTAAGTACTCCCAACTCTATCAACAATGTAGGTTTTACCAGTTTTCTAAGTCTCTCTTATTTTCTTGTACTTATACTTGGAATTCTCTGTGTAATCCTCTGTAACTTCTCCAAGTAGTTGAATCACTGTGTACTTTCTCTTGTTTCTATCTGTTACCAATCTTGAGAAACTCATATATTCTCTGTTCACTGTTTCACGGTCTTAGAGAAGTGGATTTCTTTCTGCGAAAATGCTGTTTTCACAGTGCTAAGTACTGCCAACTCTATCAACAATGTAGGTTTACCAGTTTTCTAAGTCTCTCTTATTTTCTTGTACTTATACTTGGAATTCTCTGTGTAAACCTCTGTAACTTCTCTAGGTAGATGAATCACTGTGTACTTTCTCTTGTTTCTATCTGATACCAATCTTGAGAAACTCATACATTCTCTTTTCGCTGTTTCCCGGTCTTAGAGAAGTAGATTTCTTTTGGCGAAAGTGCTGTTTTCACAGTGCTAAGTACTCCCAACTCTATCACCAATGTAGGTTTTACCAGTTTTCTAAGTCTCTCTTATTTTCTTGTACTTAAACTTGGAATTTTCTCTGTAAACCTCTGTAACTTCTCTATGTAGATGAATCACTGTGTACTTCTTTTGCTTCTATCTGTTACTAATCTTGAGAACCTCATACATTCTCTGTTACCTGTTTCCCGGTGTTAGAGAAGTAGATTTCTTTCGGCGAAAGTACTGTTTTCACAGTGCTAAGTACTTCCAACTCTATCAACAATGTAAGTATTACCAGTTTTCTAAGTCTCTCTTGTCTTCTTTTACTTATACTTGGAATTTTCTGTGTAAACCTCTGCAACTTCTCTAGGTAGATGAATCACTGTGTATTTTCTCTTCTTTCTATCTGTTACCAATCTTGAGAAACTCATACATTCTCTGTTCCCTGTTTCCCGGTGTTAGAGAAGTAGATTTCTTTCGGCGAAAGTGCTGTTTTCACAGTGCTAAGTACTCCCAACTCTATCAACAATGTAGGTTTTACCAGTTTTCTAAGTCTCTCTTATTTTTTTATACTTATACTTGGAATTCTCTGTGTAAACCTCTGTAACTTCTCTAGGTAGATGAATCACTGTGTACTTTCTCTTGTTTCTATCTGTTACCAATCTTGAGAAACTCATACATTCTCTTTTCACTGTTTCCCGGTCTTAGAGAAGTAGATTTCTTTCGGTGAAAGTGCTGTTTACACAGTGCTAAGGACTCCCAACTCAATCAACAATGTAAGTTTTACCAGTTTTTTAAGTCTCTCTTATTTTCTTGTACTTAAACTTGGAATTTTCTGTGTAAACCTCTGTAACTTCTCTAGGTAGATGAATCACTGTATACTTCTTTTGTTTCTATCTCTTACTAATCTTGAGAAACTCATACATTCTCTGTTACCTGTTTCCTGGTGTTAGAGAAGTAGATGTCTTTCGGCGAAAGTGCTGTTTTCACAGTGCTAAGTACTCCCAACTCTATCAACAATGTAGGTTTTACCAGTTTTCTAAATCTCTCTTATTTTCTTGTACTTATACTTGGAATTCTCTGTGTAAACCTCTGTAACTTCTCTAGGTAGATGAATCACTGTGTACTTTCTCTTCTTTCTCTCTGTTACCAATTTTGAGAAACTCATACATTCTCTTTTCACCGTTTCCCGGTCGTTGAGAAGTAGATTTCTTTCGGCGAAAGTGCTGTTTTCACAGTGGTAAGTACTCCCAACTCTATCAACAAAGTAGGTTTTACCAGTTTTCTAAGTCTCTCTTATTTTCTTGTACTTATACTTGGAATTCTCTGTGTAAACCTCTGTAACTTCTCTAGGTAGATGAATCACTGTGTACTTTCTCTTGTTTCTATCTGTTACCAATCTTGAGAAACTCATACATTCTCTTTTCGCTGTTTCCCGGTCTTAGAGAGGTAGATTTCTTTCGGTGAAAGTGCTGTTTTCACAGTGCTAAGTACTGCCAACTCTATCACCAATGTAGGTTTTACCAGTTTTCTAAGTCTCTCTTATTTTCCTGTATTTAAACTTTGAATTTTCTGTGTAAACCTCTGTAACTTCTCTATGTAGATGAATCACTCTGTACTTCTTTTGCTTCTATCTGTTACTAATCTTGATAACCTCATACATTCTCTGTTACCTGTTTCCCGGTATTAGAGAAGTAGATTTCTTTCGGCGAAAGTGCTGTTTTCACAGTGCTAAGCACTTCCAACTCTATCAACAATGTAGGTTTTACCAGTTTTCTGAATCTCCCTTATTTCTTGTACTTATACTTCGAATTCTCTGTGTAAACCTCTGTAACTTCTCTAGGTAGATGAATCACTGTGTACTTTCTCTTGTTTCTATCTGTTACCAATCTTGAGAAACTCATACATTCTGTTTTCACTGTTTCCCGGTCTTAGAGAATTAGATTTCTTTCGGCGAAAGTGCTGTTTTCACAGTGCTAAGTACAGCAAACTCTATCAACAATGTAGGTTTTTACCAGTTTTCTAAGTCTCTCTTATATTCTTTTACTTATACTTGGAATTCTCTGTGTAAACCTCTGTAACTTCTCTAGGTAGATGAATCATTGTGTACTTTCTCTTGTTTCTATCTGTTACCAATCTTGAGAAACTCATACATTCTCTTTTCACTGTTTCCCGGTCTTAGAGAAGTAGATTTCTTTCGGCGAAAGTGCTGTTTTCACAGTGTTAAGTACTCCCAACTCTATCAACAATGTAGGTTTTACCAGTTTTCTAAGTCTCTTATTTCCTTGTACTTATACTTGGAATTCTCTGTGTAAACCTCTGTAACTTCTCTAGTTAAATGAATCACTGTGTACTTTCTCTTGTTTCTATCTGTTACCAATCTTGAGGAACTCATACATTCTCTTTTCACTGTTTCCCGGTCTTAGAGAAGTAGATTTCATTCGGCGAAAGTGCTGTTTTCACAGTGCTAAGTACTCCCAACTCGATCAACAATGTAACTTTTACCAGTTTCCTAAGTCTCTCTTATCTTCTTTTACTTATACTTGGAATTTTCTGTGTAAACCTCTGTACCTTCTCTCGGTAGATGAATCACTGTGTACTTCTTTTGTTTCTATCTGTTACTAATCTTGAGAAACTCATACATTCTCTGTTAACTGTTTCGCGGTCTTAGAGAAGTAGATTTCTTTCTGCGAAAGTGCTGTTTTCACAGTGCTAACTAATCCCAACTCTATCAACAATGTAGGTGTTACCAGTTTTCTAAGTCTCTCTTATTTTCTTGTCCTTATACTTGGAATTCTCTGTGTAAACCTCTGTAACTTCTGTAGGTAGATGAATCACTGTGTACTTTCTCTTGTTTCTATCTGTTACCAATCTTGAGAACCTCATACATTCTCTTTTCACTGTTTCCCGGTCTTAGAGAAGTAGATTTCTTTCGGCGAAAGTGCTCTTTTCCCAGTACTAAGTACTCCCAACTCTATCAACAATGTAGGTTTTACGAGTTTTCTAAGTCTCTCTTATTTTCTTGTACTTATACTTGGAATTCTCTGTGTAAACCTCTGTAACTTCTCTAGGTAGATGAATCACTGTGTACTTTCTCTTGTTTCTATCAGTTACCAATCTTGAGAAACTCATACATTCTCTTTTCGCTGTTTCCCGGTCTTAGAGAAGTAGATTTCTTTTGGCGAAAGTGCTGTTTTCACAGTGCTAAGTACTCCCAACTCAATCAACAATGTAAGTTTTACCAGTTTTCTAAGTCTCTCTTATTTTCTTGTACTTAAACTTGGAATTTTCTCTGTAAAATTCTGTAACTTATCTAGGTAGATGAATCACTGTGTACTTCTTTTGCTTCTATCTGTTACTAATCTTGAGAAACGCATACATTCTCTGTTAGCTGTTTCCCGGTGTTAGAGAAGTAGATTTCTTTCGGCGAAAGTACTGTTTTCACAGTGCTAAGTACTCCCAACTCTATCAACAATGTAGGTTTTACCAGTTTTCTGAGTCTCTCTTATTTTCTTGTACTTATACTTGGAATTCTCTGTGTAAACCTCTGTAACTTCTCTAGGTAGATGAATCACTGTGTACTTTCTCTTGTTTCTATCTGTTACCAATCTTGAGAAACTCATACATTCTCTTTTCACTGTTTCACGGTCTTAGAGAAGTAGATTTCTTTCGGTGAAAGTGCTGTTTTCACAGTGCTAAGTACTCCCAACTCAATCAACAATGTAAGTTTTACCAGTTTTCTAAGTCTCTCTTATCTTCTTTTACTTATACTTGGAATTTTCTGTGTAAACCTCTGTAATTTCTCTAGGTAGATGAATCACTGTGTACTTTCTCTTCTTTCTATCTGTTACCAATCTTGAGAAACTCATACATTCTCTGTTACCTGTTTCCCGGTGTTAGAGAAGTAGATTTCTTTCGGCGAAAGTGCTGTTTTCACAGTGCTAAGTACTCCCAACTCTATCAACAATGTAGGTTTTACCAGTTTTCTAAGTCTCTCTTATTTTCTTGTACTTATACTTGGAATTCTCTGTGTAAAACTCTGTAACTTCTCTAGGTAGATGAATCACTGTGTACTTTCTCTTGTTTCTATCTGTTACCAATGTTGAGAAACTCATATATTCTCTGTTCACTGTTTCCCGGTGTTAGAGAAGTAGATTTCTTTCGGCAAAAGTACTGTTTTCACAGTGCTAAGTACTTCCAACTCTATCAACAATGTAGGTTTTACCAGTTTTCTGAGTCTCTCTTATTTTCTTGTACTTATACTTGGAATTCTCTGTGTAAACCTCTGTAACTTCTCTAGGTAGATGAATCACTGTGTACTTTCTCTTGTTTCTATCTGTTACCAATCTTGAGAAACTCATACATTCTCTTTTCACTGTTTCACGGTCTTAGAGAAGTAGATTTCTTTCGGTGAAAGTGCTGTTTTCACAGTGCTAAGTACTCCCAACTCAATCAACAATGTAAGTTTTACCAGTTTTCTAAGTCTCTCTTATCTTCTTATACTTATACTTGGAATTTTCTGTGTAAACCTTTGTAATTTCTCTAGGTAGATGAATCACTGTGTACTTTCTCTTCTTTCTATCTGTTACCAATCTTGAGAAACTCATACATTCTCTTTTCACTGTTTCCCGGTCTTAGAGAAGTAGATTTCTTTCTGCGAAAGTGCTGTTTTCACAGTGCTAAGTACTCCCAACTGTATCAGCAATGTAGGTTTTACCAGTTTTCTAAGTCTCTCTTATTTTCTTGTACTTATACTTGGAATTCTGTGTAAACTTCTGTAACTTCTCTAGGTAGATGAATCACTGTGTACTTTCTGTTGCTTCTATCTGTTACCACTCTTGAGACACTCATACATTCTCTTTTCACTGTTTCCCGGTCTTAGAGAAGTAGATTTCTTTCGGCGAAAGAGGTGTTTTCACACTGCTAAGTACTTCCAACTCTATCAACAATGTAGGTTTTACCAGTTTTGTAAGTCTCTCTTATTTTCTTGTACTTATACTTGGAATTCTCTGTGTAAACATCTGTAACTTCTCTAGGTAGGTGAATCACTGTGTAATTTCTCTTGTTTCTATCTGTTACCAATCTTGAGAAAGTCATACATTTTCTTTTCCCTGTTTCCCGGTCTTAGAGAAGTAGATTTCTTTCGGCGAAAGTGCTGTTTTCACAGTGCTAAGTACTCCCAACTCAATCAACAATGTAAGTTTTACCGGTTTTCTAAGTCTCTCTTATTGTCTTGTACTTAAACTTGGAATTTTCTGTGTAAACCTCTGTAACTTCTCTAGGTAGATGAATCACTGTGTGCTTCTTTTGTTTCTCTCTGTTATCAATCTTGAGAAACTCATACATTCTCTGTTCCCTGTTTTCCGGTGTTAGAGAAGTAGATTTCTTTCGGCGAAAGTGCTGTTTTCACAGTGCTAGGTACTCCCAACTCTATCAACCATGTAGGTTTTACCAGTTTTCTAAGTCTCTCTTATTTTATTGTACTTATACTTGGAATTCTCTGTGTAAACCTCTGTAACTTCTCTAGGTAGATGAATCACGGTGTACTTTCTCTTGTGTCTATCTGTTACCAATCTTGAGAAACTCATACATTGTCTTTTCACTGTTTCCCGGTCTTAGAGAAGTAGATTTCTTTCAGCGTAAGTCCTGTTTTCACAGTGCTAAGTACTCCCAACTCGATCAACAATGTAAGTTTTACCAGTTTTCTAAGTCTCTCTTATTTTCTTGTACTTATACTTGGAATTCTCTGTGTAAACCTCTGTAACTTCTCTAGGTAGATGAATCACTGTTTACTTCTTTTGTTTCTATCTGTTACTAATCTTGGGAAACTCATACATTCTCTGTTAACTGTTTCCCGGTGTTAGAGAAGTAGATTTCTTTCGGTGAAAGTGCTGTTTTCACAGTGCTAAGTACTCCCAACTCTATCAACAATGTAGGTTTTACCAGTTTTCTAAGTCTCTCTTATTTTCTTGTACTTATACTTGGAATTCTCTGTGTAATCCTCTGTAACTTCTCCAAGTAGTTGAATCACTGTGTACTTTCTCTTGTTTCTATCTGTTACCAATCTTGAGAAACTCATATATTCTCTGTTCACTGTTTCACGGTCTTAGAGAAGTGGATTTCTTTCTGCGAAAATGCTGTTTTCACAGTGCTAAGTACTCCCAACTCTATCAACAATGTAGGTTTACCAGTTTTCTAAGTCTCTCTTATTTTCTTGTACTTATACTTGGAATTCTCTGTGTAAACCTCTGTAACTTCTCTAGGTAGATGAATCACTGTGTACTTTCTCTTGTTTCTATCTGTTACCAATCTTGAGAAACTCATACATTCTCTTTTCGCTGTTTCCCGGTCTTAGAGAAGTAGATTTCTTTTGGCGAAAGTGCTGTTTTCACAGTGCTAAGTACTCCCAACTCTATCACCAATGTAGGTTTTACCAGTTTTCTAAGTCTCTCTTATTTTCTTGTACTTAAACTTGGAATTTTCTCTGTAAACCTCTGTAACTTCTCTATGTAGATGAATCACTGTGTACTTCTTTTGCTTCTATCTGTTACTAATCTTGAGAACCTCATACATTCTCTGTTACCTGTTTCCCGGTGTTAGAGAAGTAGATTTCTTTCGGCGAAAGTACTGTTTTCACAGTGCTAAGTACTTCCAACTCTATCAACAATGTAAGTATTACCAGTTTTCTAAGTCTCTCTTGTCTTCTTTTACTTATACTTGGAATTTTCTGTGTAAACCTCTGCAACTTCTCTAGGTAGATGAATCACTGTGTATTTTCTCTTCTTTCTATCTGTTACCAATCTTGAGAAACTCATACATTCTCTGTTCCCTGTTTCCCGGTGTTAGAGAAGTAGATTTCTTTCGGCGAAAGTGCTGTTTTCACAGTGCTAAGTACTCCCAACTCTATCAACAATGTAGGTTTTACCAGTTTTCTAAGTCTCTCTTATTTTTTTATACTTATACTTGGAATTCTCTGTGTAAACCTCTGTAACTTCTCTAGGTAGATGAATCACTGTGTACTTTTTCTTGTTTCTATCTGTTACCAATCTTGAGAAACTCATACATTCTCTTTTCACTGTTTCCCGGTCTTAGAG
Organism: Heterohyrax brucei; assembly: GCA_028571685.1. Taxonomy (NCBI): domain Eukaryota; kingdom Metazoa; phylum Chordata; class Mammalia; order Hyracoidea; family Procaviidae; genus Heterohyrax; species Heterohyrax brucei. Next base: position 215,994,956 of record CM053141.1, on the reverse strand, counting down.
AAGTAGATTTCTTTCGGTGAAAGTGCTGTTTACACAGTGCTAAGGACTCCCAACTCAATCAACAATGTAAGTTTTACCAGTTTTTTAAGTCTCTCTTATTTTCTTGTACTTAAACTTGGAATTTTCTGTGTAAACCTCTGTAACTTCTCTAGGTAGATGAATCACTGTATACTTCTTTTGTTTCTATCTCTTACTAATCTTGAGAAACTCATACATTCTCTGTTACCTGTTTCCCGGTGTTAGACAAGTAGATGTCTTTCGGCGAAAGTGCTGTTTTCACAGTGCTAAGTACTCCCAACTCTATCAACAATGTAGGTTTTACCAGTTTTCTAAATCTCTCTTATTTTCTTGTACTTATACTTGGAATTCTCTGTGTAAACCTCTGTAACTTCTCTAGGTAGATGAATCACTGTGTACTTTCTCTTCTTTCTCTCTGTTACCAATTTTGAGAAACTCATACATTCTCTTTTCACCGTTTCCCGGTCGTTGAGAAGTAGATTTCTTTCGGCGAAAGTGCTGTTTTCACAGTGCTAAGTACTCCCAACTCTATCAACAAAGTAGGTTTTACCAGTTTTCTAAGTCTCTCTTATTTTCTTGTACTTATACTTGGAATTCTCTGTGTAAACCTCTGTAACTTCTCTAGGTAGATGAATCACTGTGTACTTTCTCTTGTCTCTATCTGTTACCAATCTTGAGAAACTCATACATTCTCTTTTCGCTGTTTCCCGGTCTTAGAGAGGTAGATTTCTTTCGGTGAAAGTGCTGTTTTCACAGTGCTAAGTACTGCCAACTCTATCACCAATGTAGGTTTTACCAGTTTTCTAAGTCTCTCTTATTTTCCTGTATTTAAACTTTGAATTTTCTGTGTAAACCTCTGTAACTTCTCTATGTAGATGAATCACTCTGTACTTCTTTTGCTTCTATCTGTTACTAATCTTGATAACCTCATACATTCTCTGTTACCTGTTTCCCGGTATTAGAGAAGTAGATTTCTTTCGGCGAAAGTGCTGTTTTCACAGTGCTAAGCACTTCCAACTCTATCAACAATGTAGGTTTTACCAGTTTTCTGAATCTCCCTTATTTCTTGTACTTATACTTCGAATTCTCTGTGTAAACCTCTGTAACTTCTCTAGGTAGATGAATCACTGTGTACTTTCTCTTGTTTCTATCTGTTACCAATCTTGAGAAACTCATACATTCTGTTTTCACTGTTTCCCGGTCTTAGAGAATTAGATTTCTTTCGGCGAAAGTGCTGTTTTCACAGTGCTAAGTACAGCAAACTCTATCAACAATGTAGGTTTTTACCAGTTTTCTAAGTCTCTCTTATATTCTTTTACTTATACTTGGAATTCTCTGTGTAAACCTCTGTAACTTCTCTAGGTAGATGAATCATTGTGTACTTTCTCTTGTTTCTATCTGTTACCAATCTTGAGAAACTCATACATTCTCTTTTCACTGTTTCCCGGTCTTAGAGAAGTAGATTTCTTTCGGCGAAAGTGCTGTTTTCACAGTGTTAAGTACTCCCAACTCTATCAACAATGTAGGTTTTACCAGTTTTCTAAGTCTCTTATTTCCTTGTACTTATACTTGGAATTCTCTGTGTAAACCTCTGTAACTTCTCTAGTTAAATGAATCACTGTGTACTTTCTCTTGTTTCTATCTGTTACCAATCTTGAGGAACTCATACATTCTCTTTTCACTGTTTCCCGGTCTTAGAGAAGTAGATTTCATTCGGCGAAAGTGCTGTTTTCACAGTGCTAAGTACTCCCAACTCGATCAACAATGTAAGTTTTACCAGTTTCCTAAGTCTCTCTTATCTTCTTTTACTTATACTTGGAATTTTCTGTGTAAACCTCTGTACCTTCTCTCGGTAGATGAATCACTGTGTACTTCTTTTGTTTCTATCTGTTACTAATCTTGAGAAACTCATACATTCTCTGTTAACTGTTTCGCGGTCTTAGAGAAGTAGATTTCTTTCTGCGAAAGTGCTGTTTTCACAGTGCTAACTAATCCCAACTCTATCAACAATGTAGGTGTTACCAGTTTTCTAAGTCTCTCTTATTTTCTTGTCCTTATACTTGGAATTCTCTGTGTAAACCTCTGTAACTTCTGTAGGTAGATGAATCACTGTGTACTTTCTCTTGTTTCTATCTGTTACCAATCTTGAGAACCTCATACATTCTCTTTTCACTGTTTCCCGGTCTTAGAGAAGTAGATTTCTTTCGGCGAAAGTGCTGTTTTCCCAGTACTAAGTACTCCCAACTCTATCAACAATGTAGGTTTTACGAGTTTTCTAAGTCTCTCTTATTTTCTTTTACTTATACTTGGAATTCTCTGTGTAAACCTCTGTAACTTCTCTAGGTAGATGAATCACTGTGTACTTTCTCTTGTTTCTATCTGTTACCAATGTTGAGAAACTCATACATTCCCTTTTCACTGTTTCCCGGTCTTAGAGAAGGAGATTTCTTTTGGCGAAAGTGCTGTTTTCACAGTGTTAAGTACTCCCAACTCTATCAACAATGTAGGTTTTACCAGTTTTCTAAGTCTCTTATTTTCTTGTACTTATACTTGGAATTCTCTGTGTAAACCTCTGTAACTTCTTTAGGTAGATGAATCACTGTGTACTTTCTCTTGTTTCTATCTGTTACCAATCTTGAGTAACTCATACATTCTCTTTTCACTGTTTACCAGTCTTAGAGAAGTAGATTTCTTTCGGCGAAAGTGCTGTTTTCACAGTGCTAAGTACTCCCAACTCAATCAACAATGTAAGTTTTACCAGTTTCCTAAGTCTCTCTTATCTTCTTTTACTTATACTTGGAATTTTCTGTGTAAACCTCTGTACCTTCTCTAGGTAGATGAATCACTGCGTACTTCTTTTGCTTCTATCTGTTACTAATCTTGAGAAACTCATACATTCTATGTTAACTGTTTCGCGGTCTTAGAGAAGTAGAATTGTTTCTGCGAAAGTGCTGTTTTCACAGTGCTAACTACTCCCAACTCTATCAACAATGTAGGTTTTACCAGTTCTCTAAGTCTCTTATTTCCTTGTACTTATACTTGGAATTCTCTGTGTAAACCTCTTTAACTTCTCTAGGTAGATGAATCACTGTGTACTTTCTCTTGTTTATATCTGTTACCGATCTTGAGAAACTCATACATTCTCTTTTCACTATATCCCGGTCTTAGAGAAGGAGATTTCTTTCGGCGAAAGTGCTGTTTTCACAGTGATAAGTACTCCCAACTCAATCAACAATGTAAGTTTACCTGTTTTCTAAGTTTCTCTTATTTTCTTGTACTTAAACTTGGAATTTTCTGTGTAAACATCTGTAACTTCTCTAGGGCGATGAATCACTGTTTACTTCTTTTGTTTCTATCTGTTACTAATCTTGAGAAACTCATACATTCTCTGTTACCTGTTTCCCGGTGTTAGAGAAGTAGATTTCTTTCGGCGAAAGTGCTGTTTTCACAGTGCTAAGTACTCCCAACTCTATCAACAATGTAGGTTTTACCAGTTTTTTAAATCTCTATTATTTTCTTGTACTTATACTTGGAATTCTCTGTGTAAACCTCTGTAACTTCTCTAGGTAGATGAATCACTGTGTACTTTCTCTTGTTTCTATCTGTTGCCAATCTTGAGAAACTCATATATTCTCTGTTCACTGTTTCCCGGTCTTAGAGAAGTAGATTTCTTTCTGCGAAAGTGCTGTTTTCACAGTGCTAAGTACTCCCAACTCTATCAACAATGTAGGTTTTACCAGTTTTCTAAGTCTCTCTTATTTTCTTGTACTTATACTTGGAATTCTCTGTGTAAACCTCTGTAACTTCTCTAGGTAGATGAATCACTGTGTACTTTCTCTTGTTTCTATCTGTTACCAATCTTGAGAAACTCATACATTCTCTTTTCGCTGTTTCCCCGTCTTAGAGAAGTAGATTTCTTTCGGCGAAAGTGCTGTTTTCACAGTGCTAAGTACTCCCAACTCTATCACCAATGTAGGTTTTACCAGTTTTCTAAGTCTCTCTTATTTTCCTGTACTTAAACTTTGAATTTTCTGTGTAAACCTCTGTAACTTCTCTATGTAGATGAATCACTGTGTACTTCTTTTGCTTCTATCTGTTACTAATCTTGAGAACCTCATACATTCTCTTTTACCTGTTTCCCGGTATTAGAGAAGTAGATTTCTTTCGGCGAAAGTGCTGTTTTCACAGTGCTAAGTACTTCCAACTCTATCAACAATGTAGGTTTTACCAGTTTTCTGAATCTCCCTTATTTTCTTGTACTTATACTTCGAATTCTCTGTGTAAACCTCTGTAACTTCTCTAGGTAGATGAATCACTGTGTACTTTCTCTTGTTTCTATCTGTTACCAATCTTGAGAAACTCATACATTCCCTTTTCACTGTTTCACGGTCTTAGAGAAGTAGATTTCTTTCGGCGAAAGTGCTGTTTTCACAGTGCTAAGGACTCCCAACTCTATCAACAATGTAGGTTTTACCAGTTTTCTAAGTCTCTCTTATTTTCTTGTACTTATACTTGGAATTCTCTGTGTAAACCTCTGTAACTTCTCTAGGTAGATGAATCACTGTGTACTTTCTCTTGTTTCTATCTGTTACCAATCTTGAGAAATTCATACATTCTCTTTTCATTGTTTCCCGGTCTTAGAGAAGTAGATTTCTTTCGGCGAAAGTGCTGTTTTCACAGTGCTAAGTACTCCCAACTATATCAACAATGTAGGTTTTACCTGTTTTCTGAGTCTCTCTTATTTTCTTGTACTTATACTTGGAATTCTCTGTGTAAACCTCTGTAACTTCTCTAGGTAGATGAATCACTGTGTACTTTCTCTTGTTTCTATCTGTTACCAATCTTGAGAAACTCAAACATTCTCTGTTCCCTGTTTGCCGGTGTTAGAGAAGTAGATTTCTTTCGGCGAAAGTGCTGTTTTCACAGTGCTAAGTACTCCCAACTCTATCAACAATGTAGGTTTTACCAGTTTTCTAAGTCTCTCTTATTTTCTTGTACTTATACTTGGAATTCTCTGTGTAAACCTCTGTAACTTCTCTAGGTAGATGAATCACTGTGTACTTTCTCTTGTTTCTATCTGTTGCCAATCTTGAGAAACTCATATATTCTCTGTTCACTGTTTCCCGGTCTTAGAGAAGTAGATTTCTTTCGGCGAAAGTGCTGTTTTCACAGTGCTAAGTACTCCCAACTCTATCAACAATGTAGGTTTTAGCAGTTTTCTAAGTCTCTCTTATTTTCTTGTACTTATACTTGGAATTCTCTGTGTAAACCTCTGTAACTTCTCCAGGTAGATGAATCACTGTGTACTTTCTCTTGTTTCTATCTGTTACCAATCTTGAGAAACTCATACATTCTCTTTTCGCTGTTTCCCGGTCTTAGAGAAGTAGATTTCTTTCGGCGAAAGTGCTGTTTTCACAGTGCTAAGTACTCCCAACTCTATCACCAATGTAGGTTTTACCAGTTTTCTAAGTCTCTCTTATTTTCTTGTACTTAAACTTTGAATTTTCTGTGTAAACCTCTGTAACTTCTCTATGTAGATGAATCACTGTGTACTTCTTTTGCTTCTATCTGTTACTAATCTTGAGAACCTCATACATTCTCTGTTACCTGTTTCCCGGTATTAGAGAAGTAGATTTCTTTCGGCGAAAGTGCTGTTTTCACAGTGCTAAGTACTCCCAACTCTATCAACAATGTAGGTTTTACCAGTTTTCTAAGTCTCTCTTATTTTCTTGTACTTATACTTGGAATTCTCTGTGTAAACCTCTGTAACTTCTCTAGGTAGATGAATCATTGTGTACTTTCTCTTGTTTCTATCTGTTACCAATCTTGAGAAACTCATACATTCTCTTTTCACTGTTTCCCGGTCTTAGAGAAGTAGATTTCTTTCGGCGAAAGTGCTGTTTTGACAGTGTTAAGTACTCCCAACTCTATCAACAATGTAGGTTTTACCAGTTTTCTAAGTCTCTTATTTCCTTGTACTTATACTTGGAATTCTCTGTGTAAACCTCTGTAACTTCTCTAGTTAAATGAATCACTGTGTACTTTCTCTTGTTTCTATCTGTTACCAATCTTGAGAAACTCATACATTCTCTTTTCACTGTTTCCCGGTCTTAGAGAAGTAGATTTCTTTCGGCGAAAGTGCTGTTTTCACAGTGCTAAGTACTCCCAACTCAATCAACAATGTAAGTTTTACCAGTTTCCTAAGTCTCTCTTATCTTCTTTTACTTATACTTGGAATTTTCTGTGTAAACCTCTGTACCTTCTCTCGGTAGATGAATCACTGTGTACTTCTTTTGTTTCTATCTGTTACTAATCTTGAGAAACTCATACATTCTCTGTTAACTGTTTCGCGGTCTTAGAGAAGTAGATATCTTTCTGCGAAAGTGCTGTTTTCACAGTGCTAACTAATCCCAACTCTATCAACAATGTAGGTTTTACCAGTTTTCTAAGTCTCTCTTATTTTCTTGTCCTTATACTTGGAATTCTCTATGTAAACCTCTGTAACTTCTCTAGGTAGATGAATCACTGTGTACTTTCTCTTGTTTCTATCTGTTACCAATCTTGAGAACCTCATACATTCTCTTTTCACTGTTTCCCGATCTTAGAGAAGTAGATTTCTTTCGGCGAAAGTGCTGTTTTCCCAGTGCTAAGTACTCCCAACTCTATCAACAATGTAGGTTTTACGAGTTTTCTAAGTCTCTCTTATTTTCTTTTACTTATACTTGGAATTCTCTGTGTAAACCTCTGTAACCTCTCTAGGTAGATGAATCACTGTGTACTTTCTCTTGTTTCTATCTGTTACCAATGTTGAGAAACTCATACATTCTCTTTTCACTGTTTCCCGGTCTTAGAGAAGTAGATTTCTTTCGGCGAAAGTGCTGTTTTCACAGTGCTAAGTACTCCCAACTCTATCAACAATGTAGGTTTTACCAGTTTTCTAAGTCTCTCTTATTTTCTTGTACTTATAATTGGAATTCTCTGTGTAAACCTCTGTAACTTCTCTAGGTAGATGAATCACTGTGTACTTTCTCTTGTTACTATCTGTTACCAATCTTGAGAAACTCATACATTCTCTGTTCCCTGTTTCCCGGTGTTAGAGAAGTAGATTTCTTTCGGCGAAAGTGCTATTTTCACAGTGCTATGTACTCCAAACTCTATCAACAATGTAGGTTTTACCAGTTGTCTAAGTCTCTCTTATTTTCTTGTACTTATACTTGGAATTCTCTGTGTAAACCTCTGTAACTTCTCTAGGTAGATGGATCACTGTGTACTTTCTCTTGTTTCTATCTGTTACCAATCTTGAGAAACTCATACATTCTCTTTTCACTATTTCCCGGTCTTAGAGAAGTAGATTTCTTTCGGCGAAAGTGCTGTTTTCACAGTGCTAACTACTCCCAACTCTATCAACAATGTAGGTTTTACCAGTTTTCTAAGTCTCTCTTATTTTCTTGTACTTATACTTGGAATTCTCTGTGTAAACCTCTGTAACTTCTCTAGGTAGATGAATCACTGTGTACTTTCTCTTGTTTATATCTGTTACCAATCTTCAGAAACTCATACATTCTCTTTTCACTGTTTCCCAGTCTTAGAGAAGTAGATTTCTTTCGGCGAAAGTGCTGTTTTCACAGTGCTAAGTACTCCCAACTCAATCAGCAATGTAAGTTTTACCAGTTTTCTAAGTCTCTCTTATTTTCCTGTACTTAAACTTGGAATTTTCTGTGTAAACCTCTGTAACTTCTCTAGGTAGATGAATCACTGTGTACTTCTTTTGTTTCTATCTGTTACTAATCATGAGAAACTCATACATTCTCTGTTACCTGTTTCCCGGTGTTAGAGAAGTAGATTTCTTTCGGCGAAAGTGCTGTTTTCACAGTGCTAAGTACTCCCAACTCTATGAACAATGTAGGTTTTACCAGTTTTCTAAGTCTCTCTTATTTTTTTATACTTATACTTGGAATTCTCTGTGTAAACCTCTGTAACTTCTCTAGGTAGATGAATCACTGTGTACTTTTTCTTGTTTCTATCTGTTACCAATCTTGAGAAACTCATACATTCTCTTTTCACTGTTTCCCGGTCTTAGAGAAGTAGATTTCTTTCGGTGAAAGTGCTGTTTACACAGTGCTAAGGACTCCCAACTCAATCAACAATGTAAGTTTTACCAGTTTTTTAAGTCTCTCTTATTTTCTTGTACTTAAACTTGGAATTTTCTGTGTAAACCTCTGTAACTTCTCTAGGTAGATGAATCACTGTATACTTCTTTTGTTTCTATCTCTTACTAATCTTGAGAAACTCATACATTCTCTGTTACCTGTTTCCCGGTGTTAGAGAAGTAGATGTCTTTCGGCGAAAGTGCTGTTTTCACAGTGCTAAGTACTCCCAACTCTATCAACAATGTAGGTTTTACCAGTTTTCTAAATCTCTCTTATTTTCTTGTACTTATACTTGGAATTCTCTGTGTAAACCTCTGTAACTTCTCTAGGTAGATGAATCACTGTGTACTTTCTCTTCTTTCTCTCTGTTACCAATTTTGAGAAACTCATACATTCTCTTTTCACCGTTTCCCGGTCGTTGAGAAGTAGATTTCTTTCGGCGAAAGTGCTGTTTTCACAGTGCTAAGTACTCCCAACTCTATCAACAAAGTAGGTTTTACCAGTTTTCTAAGTCTCTCTTATTTTCTTGTACTTATACTTGGAATTCTCTGTGTAAACCTCTGTAACTTCCCTAGGTAGATGAATCACTGTGTACTTTCTCTTGTTTCTATCTGTTACCAATCTTGAGAAACTCATACATTCTCTTTTCGCTGTTTCCCGGTCTTAGAGAGGTAGATTTCTTTCGGTGAAAGTGCTGTTTTCACAGTGCTAAGTACTGCCAACTCTATCACCAATGTAGGTTTTACCAGTTTTCTAAGTCTCTCTTATTTTCCTGTATTTAAACTTTGAATTTTCTGTGTAAACCTCTGTAACTTCTCTATGTAGATGAATCACTCTGTACTTCTTTTGCTTCTATCTGTTACTAATCTTGATAACCTCATACATTCTCTGTTACCTGTTTCCCGGTATTAGAGAAGTAGATTTCTTTCGGCGAAAGTGCTGTTTTCACAGTGCTAAGCACTTCCAACTCTATCAACAATGTAGGTTTTACCAGTTTTCTGAATCTCCCTTATTTCTTGTACTTATACTTCGAATTCTCTGTGTAAACCTCTGTAACTTCTCTAGGTAGATGAATCACTGTGTACTTTCTCTTGTTTCTATCTGTTACCAATCTTGAGAAACTCATACATTCTGTTTTCACTGTTTCCCGGTCTTAGAGAATTAGATTTCTTTCGGCGAAAGTGCTGTTTTCACAGTGCTAAGTACAGCAAACTCTATCAACAATGTAGGTTTTTACCAGTTTTCTAAGTCTCTCTTATATTCTTTTACTTATACTTGGAATTCTCTGTGTAAACCTCTGTAACTTCTCTAGGTAGATGAATCATTGTGTACTTTCTCTTGTTTCTATCTGTTACCAATCTTGAGAAACTCATACATTCTCTTTTCACTGTTTCCCGGTCTTAGAGAAGTAGATTTCTTTCGGCGAAAGTGCTGTTTTCACAGTGTTAAGTACTCCCAACTCTATCAACAATGTAGGTTTTACCAGTTTTCTAAGTCTCTTATTTCCTTGTACTTATACTTGGAATTCTCTGTGTAAACCTCTGTAACTTCTCTAGTTAAATGAATCACTGTGTACTTTCTCTTGTTTCTATCTGTTACCAATCTTGAGGAACTCATACATTCTCTTTTCACTGTTTCCCGGTCTTAGAGAAGTAGATTTCATTCGGCGAAAGTGCTGTTTTCACAGTGCTAAGTACTCCCAACTCGATCAACAATGTAAGTTTTACCAGTTTCCTAAGTCTCTCTTATCTTCTTTTACTTATACTTGGAATTTTCTGTGTAAACCTCTGTACCTTCTCTCGGTAGATGAATCACTGTGTACTTCTTTTGTTTCTATCTGTTACTAATCTTGAGAAACTCATACATTCTCTGTTAACTGTTTCGCGGTCTTAGAGAAGTAGATTTCTTTCTGCGAAAGTGCTGTTTTCACAGTGCTAACTAATCCCAACTCTATCAACAATGTAGGTGTTACCAGTTTTCTAAGTCTCTCTTATTTTCTTGTCCTTATACTTGGAATTCTCTGTGTAAACCTCTGTAACTTCTGTAGGTAGATGAATCACTGTGTACTTTCTCTTGTTTCTATCTGTTACCAATCTTGAGAACCTCATACATTCTCTTTTCACTGTTTCCCGGTCTTAGAGAAGTAGATTTCTTTCGGCGAAAGTGCTGTTTTCCCAGTACTAAGTACTCCCAACTCTATCAACAATGTAGGTTTTACGAGTTTTCTAAGTCTCTCTTATTTTCTTTTACTTATACTTGGAATTCTCTGTGTAAACCTCTGTAACTTCTCTAGGTAGATGAATCACTGTGTACTTTCTCTTGTTTCTATCTGTTACCAATGTTGAGAAACTCATACATTCCCTTTTCACTGTTTCCCGGTCTTAGAGAAGGAGATTTCTTTTGGCGAAAGTGCTGTTTTCACAGTGTTAAGTACTCCCAACTCTATCAACAATGTAGGTTTTACCAGTTTTCTAAGTCTCTTATTTTCTTGTACTTATACTTGGAATTCTCTGTGTAAACCTCTGTAACTTCTTTAGGTAGATGAATCACTGTGTACTTTCTCTTGTTTCTATCTGTTACCAATCTTGAGTAACTCATACATTCTCTTTTCACTGTTTACCAGTCTTAGAGAAGTAGATTTCTTTCGGCGAAAGTGCTGTTTTCACAGTGCTAAGTACTCCCAACTCAATCAACAATGTAAGTTTTACCAGTTTCCTAAGTCTCTCTTATCTTCTTTTACTTATACTTGGAATTTTCTGTGTAAACCTCTGTACCTTCTCTAGGTAGATGAATCACTGCGTACTTCTTTTGCTTCTATCTGTTACTAATCTTGAGAAACTCATACATTCTATGTTAACTGTTTCGCGGTCTTAGAGAAGTAGAATTGTTTCTGCGAAAGTGCTGTTTTCACAGTGCTAACTACTCCCAACTCTATCAACAATGTAGGTTTTACCAGTTCTCTAAGTCTCTCTTATTTTCTTGTACTTATACTTGGAATTCTCTGTGTAAACCTCTGTAACTTCTCTACGTAGATGAATCACTGTGTACTTTCTCTTGTGTCTATCTGTTACCAATCTTGAGAAACTCATACATTCTCTGTTCACTGTTTGCCAGTGTTAGAGAAGTAGATTTCTTTCGGCGAAAGTGCTGTTTTCACAGTGCTAAGTACTCCCAACTCTATCAACAATGTAAGTTTTACCAGTCTTCTAAGTCTCTCTTATTTTCTTGTACTTATACTTGGAATTCTCTGTGTAAACCTCTTTAACTTCTCTAGGTAGATGAATCACTGTGTACTTTCTCTTGTTTCTATCTGTTACCGATCTTGAGAAACTCATACATTCTCTTTTCACTATATCCCGGTCTTAGAGAAGGAGATTTCTTTCGGCGAAAGTGCTGTTTTCACAGTGATAAGTCCTCCCAACTCAATCAACAATGTAAGTTTACCTGTTTTCTAAGTTTCTCTTATTTTCTTGTACTTAAACTTGGAATTTTCTGTGTAAACATCTGTAACTTCTCTAGGGCGATGAATCACTGTTTACTTCTTTTGTTTCTATCTGTTACTAATCTTGAGAAACTCATACATTCTCTGTTACCTGTTTCCCGGTGTTAGAGAAGTAGATTTCTTTCGGCGAAAGTGCTGTTTTCACAGTGCTAAGTACTCCCAACTCTATCAACAATGTAGGTTTTACCAGTTTTTTAAATCTCTCTTATTTTCTTGTACTTATACTTGGAATTCTCTGTGTAAACCTCTGTAACTTCTCTAGGTAGATGAATCACTGTGTACTTTCTCTTGTTTCTATCTGTTGCCAATCTTGAGAAACTCATATATTCTCTGTTCACTGTTTCCCGGTCTTAGAGAAGTAGATTTCTTTCTGCGAAAGTGCTGTTTTCACAGTGCTAAGTACTCCCAACTCTATCAACAATGTAGGTTTTACCAGTTTTCTAAGTCTCTCTTATTTTCTTGTACTTATACTTGGAATTCTCTGTGTAAACCTCTGTAACTTCTCTAGGTAGATGAATCACTGTGTACTTTCTCTTGTTTCTATCTGTTACCAATCTTGAGAAACTCATACATTCTCTTTTCGCTGTTTCCCCGTCTTAGAGAAGTAGATTTCTTTCGGCGAAAGTGCTGTTTTCACAGTGCTAAGTACTCCCAACTCTATCACCAATGTAGGTTTTACCAGTTTTCTAAGTCTCTCTTATTTTCCTGTACTTAAACTTTGAATTTTCTGTGTAAACCTCTGTAACTTCTCTATGTAGATGAATCACTGTGTACTTCTTTTGCTTCTATCTGTTACTAATCTTGAGAACCTCATACATTCTCTTTTACCTGTTTCCCGGTATTAGAGAAGTAGATTTCTTTCGGCGAAAGTGCTGTTTTCACAGTGCTAAGTACTTCCAACTCTATCAACAATGTAGGTTTTACCAGTTTTCTGAATCTCCCTTATTTTCTTGTACTTATACTTCGAATTCTCTGTGTAAACCTCTGTAACTTCTCTAGGTAGATGAATCACTGTGTACTTTCTCTTGTTTCTATCTGTTACCAATCTTGAGAAACTCATACATTCCCTTTTCACTGTTTCACGGTCTTAGAGAAGTAGATTTCTTTCGGCGAAAGTGCTGTTTTCACAGTGCTAAGGACTCCCAACTCTATCAACAATGTAGGTTTTACCAGTTTTCTAAGTCTCTCTTATTTTCTTGTACTTATACTTGGAATTCTCTGTGTAAACCTCTGTAACTTCTCTAGGTAGATGAATCACTGTGTACTTTCTCTTGTTTCTATCTGTTACCAATCTTGAGAAATTCATACATTCTCTTTTCATTGTTTCCCGGTCTTAGAGAAGTAGATTTCTTTCGGCGAAAGTGCTGTTTTCACAGTGCTAAGTACTCCCAACTATATCAACAATGTAGGTTTTACCTGTTTTCTGAGTCTCTCTTATTTTCTTGTACTTATACTTGGAATTCTCTGTGTAAACCTCTGTAACTTCTCTAGGTAGATGAATCACTGTGTACTTTCTCTTGTTTCTATCTGTTACCAATCTTGAGAAACTCAAACATTCTCTGTTCCCTGTTTGCCGGTGTTAGAGAAGTAGATTTCTTTCGGCGAAAGTGCTGTTTTCACAGTGCTAAGTACTCCCAACTCTATCAACAATGTAGGTTTTACCAGTTTTCTAAGTCTCTCTTATTTTCTTGTACTTATACTTGGAATTCTCTGTGTAAACCTCTGTAACTTCTCTAGGTAGATGAATCACTGTGTACTTTCTCTTGTTTCTATCTGTTGCCAATCTTGAGAAACTCATATATTCTCTGTTCACTGTTTCCCGGTCTTAGAGAAGTAGATTTCTTTCGGCGAAAGTGCTGTTTTCACAGTGCTAAGTACTCCCAACTCTATCAACAATGTAGGTTTTAGCAGTTTTCTAAGTCTCTCTTATTTTCTTGTACTTATACTTGGAATTCTCTGAGTAAACCTCTGTAACTTCTCCAGGTAGATGAATCACTGTGTACTTTCTCTTGTTTCTATCTGTTACCAATCTTGAGAAACTCATACATTCTCTTTTCGCTGTTTCCCGGTCTTAGAGAAGTAGATTTCTTTCGGCGAAAGTGCTGTTTTCACAGTGCTAAGTACTCCCAACTCTATCACCAATGTAGGTTTTACCAGTTTTCTAAGTCTCTCTTATTTTCTTGTACTTAAACTTTGAATTTTCTGTGTAAACCTCTGTAACTTCTCTATGTAGATGAATCACTGTGTACTTCTTTTGCTTCTATCTGTTACTAATCTTGAGAACCTCATACATTCTCTGTTACCTGTTTCCCGGTATTAGAGAAGTAGATTTCTTTCGGCGAAAGTGCTGTTTTCACAGTGCTAAGTACTCCCAACTCTATCAACAATGTAGGTTTTACCAGTTTTCTAAGTCTCTCTTATTTTCTTGTACTTATACTTGGAATTCTCTGTGTAAACCTCTGTAACTTCTCTAGGTAGATGAATCATTGTGTACTTTCTCTTGTTTCTATCTGTTACCAATCTTGAGAAACTCATACATTCTCTTTTCACTGTTTCCCGGTCTTAGAGAAGTAGATTTCTTTCGGCGAAAGTGCTGTTTTGACAGTGTTAAGTACTCCCAACTCTATCAACAATGTAGGTTTTACCAGTTTTCTAAGTCTCTTATTTCCTTGTACTTATACTTGGAATTCTCTGTGTAAACCTCTGTAACTTCTCTAGTTAAATGAATCACTGTGTACTTTCTCTTGTTTCTATCTGTTACCAATCTTGAGAAACTCATACATTCTCTTTTCACTGTTTCCCGGTCTTAGAGAAGTAGATTTCTTTCGGCGAAAGTGCTGTTTTCACAGTGCTAAGTACTCCCAACTCAATCAACAATGTAAGTTTTACCAGTTTCCTAAGTCTCTCTTATCTTCTTTTACTTATACTTGGAATTTTCTGTGTAAACCTCTGTACCTTCTCTCGGTAGATGAATCACTGTGTACTTCTTTTGTTTCTATCTGTTACTAATCTTGAGAAACTCATACATTCTCTGTTAACTGTTTCGCGGTCTTAGAGAAGTAGATATCTTTCTGCGAAAGTGCTGTTTTCACAGTGCTAACTAATCCCAACTCTATCAACAATGTAGGTTTTACCAGTTTTCTAAGTCTCTCTTATTTTCTTGTCCTTATACTTGGAATTCTCTATGTAAACCTCTGTAACTTCTCTAGGTAGATGAATCACTGTGTACTTTCTCTTGTTTCTATCTGTTACCAATCTTGAGAACCTCATACATTCTCTTTTCACTGTTTCCCGATCTTAGAGAAGTAGATTTCTTTCGGCGAAAGTGCTGTTTTCCCAGTGCTAAGTACTCCCAACTCTATCAACAATGTAGGTTTTACGAGTTTTCTAAGTCTCTCTTATTTTCTTTTACTTATACTTGGAATTCTCTGTGTAAACCTCTGTAACCTCTCTAGGTAGATGAATCACTGTGTACTTTCTCTTGTTTCTATCTGTTACCAATGTTGAGAAACTCATACATTCTCTTTTCACTGTTTCCCGGTCTTAGAGAAGTAGATTTCTTTCGGCGAAAGTGCTGTTTTCACAGTGCTAAGTACTCCCAACTCTATCAACAATGTAGGTTTTACCAGTTTTCTAAGTCTCTCTTATTTTCTTGTACTTATACTTGGAATTCTCTGTGTAAACCTCTGTAACTTCTCTAGGTAGATGAATCACTGTGTACTTTCTCTTGTTACTATCTGTTACCAATCTTGAGAAACTCATACATTCTCTGTTCCCTGTTTCCCGGTGTTAGAGAAGTAGATTTCTTTCGGCGAAAGTGCTATTTTCACAGTGCTATGTACTCCAAACTCTATCAACAATGTAGGTTTTACCAGTTGTCTAAGTCTCTCTTATTTTCTTGTACTTATACTTGGAATTCTCTGTGTAAACCTCTGTAACTTCTCTAGGTAGATGGATCACTGTGTACTTTCTCTTGTTTCTATCTGTTACCAATCTTGAGAAACTCATACATTCTCTTTTCACTATTTCCCGGTCTTAGAGAAGTAGATTTCTTTCGGCGAAAGTGCTGTTTTCACAGTGCTAACTACTCCCAACTCTATCAACAATGTAGGTTTTACCAGTTTTCTAAGTCTCTCTTATTTTCTTGTACTTATACTTGGAATTCTCTGTGTAAACCTCTGTAACTTCTCTAGGTAGATGAATCACTGTGTACTTTCTCTTGTTTATATCTGTTACCAATCTTCAGAAACTCATACATTCTCTTTTCACTGTTTCCCAGTCTTAGAGAAGTAGATTTCTTTCGGCGAAAGTGCTGTTTTCACAGTGCTAAGTACTCCCAACTCAATCAGCAATGTAAGTTTTACCAGTTTTCTAAGTCTCTCTTATTTTCCTGTACTTAAACTTGGAATTTTCTGTGTAAACCTCTGTAACTTCTCTAGGTAGACGAATCACTGTGTACTTCTTTTGTTTCTATCTGTTACTAATCATGAGAAACTCATACATTCTCTGTTACCTGTTTCCCGGTGTTAGAGAAGTAGATTTCTTTCGGCGAAAGTGCTGTTTTCACAGTGCTAAGTACTCCCAACTCTATCAACAATGTAGGTTTTACCAGTTTTCTAAGTCTCTCTTATTTTCTTGTACTTATACTTGGAATTCTCTGTGTTAACCTCTGTAACTTCTCTAGGTAGATGAATCACTGTGTACTTTCTCTTCTTTCTATCTGTTACCAATCTTGAGAAACTCATACATTCTCTTTTCACTGTTTCCCGGTCTTCGAGAAGTAGATTTCTTTCGGTGAAAGTGCTGTTTTCACAGTGCTAAGTACTCCCAACTCTATCAACAATGTAGGTTTTACCAGTTTTCTAAGTCTCTCTTATTTTCTTGTACTTATACTTGGAATTCTCTGTGTAAACCTCTTTAACTTCTCTAGGTAGATGAATCACTGTGTACTTTCTCTTGTTTCTATCTGTTACCAATCTTGAGAAACTCATACATTCTCTTTTCACTGTTTCTCGGTGTTAGAGAAGTAGATTTCTTTTGGTGAAAGTGCTATTTTCACAGTGCTAAGTACTCCGAACTCTATCAACAATTTAGGTTTTATCAGTTTTCTAAGTCTCTCTTATTTTCTTGTACTTATACTTGGAATTCTCTGTGTAAACCTCTGTAACTTCTCTAGGTAGATGAATCACTGTGTACTTTCTCTTGTTTCTATCTGTTACCAATCCTGAGAAACTCATACATTCTCTGTTAGCTGTTTCCCGGTCTTAGAAAAGAAGATTTCTTTCGGCGAAAGTGCTGTTTTCACAGTGCTAAGTACTACCAACTCAATCAACAATGTAAGTTTTACCAGTTTTCTAAGTCGCTCTTATCTTCTTTTACTTATACTTGGAATTTTCTGTGTAAACCTCTGTAACTTCTCTAGGTAGATGAATCACTGTGTACTTTCTTTTGTTTCTATCTGTTACCAATCTTGAGAAACTCATACATTCTCTTTTCACTGTTTCCCGGTCTTAGAGAAGTAGATTTCTTTCGGCGAAAGTGCTGTTTTCACAGTACTAAGTACGCCCAACTCTATCAACAATGTAGGTATTACCAGTATTCTAAGTCTCTCTTATTTTCTTGTACTTATACTTGGAATTCTCTGTGTAAACCTCTGTAACATGTCTAGGTAGATGAATCACTGTGAACTTTCTCTTTTTTCTATCTGTTACCAATTTTGAGAGACTCATACATTCTCTTTTCACTGTTTCCCGGTCTTACAGAGGTATATTTCTTTCGGCGAAAGTGCTGTTTTCACAGTGCTAAGTACTAACAACTCTATCAACAATGTAGGTTTTACCAGTTTTCTAAGTCTCTCTCATTTTCTTGTACTTTTACTTGGAATTCTCTGTGTAAACCTCTGTAAGTTCTCTAGGTAGATGAATCATTGTGTACTTTCTCTTGTTTCTATCTGTTACCAATCTTGAGAAACTCATACATTCTCTGTTCCCTGTTTTCCGGTGTTAGAGAAGTAGATTTCTTTCAGCGAAAGTGCTGTTTTCACAGTGCTAAGTACTCCCAACTCTATCAACAAGGTAGGTTTTACCAGTTTTCTAAGTTTCTCTTATTATCTTGTACTTATACTTGGAATTCTCTGTGTAAACCTCTGTTACTTCTCTAGGTAGTTGAATCACTGTGTACTTTCTCTTGTTTCTATCTGTTACCAATCTTGAGAAACTCATACATACTCTGTTCCCTGTTTCCCGGTGTTAGAGAAGTAGATTTCTTTCGGCGAAAGTGCTGTTTTCACATTGCTAAGTACTCCCAACTCTATCAACAATGTAGGTTTTACCAGTTTTCTAAGTCTCTCTTATTTTCTTGTACTTATACTTGGAATTCTCTGTGTAAACCTCTGTAACTTCTCTAGGTAGATGAATCACTGTGTACTTTCTCTTGTTTCTATCTGTTACCAATTTTGAGAAACTCATGCATTCTCTTTTCACTGTTTCCCGGTCTTAGAGAAGTAGATTTCTTTGGGCGAAAGTGCTGTTTTCACAGTGCTAAGTACTCCCAACTCTATCAACAATGTAGGTTTCACTACTTTCTAAGTCTCTCTTATTTTCTTGTACTTATACTTGGAATTCTCTGTGTAAACCTCTGTAACTTCTCTAGGTAGATGAATCACTGTGTACTTTCTCTTTTTTCTATCTGTTACCAATCGTGAGAAACTCATACATTCTCTTTTCACTGTTTCCCGGTCTTAGAGAAGTAGATTTCTTTCGGCGAAATTGCTGTTTTCACAGGGCTAAGTACTCCCAACTCTATCAACAATGTAGTTTTTGCCAGATTTCTAAGTCTCTCTTATTTTCTTGTACTTGTACTTGGAATTCTCTGTGTAAACCTCTGTAACTTCTCTAGGTAGATGAATCACTGTGTACTTTCTCTTGTTTCTATCTGTTACCAATCTTGAGAAACTCATACATTCTCTGTTCACTGTATCCCGGTCTTAGAGAAGTAGATTTCTTTCTGCGAAAGTGCTGTTTTCACAGTGCTAAGTACTCCCAACTCTATCAACAATGTAGGTTTTACCAGTTTTCTAAGTCTCTCTTATTTTCTTGTACTTATACTTGGAATTCTATGTGTAAACCTCTGTAACTTCTCTAGGTAGATGAATCACTGTGTACTTTCTCTTGTTTCTATCTGTTACCAATCTTGAGAAACTCATACATTCTCTGTTCCCTGTTTCCCGGTCTTAGAGAAGTAGATTTCTTTCGGCGAAAGTGCTGTTTTCACAGTGCTAAGTACTCCCAACTCTATCAACAATGTAGGTTTTACCAGTTTTCTAAGTCTCTCTTATTTTCTCATACTTATACTTGGAATTCTCTGTGTAAACCTCTGTAACTTCTCTAGGTAGATGAATCACTGTGTACTTTCTCTTGTTTCTATCTGTTACCAATCTTGAGAAACTCATACATTCTCTGTTAGCTGTTTCCCGGTGTTAGAGAAGTAGATTTCTTTCTGCGAAAGTGCTGTTTTCACAGTGCTAAGTACTCCCAACTCTATCAACAATGTAGGTTTTACCAGTTTTCTAAGTCTCTCTTATTTTCTTGTACTTGTACTTGGAATTCTCTGTGTAAACCTCTGTAAGTTCTCTAGGTAGATGAATCACTGTGTACTTTCTCTTGTTTCTATCTGTTACCAATCTTGAGAAACTCATACATTCTCTGTTCCCTGTTTCCCGGTCTTAGAGAAGTAGATTTCTTTCTGCAAAAGTGCTGTTTTCACAGTGCTAAGTACTGCCAACTCTATCAACAATGTAGGTTTTACCAGTTTTCTAAGTCTCTCTTATTTTCTTGTACTTGTACTTGGAATTCTCTGTGTAAACCTCTGTTACTTTTCTAGGTAGATGAATCACTGTGTACTTTCTCTTGTTTCTATCTGTTATCAATCTTGAGAAACTCATACATTCTCTTTTCACTGTCTCCCGGTGTTACAGAAGTAGATTTCTTTCGGCGAAAGTGCTGTTTTCACAGTGCTAAGTACTCCCAACTCTATCAACAATGTAGGTTTTACCAGTTTTCTAAGTCTCTCTTATTTTCTTGTACTTGTACTTGGAATTCTCTGTGTAAACCTCTGTTACTTTTCTAGGTAGATGAATCACTGTGTACTTTCTCTTGTTTCTATCTGTTATCAATCTTGAGAAACTCATACATTCTCTTTTCACTGTCTCCCGGTGTTACAGAAGTAGATTTCTTTCGGCGAAAGTGCTGTTTTCACAGTGCTAAGTACTCCCAACTCTATGAACAATGTAGGTTTTACCAGTTTTCTGAGTCTCTCTTATTTTCTTGTACTTATACTTGGAATTCTCTGTGTAAACCTCTGTAACTTCTCTAGGTAGATGAATCACTGTGTACTTTCTCTTGTTTCTATCTCTTTCCAATCTTGAGAAACTCATACATTCTCTTTTCAATGTTTCCCGGTCTTAGAGAAGTAGATTTCTTTCGTAAAAAGTGCCGTTTTCACAGTGCTAAGTACTCACAACTCTATCAACAATGTAGGTTTTACCAGTTTTCTAAGTCTCTCTTATTTTCTTGTACTTGTACTTTGAATTCTGTGTGTAAACCTCTGTAAGTTCTCTAGGTAGATGAATCACTGTGTACTTTCTCTTGTTTCTATCTGTTACCAATCTTGAGAAACTCATACATTCTCTTTTCACTGTTTCCCGGTGTTAGAGAAGTAGATTTCTTTCTGCGAAAGTGCTGTTTTCACACTGCTAAGTACTAACAACTCTATCAACAAAGTAGGTTTTACCAGTTTTCTGAGTCTCTCTTATTTTCTTGTACTTATACTTGGAATTCTCTGTGTAAACCTCTGTAACTTCTCTAGGTAGATGAATCACTGTGTACTTTCTCTTGTTTCTATCTGTTACCGATCTTGAGAAACTCATACATTCTCGTTTCACTGTTTCCCGGTGTTAGAGAAGTAGATTTCTTTCTGCGAAAGTGCTGTTTTCACAGTGCTAAATACTCCCAACTCTATCAACAATGTAGGTTTTACCAGTTTTCTAAGTCTCTCTTATTTTCTTGTACTTATACTTAGAATTCTCTGTGTAAACCTCTGTAACTTCTCTAGGTAGATGAATCACTGTGTACTTTCTCTTGTTTCTATCTGTTACCAATCTTGAGAAACTCATACATTCTCTGTTCCCTGTTTCCCGGTCTTAGAGAAGTAGATTTCTTTCTGCAAAAGTGCTGTTTTCACAGTCCTAAGTACTCCCAACTCTATCAACAATGTAGGTTTTACCTGTTTTCTAAGTCTCTCTTATTTTCTTGCACTTATACTTGGAATTCTGTGTGTAAACCTCTGTAACTTCTCTAGGTAGATGAATCACTGTGTACTTTCTCTTGTTTCTATCTGTTACCAATCTTGAGAAACTCATACATTCTCTTTTCACTGTTTCCCGGTCTTAGAGAAGTAGATTTCTTTCGGAAAAAGTGCTGTTTTCACAGTGCTAAGTACTCCCAACTGTATCAACAATGTAGGATTTACCAGTTTTCTAAGTCTCTCTTATTTTCTTTTACTTATACTTGAAATTTTCTGTGTAAACACGTGTAACTTCTTTAGGTACATGAATCAATGTGTACTTTCTTTTGTTTCTATCTGTTACTAATCTTGAGAAGCTCATACATTCTCCGTTCACTGTTTTGCGGTCTTAGAGAAGTAGACTTCTTTCGGCGAAAGTGCTGTTTTCACAGTGCTTAGTATTCCCAAATCTATTAACAGTTTAGGTTTTACCAGTTTTCTAAGTCTCTCTTATTTTCTTGTACTTATACTTGGAATTTTCTTTGTAAACCTCTGTAACTTCTCTAGGTAGATGAATCACTGTGTAATTTCTTTTGTTTCTATCTGTTACTAATGTTGAGAAACTCATACATTCTCTGTTCCCTGTTTCCCGGTGTTAGAGAAGTAGATTTCTTTCGGCGAAGTGCTGTTTTCACAGTGCTAAGTACTCCCAACTCTATCAACAATGTAGGTTTTACCAGTTTTCTAAGTCTCTCTTATTTTCTTGTACTTATACTTGGAATTCTCTGTGTAAACCTCTGTAAGTTCTCTAGGTAGATGAATCACTGTGTACTTTCTCTTGTTTCTATCTGTTACCAATCTTGAGAAACTCATATATTTTCTGTTCCCTGTTTCCCGGTGGTAGAGAAGTAGATTTCTCTCGGCGAAAGTGTTGTTTTCACAGTGCTAAGTACTCCCAACTCTATCAACAATGTAGGTTTTACCAGTTTTCTAAGTTTCTCTTATTTTCTTGTACTTATACTTGGAATTCTCTGTGTAAACCTCTGTAAGTTCTCTAGGTAGATGAATCACTGTGTACTTTCTCTTGTTTCTATCTGTTACCAGTCTTGAGAAACTCATTCATTCTCTGTTCCCTGTTTCCCGGTGGTAGAGAAGTAGATTTCTTTCTGCGAAACTGCTGTTTTCACAGTGCTAAGTACTCCCAACTCTATCAACAATGTAGGTTTTACCGTTTTTCTAAGTCTCTCTTCTCTTCTTTTTCTTATACTTGGAATTTTCTGTGTAAATCTCTGTAACATCTCTAGGTAGATGAATCCCTGTGTACTTTCTCTTGTTTCTATCTGTTACCAATCTTGAGAAACTCATACATTCTCTGTTCCCTGTTTCCGGGTGTTAGAGAAGTAGATTTCTTTCTGCGAAAGTGCTGTTTCCACAGTGCTAAGTACTCCCAACTCTATCAACAATGTAGGTATTACCAGTATTCTAAGTCTCTCTTATGTTCTTGTACTTATACTTGGAATTCTCTGTGCAAACCTCTGTAACTTCTCTAGGTAGAAGAATCACTGTGTACTTTCTCTTGTTTCTATCTGTTACCAGTCTTGAGAAACTCATACATTCCCTGTTCCCTGTTTTCCGATGTTAGAGAAGTAGATTTCTTTCGGCGAAAGTGCTGTTTTCACAGTGCTAAGTACTCCCAACTCTATCAACAATGTAGGTTTTACCAGTTTTCTAAGTCTCTCTTATTTTCTTGTACGTATAATTGGAATTCTCTGTGTAAACCTCTGTAACTTCTCTAGGTAGATGAATCACTGTGTATTTTCTCTTGTTTCTATGTGTTACCAAGCTTGAGAAACTCATACATTCTCTGTTCACTGTTTCGCGGTCTTAGAGAAGTAGATTTCTTTCGACGAAAGTGCTGTTGTCACAGTGCTAAGTACTCCCAACTCTATCAACAATGTAGGTTTTACCAATTTTCTAAGTCTCTCTTATTTCTTGTACTTATACTTGGAATTTTCTGTGTAAACCTCTGTAAGTTCTCTAGGTAGATGAATCACTGTGTACTTTCTCTTGTTTCTATCTGTTACCAGTCTTGAGAAACTCATACATTCTCTGTTCCCTGTTTCCCGGTGTTAGAGAAGTAGATTTCTTTCGGCGAAAGTGCTGTTTTCACAGTGCTAAGTACTCCCAACTCTATCAACAATGTAGGTTTTACCAATTTTTTAAGTCTCTCTTATTTTCTTGTACTTATACTTGGAATTTTCTGTGTAAACCTCTGTAACTTCTCTAGGTAGATGAATCAATGTGTACTTCTTTTGTTTCTATCTGTTACTAATCTTGAGAACCTCATACATTCTCTGTTACCTGTTTGCCGGTGTTAGAGAAGTAGATTTCTTTCGGCGTAAGTACTGTTTTCACAGTGCTAAGTACTCCCAACTCTATCAACAATGTTGGTTTTACCAGTTTTCTAAGTCTCTCTTATTTTCTTGTACTTAAACTTGGAATTTTCTGTGTAAAGCTCTGTAACTTCTCTGGGTAGATGAATCACTGTGTAATTCTTTTGTTTCTATCTGTTACTAATCTGGAGAAACTCATACATTCTCTGTTACCTGTTTCCGGGTGTTAGAGAAGTAGATTTCTTTCGGCGAAAGTGCTGTTTTCACAGTGCTAAGTACTCTCAACTCTATCAACAATATAGGTTTTACCAGTTTTCTAATTCTCTCTTATTTTCTTGTACTTATACTTGGAATTCTCTGCGTAAACCTCTGTAACTTCTCTAGGTAGATGAATCACTGTGTACTTTCTCTTCTTTCTATCTGTTACCAATCTTGAGAAACTCATACATTCTCTGTTCACTGTTTCCGGTCTTTGAGAAGTAGATTTCTTTCGGCGAAAGTGCTGTTTTCACAGTGGTAAATACTCCCAACTCTATTAACATTTTAGGTTTTACCAGTTTTCTAAGTCTCTCTTATTTTCTTCTATTTATACTTGGAATTCTCTGTGTAAACCTCTGTAACTTCTCTAGGTAGATGAATCACTGTGTACTTTTTCATGTTTCTATCTGTTACGAATCTTGAGAAACTCATACATACTCTTTTCACTGTTTCCCGGTCTTAGAGAAGTAGATTTCTTTCGGCGAAAATGCTGTTTTCACAGTGCTAAGTACTCCGAACTCTATCAATAATGTAAGTTTTACCAGTTTTTTAAGTCTCTCATATTTTCTTGTACTTATACTTGGAATTCTCTGTGTAAACCTCTGTAACTTCTCTAGGTAGATGAATCACTGTGTACTTTCTCTTGTTTCTATCTCTTACCAATCTTGAGAAAATCATACATTCTCTTTTCACTGTTTCACGGTCTTAGAGAAGTAGATTTCTATCGGCGAAAGTGTTGTTTTCACAGTGCTAAGTACTCCCAACTCAATCAGCAATGTAAATTTTACCAGTTTTCTAAGTCTCTCTTATTTTCTTGTACTTAAACTTGGAATTTTCTGTGTAAACATCTGTAACTTCTCTAGGTAGATGAATCACTGTGTACTTCTTTTGTTTCTGTTACTAATCTTCAGAAACTCATACATTCCCTGTCACCTGTTTCCCGGTGTTAGAGAAGTAGATTTCTTTCGGCGAAAGTGCTGTTTTCACAGTGCTAAGTACTCCCAACTCTATCAACAATGTAGGTTTTACCACTTTTCTAAGTCTCTCTTATTTTCTTGTACTTATACTTGGAATTCTCTGTGTAAACCTCTGTAACTTCTCTTGGTAGATGAATCACTGTGTACTTTCTCTTGTTTCTATCTGTTACCAAACTTGAGAAACTCATATAGTCTCTGTTCACTGTTTCCCGGTCTTAGAGAAGTAGATTTCTTTCTGCGAAAGTGCTGTTTTCACATTGCTAAGTACTCCCAACTCTATCAACAATGTAGGTTTTACCAGTTTTCTAAGTCTCTCTTATTTTCTTGTACTTATACTTGGAATTCTCTGTGTAAACCTCTGTAACTTCTCTAGGTAGATGAATCACTGTGTACTTTCTCTTGTTTCTATCTGCTACCAATCTTGAGAAACTCACACATTCTCTTTTCACTGTTTCCCGGTCTTAGAGAAGTAGATTTCTTTCGGCAAAAGTGCTGTTTTCACAGTGCTAAGTACTCCCAACTCTATGAACAATGTAGGTTTTACCAGTTTTCCAGGTCTCTCTTATGTTCTTGTACTTATACTTGCAATTCTCTGTGCAAACCTCTGTAACTTCTCTAGGTAGATGAATCACTGTGTACTTTCTCTTGTTTCTGTCTGCTACCAATATTCAGAAACTCATACATTCTCTGTTTCCTGTTTCCCGGTCTTAGAGAAGTAGATTTCTTTCTTTGAATGTGCTGTTTTCACAGTGCTAAGTACTCCCAACTCTATCAACAATGTAGATTTTAACAGTTTTCTAAGTCTCTCTTATGTTCTTATACTTATACTTGGAATTCTCTGTATAAACCTCTGTAACTTCCCTAGGTAGATGAATCACTGTGTACTTCTTTTGTTTCTATCTGTTACTAATCTTGAGAAACTCATACATTCTCTGTTCACTGTTTCGCGGTCTTAGAGAAGTAGATTTCTTTCTGCGAAAGTGCTGTTTTCACAGTGCTAAGTACTCCCAACTCTATTAACAATGTAAGTTTTACCAGTTTTCTAAGTCTCTCTTATTTTCTTGTACTTATACTTGGAATTCTCTGTGTAAACCTCTGTAAGTTCTCTAGGTAGATGAAACATTGTGCACTTTCTCCTGTTTCTGTCTGTTTCCAATCTTTAGAAACTCATACATTCTCTGTTCACTGTTTCCCGGTGTTAGAGAAGTAGATTTCTTTCTGCGAAAGTGCTGTTTTCACAGTGCTAAGTACTCCCAACTCTATCAACAATGTAGCTTTTACCAGTTTTCTAAGTCTCTCTTATTTTCTTGTACTTATACTTGGAATTCTCTGTGTAAACCTTTGTAACTTCTCTAGGTAGATGAATCACTGTGTACTTTCTCTTGTTTCTATCTGTTACCAATCTTGAGAAACTCACACATTCTCTTTTCACTGTTTCCCGGTCTTAGAGAAGTAGATTTCTTTCGGCGAAAGTGCTGTTTTCACAGTGCTAAGTACTCCCAACTCTATCAACAATGTAGGTTTTACCAGTTATCTAAGTCTCTCTTATTTTCTTGTACTTCTACTTGGATTTCTCTGTGTAAACCTCTGTAAGTTCTCTAGGTAGATGAATCACTGTGTACTTTCTCTTGTTTCTATCTGTTACCAATCTTGAGAAACTCATACATCCTCTTTTCACTGTTTCCCGGTCTTTGAGAAGTAGATTTCTTTCTGCAAAAGTGCTGTTTTCACAGTGCTAAGTACTCCCAACTCTATCAACAATGTAGGTTTTACCAGTTTTCTAAGTCTCTCTTATTTTCTTGTACTTATACTTGGAATTCTCTGTGTAAACCTCTGTACGTTCTCTAGGTAGATGAATCACTGTGTACTTTCTCTTGTTTCTATCTGTTACCAATCTTGAGAAACTCATACATTCTGTGTTCCCTGTTTCCCGGTCTTAGAGAAATAGATTTCTTTCGGCGAAAGTGCTGTTTTCACAGTGCTAAGTACTCACAACTCTATAAACCATGTAGGTTTTAGCAGTTTTCTAAGTCTCTCTTATTTTCTTGTACTTATTCTTGGAATTCTCTGTGTAAACCTCTGTAACTTCTCTAGGTAGATGAATCACTGTGTACTTTCTCTTGTTTCTATCTGTTACCAATCTTGGAACCTCATACATTCTCTGTTCCCTGTTTCCCGGTCGTAGAGAAGTGGACTTCTTTCTGCGAAAGTGCTGTTTTCACAGTGCTAAGTACTCCCAACTCTATCAACAGTGTAGGTTTTACCAGTTTTCTAATTCTCTCTTATTTTCTTGTACTTATACTTGGAATTCTCTGCGTAAACCTCTGTAACTTCTCTAGGTAGATGAATCACTGTGTACTTTCTCTTCTTTCTATCTGTTACCAATCTTGAGAAACTCATACATTCTCTGTTCACTGTTTCCGGTCTTTGAGAAGTAGATTTCTTTCGGCGAAAGTGCTGTTTTCACAGTGGTAAATACTCCCAACTCTATTAACAATTTAGGTTTTACCAGTTTTCTAAGTCTCTCTTATTTTCTTCTATTTATACTTGGAATTCTCTGTGTAAACCTCTGTAACTTCTCTAGGTAGATGAATCACTGTGTACTTTTTCATGTTTCTATCTGTTATGAATCTTGAGAAACTCATACATACTCTTTTCACTGTTTCCCGGTCTTAGAGAAGTAGATTTCTTTCGGCGAAAGTGCTGTTTTCACAGTGCTAAGTACTCCGAACTCTATCAATAATGTAAGTTTTACCAGTTTTTTAAGTCTCTCATATTTTCTTGTACTTATACTTGGAATTCTCTGTGCAAACCTCTGTAACTTCTCTAGGTAGATGAATCACTGTGTACTTTCTCTTGTTTCTATCTCTTACCAATCTTGAGAAAATCATACATTCTCTTTTCACTGTTTCCCGGTCTTAGAGAAGTAGATTTCTATCGGCGAAAGTGTTGTTTTCACAGTGCTAAGTACTCCCAACTCAATCAGCAATGTAAATTTTACCAATTTTCTAAGTCTCTCTTATTTTCTTGTACTTAAACTTGGAATTTTCTGTGTAAACATCTGTAACTTCTCTAGGTAGATGAATCACTGTGTACTTCTTTTGTTTCTGTTACAAATCTTCAGAAACTCATACATTCCTTGTCACCTGTTTCCCGGTGTTAGAGAAGTAGATTTCTTTCGGCGAAAGTGCTGTTTTCACAGTGCTAAGTACTCCCAACTCTATCAACAATGTAGGTTTTACCAGTTTTCTAAGTCTCTCTTATTTTCTTGTACTTATACTTGGAATTCTCTGTGTAAACCTCTGTAACTTCTCTTGGTAGATGAATCACTGTGTACTTTCTCTTGTTTCTATCTGTTACCAAACTTGAGAAACTCATATAGTCTCTGTTCACTGTTTCCCGGTCTTAGAGAAGTAGATTTCTTTCGGCGAAAGTGCTGTTTTCACATTGCTAAGTACTCCCAACTCTATCAACAATGTAGGTTTTACCAGTTTTCTAAGTCTCTCTTATTTTCTTGTACTTATACTTGGAATTCTCTGTGTAAACCTCTGTAACTTCTCTAGGTAGATGAATCACTGTGTACTTTCTCTTGTTTCTATCTGCTACCAATCTTGAGAAACTCACACATTCTCTTTTCACTGTTTCCCGGTCTTAGAGAAGTAGATTTCTTTCGGCAAAAGTGCTGTTTTCACAGTGCTAAGTACTCCCAACTCTATGAACAATGTAGGTTTTACCAGTTTTCCAGGTCTCTCTTATGTTCTTGTACTTATACTTGCAATTCTCTGTGCAAACCTCTGTAACTTCTCTAGGTAGATGAATCACTGTGTACTTTCTCTTGTTTCTGTCTGCTACCAATATTCAGAAACTCATACATTCTCTGTTTCCTGTTTCCCGGTCTTAGAGAAGTAGATTTCTTTCTTTGAATGTGCTGTTTTCACAGTGCTAAGTACTCCCAACTCTATCAACAATGTAGGTTTTACCAGTTATCTAAGTCTCTCTTATTTTCTTGTACTTATACTTGGATTTCTCTGTGTAAACCTCTGTAAGTTCTCTAGGTAGATGAATCACTGTGTACTTTCTCTTGTTTCTATCTGTTACCAATCTTGAGAAACTCATACATCCTCTTTTCACTGTTTCCCGGTCTTTGAGAAGTAGATTTCTTTCTGCAAAAGTGCTGTTTTCACAGTGCTAAGTACTCCCAACTCTATCAACAATGTAGGTTTTACCAGTTTTCTAAGTCTCTCTTATTTTCTTGTACTTATACTTGGAATTCTCTGTGTAAACCTCTGTACGTTCTCTAGGTAGATGAATCACTGTGTACTTTCTCTTGTTTCTATCTGTTACCAATCTTGAGAAACTCATACATTCTGTGTGCCCTGTTTCTTGGTCTTAGAGAAGTAGATTTCTTTCGGCGAAAGTGCTGTTTTCACAGTGCTAAGTACTCCCAACTCTATAAACAATGTAGGTTTTAGCAGTTTTCTAAGTCTCTCTTATTTTCTTGTACCTATTCTTGGAATTCTCTGTCTAAAGCTCTGTAACTTCTCTAGGTAGATGAATCACTGTGTACTTTCTCTTGTTTCTATCTGTTACCAAACTTGAGAAACTCATACATTCTCTTTTCACTGTTTCACGCTCTTAGAGAAGTAGATTTCTTTCGGCGAAAGTGCTGTTTTCACAGTGCTAAGTACTCCTAACTCTATCAACAGTGTAGGTTTTACCAGTTTTCTAAGTCTCTCTTATTTTCTTGTACTTATACTTGGAATTCTCTGTGTAAACCTCTGTAACTTCTCTAGGTAGATGAATCACTGTGTACTTTCTCTTGTTTCTATCTGTTACCAATCTTGAGAAACTCATACATTCACTTTTCACTGTTTCCCGGTCTTAGAGAAGTAGATTTCTTTCGGCGAAAGAGCTGTTTTCACAGTGCTAAGTACTCCCAACTGAATCAACAATGTAAGTTTTACCAGTTTTCTAAGTCTCTCTTATTTTCTTGTACTTAAACTTGGAATTTTCTGTGTAAACCTCTGTAACTTCTCTAGGTAGATGAATCACTGTGTACTTCTTTTGTTTCCATCTGTTACTAATCCTGAGAACCTCATACATTCTCTGTTACCTGTTTCCCGGTGTTAGAGAAGTAGATTTCTTTCGGCGAAAGTACTGTTTTCACAGTGCTAAGTACTCCCAACTCTATCAACAATGTAGGTTTTACCAGTTTTCTAAGTCTCTCTTATTTTCTTGTACTTATACTTGGAATTCTCTGTCTAAACCTCTGTAACTTCTCTAGGTGGATGAATCACTGTGTACTTTCTCTTGTTTCTATCTGTTACCAATCTTGAGAAACTCATACATTCTCTTTTCACTATTTCCCAGTCTTAGAGAAGTAGATTTCTTTCTGCGAAAGTGCTGTTTTCACAGTGCTAAATACTCCCAACTCAATCAACAATGTAAGTTTTACCAGTTTTCTAAGTCTCTCTTATTTTCTTGTACTTAAACTTGGAATTTTCTGTGTAAACCTCTGTACCTTCTGTAGGTAGATGAATCACTGTGTACTTCTTTTGTTTCTATCTGTGACTAATCTTGAGAAACTCATACATTCTCTGTTAACTGTTTCGCGGTCTTAGAGAAGTAGATTTCTTTCTGCGAAAGTGCTGTTTTCACAGTGCTAACTACTCCCAACTCTATCAACAATGTAGGTTTTACCAGTTTTCTAAGTCTCTCTTATTTTCTTGTACTTATACTTGGAATTCTCTGTGTAAACATCTGTAACTTCTCTAGGTAGATGAATCACTGTGTACTTACCCTTGTTTCTATCTGTTACCAATCTTGAGAAACTCATACATTCTCTTTTCACTGTTTCCCGGTCTTAGAGAAGTAGATTTCTTTCGGCGAAAGTGCTGTTTTCACAGTGCTAAGTACTCCCAACTCTATCAACACTGTAGGTTTTACCAGTTTTCTAAGACTCTCTTATTTTCTTGTACTTGGAATTCTCTGTGTAAACCTCTGTAACTTCTCTAGGTATATGAATCACTGTGTACTTTCTCTTGTTTCTATCTGTTACCAATCTTGAGAAACTCATACATTCACTTTTCACTGTTTCCCTGTCTTAGAGAAGTAGATTTCTTTCGGAGAAAGTGCTGTTTTCACAGTGCTAAGTACTCCCAACTCTATCAACAATGTAGGTTTTACCAGTTTTCTAAGTCTCTCTTATTTTCTTGTACTTATACTTGGAATTCTCTGTGTAAACATCTGTAACTTCTCTAGGTAGATGAATCACTGTGTACTTTCCCTTGTTTCTATCTGTTACCAATCTTGAGAAACTCATACATTCTCTTTTCACTGTTTCCCGGTCTTAGAGAAGTAGATTTCTTTCGGCGAAAGTGCTGTTTTCACAGTGCTAAGTACTCCCAACTCTATCAACAATGTAGGTTTTACCAGTTATCTAAGTCTCTCTTATTTTCTTGTACTTATACTTGGAATTCTCTGTGTAAACCTCTGTAAGTTCTGTAGGTAGATGAATCACTGTGGACTTTCTCTTGTTTCTATCTGTTACCAATCTTGAGAAACTCATACATCCTCTTTTCACTGTTTCCCGGTCTTAGGGAAGTAGATTTCTTTCTGCAAAACTGCTGTTTTCACAGTGCTAAGTACTCCCAACTCTATCAACAATGTAGGTTTTACCAGTTTTCTAAGTCTCTCTTATTTTCTTGTACTTATACTTGGAATTGTCTGTGTAAACCTCTGTAACTTCTCTAGGTAGATGAATCACTGTGTACTTTCTCTTGTTTCTATCTGTTACCAATCTTGAGAAACTCATACATTCTCTTTTCACTGTTTCACGCTCTTAGAGAAGTAGATTTCTTTCGGCGAAAGTGCTGTTTTCACAGTGCTAAGTACACCCAACACTATCAACAATGTACGTTTTACCAGTTTTCTAAGTCTCTCTTATTTTCTTGTACTTACACTTGGAATTCTCTGTGTAAACCTCTGTAAGTTCTCTAGGTAGATGAATCACTGTGTACTTTCTCTTGTTTCTATCTGTTACCAATCTTGAGAAACTCATACATTCTCTTTTCACTGTTTCCCAGTCTTAGAGAAGTAGATTTCTTTGGGCGAAAGTGCTGTTTTCACAGTGGAAAGTACTCCGAACTCTATCAACAATGTAGGTTTTACCAGTTTTCTAAGTCTCTCTTATTTTCTTGTACTTATACTTGGAATTCTCTGTGTAAACCTCTGTAACTTCTCTAGGTAGATGAATCACTGTGTACTTTCTCTTGTTTCTATCTGTTACCAATCTTGAGAAACTCATACATTCTCTTTTCACTGTTTCCCGGTCTTAGAGAAGTAGATTTCTTTCGGCGAAAGTGCTGTTTTCACAGTGCTAAGTACTCCCAACTCAATCAACAATGTAAGTTTTACCAGTTTCCTAAGTCTCTCTTATTTTCTTGTACTTATACTTGGAATTTTCTGTGTAAACCTCTGTACCTTCTCTAGGTAGATGAATCACTGTGTACTTCTTTTGTTTCTATCTGTGACTAATCTTGAGAAACTCATACATTCTCTGTTAACTGTTTTGCGGTCTTAGAGAAGTAGATTTCTTTCTGCGAAAGTGCTGTTTTCACAGTGCTAACTACTCTCAACTCTATCAACAATGTAGGTTTTACCAGTTTTCTAAGTCTCTCTTATTTTCTTGTACTTATACTTGGAATTCTCTGTGTAAACCTCTGTAACTTCCCTAGGTAGATGAATTACTGTGTACTTTCTCTTGTTTCTATCTGTTCCCAATCTTGAGAAACTCATACATTCTCTTTTCACTGTTTCCTGGTCTTAGAGAAGTAGATTTCTTTCGGCGAAAGTGCTGTTTTCACAGAGCTAAGTACTCCCAACTCTATCAACAATGTAGGTTTTACCAGTTTTCTAAGTCTCTCTTATTTTCTTGTACTTATACTTGGAATTCTCTGTGTAAACCTCTGTAACTTCTCTAGGTGCATGAATCACTGTGTACTTTCTCTTGTTTCTATCTCTTACCAATCTTGAGAAACTCATACCTTCTCTTTTCACTGTTTCCCGGTCTTAGAGAAGTAGATTTCTTTTGGCGAAAGTGCTGTTTTTACAGTGCTAAGTACTCCCAACTCTATCAACAATGTAGGTTTTACCAGTTTTCTAAGACTCACTTATTTTCTTGTACTTGGAATTCTCTGTGTAAACCTCTGTAACTTCTCTAGGTATATGAATCACTGTGTACTTTCTCTTGTTTCTATCTGTTACCAATCTTGAGAAACTCATACATTCTCTTTTACCTGTTTCCCGGTCTTAGAGAAGTAGATTTCTTTCGGCGAAAGTGCTGTTTTCACAGTGCTAGGTACTCCCAACACAATCAACAATGTAAGTTTTACCAGTTTTCTCAGTCTCTCTTATTTTCTTGTACTTAAACTTGGAATTTTCTGTGTAAACCTCTGTAACTTCTCTAGGTAGATGAATCACTGTGTACTTCTTTTGTTTCTCTCTGTTACTAATCTGGAGAAACTCATACATTCTCTGTTACCTGTTTCCTGGTGTTAGAGAAGTAGATTTCTTTCGGCGAAAGTGCTGTTTTCACAGTGCTAAGTACTCTCAACTCTATCAACAATGTAGGTTTTACCAGTTTTCTAATTCTCTCTTATTTTCTTGTACTTATACTTGGAATTCTCTGCGTAAACCTCTGTAACTTCTCTAGGTAGATGAATCACTGTGTACTTTCTCTTCTTTCTATCTGTTACCAATCTTGAGAAACTCATACATTCTCTGTTCACTGTTTCCGGTCTTAGAGAAGTAGATTTCTTTCGGCGAAAGTGCTGTTTTCACAGTGCTAAATACTCCCAACTCTATCAACAATGTAGGTTTTACCAGTTTTCTAAGTCTCTCTTATTTTCTTCTACTTATACTTGGAATTCTCTGTGTAAACCTCTGTAACTTCTCTAGGTAGATGAATCACTGTGTACTTTCTCTTGTTTCTATCTGTTACGAATCTTGAGAAACTCATACATACTCTTTTCACTGTTTCCGGGTCTTAGAGAAGTAGATTTCTTTCGGCGAAAGTGCTGTTTTCACAGTGCTAAGTACTCCCAACTCTATCAATAATGTAAGTTTTACCAGTTTTTTAAGTCTCTCATATTTTCTTGTACTTATACTTGGAATTCTCTGTGTAAACCTCTGTAACTTCTCTAGGTAGATGAATCACTGTGTACTTTCTCTTGTTTCTATCTCTTACCAATCTTGAGAAAATCATACATTCTCTTTTCACTCTTTCCCGGTCTTAGAGAAGTAGATTTCTATCGGCGAAAGTGTTGTTTTCACAGTGCTAAGTACTCCCAACTCAATCAGCAATGTAAGTTTTACCAGTTTTCTAAGTCTCTCTTATTTTCTTGTACTTAAACTTGGAATTTTCTGTGTAAACATCTGTAACTTTTCTAGGTAGATGAATCACTGTGTACTTCTTTTGTTTCTATCTGTTACTAATCTTGAGAAACTCATACATTCCCTGTTACCTGTTTCCCGGTGTTAGAGAAGTAGATTTCTTTATGCGAAAGTGCTGTTTTCACAGTGCTAAGTACTCCCAACTCTATTAACAATGTAAGTTTTACCAGTTTTCTAAGTCTCTCTTATTTTCTTGTACTTATACTTGGAATTCTCTGTGTAAACCTCTGTAAGTTCTCTAGGTAGATGAAACACTTTGTACTTTCTCCTGTTTCTGTCTGTTTCCAATCTTTAGAAACTCATACATTCTCTGTTCACTGTTTCCCGGTGTTAGAGAAGTAGATTTCTTTCTGCGAAAGTGCTGTTTTCACAGTGCTAAGTACTCCAAACTCTATCAACAATGTAGCTTTTACCAGTTTTCTAAGTCTCTCTTATTTTCTTGTACTTATACTTGGAATTCTCTGTCTAAACCTCTGTAACTTCTCTAGGTGGATGAATCACTGTGTACTTTCTCTTGTTTCTATCTGTTACCAATCTTGAGAAACTCATACATCCTCTTTTCACTGTTTCCCAGTCTTAGATAAGTAGATTTCTTTCGGCAAAAGTGCTGTTTTCACAGTGATAAGTACTCCCAACTCTATCAACAATGTAGCTTTTACCAGTTTTCTAAGTCTCTCTTATTTTCTTGTACTTATACTTGGAATTCTCTGTGTAAATCTCTGTAAGTTCTCTAGGTAGATGAATCACTGTGTACTTTCTCTTGTATCTATCTGTTACCAATCTTGAGAAACTCATACATCCTCTTTTCACTGTTTCCCGGTCTTAGAGAAGTAGATTTCTTTCTGCAAAAGTGCTGTTTTCACAATGCTAAGTACTCCCAACTCTATCAACAATGTAGGTTTTACCAGTTTTCTAAGTCTCTCTTATTTTCTTGTACTTATACTTGGAATTCTCTGTGTAAACCTCTGTAACTTCTCTAGGTAGATGAATCACTGTGTACTTTCTCTTGTTTCTATCTGTTACCAATCTTGAGAAACTCATACATTCACTTTTCACTGTTTCCCGGTCTTAGAGAAGTAGATTTCTTTCGGCGAAAGAGCTGTTTTCACAGTGCTAAGTACTCCCAACTGAATCAACAATGTAAGTTTTACCAGTTTTCTAAGTCTCTCTTATTTTCTTGTACTTAAACTTGGAATTTTCTGTGTAAACCTCTGTAACTTCTCTAGGTAGATGAATCACTGTGTACTTCTTTTGTTTCCATCTGTTACTAATCCTGAGAACCTCATACATTCTCTGTTACCTGTTTCCCGGTGTTAGAGAAGTAGATTTCTTTCGGCGAAAGTACTGTTTTCACAGTGCTAAGTACTCCCAACTCTATCAACAATGTAGGTTTTACCAGTTTTCTAAGTCTCTCTTATTTTCTTGTACTTATACTTGGAATTCTCTGTCTAAACCTCTGTAACTTCTGTAGGTGGATGAATCACTGTGTACTTTCTCTTGTTTCTATCTGTTACCAATCTTGAGAAACTCATACATTCACTT
The DNA here is from genome assembly GCA_028571685.1 of Heterohyrax brucei. Classification (NCBI taxonomy): domain Eukaryota; kingdom Metazoa; phylum Chordata; class Mammalia; order Hyracoidea; family Procaviidae; genus Heterohyrax; species Heterohyrax brucei. Next base: position 215,959,381 of record CM053141.1, on the reverse strand, counting down.
TTCACTGTTTCCCGGTCTTAGAGAAGTAGATTTCTTTCGGCGAAAGAGCTGTTTTCACAGTGATAAGTACTCCCAACTCTATCAACAATGTAGCTTTTACCAGTTTTCTAAGTCTCTCTTATTTTCTTGTACTTATACTTGCAATTCTCTGTGTAAACCTCTGTAACTTCTCTAGGTAGATGAATCACTGTGTACTTTCTCTTGTTTCTATCTGTTACCAATCTTGAGAAACTCACACATTCTCTTTTCACTGTTTCCCGGTCTTAGAGAAGTAGATTTCTTTCGGCGAAAGTGCTGTTTTCACAGTGCTAAGTACTCCCAACTCTATCAACAATGTAGGTTTTACCAGTTATCTAAGTCTCTCTTATTTTCTTGTACTTATACTTGGAATTCTCTGTGTAAACCTCTGTAAGTTCTGTAGGTAGATGAATCACTGTGGACTTTCTCTTGTTTCTATCTGTTACCAATCTTGAGAAACTCATACATCCTCTTTTCACTGTTTCCCGGTCTTAGGGAAGTAGATTTCTTTCTGCAAAACTGCTGTTTTCACAGTGCTAAGTACTCCCAACTCTATCAACAATGTAGGTTTTACCAGTTTTCTAAGTCTCTCTTTTTTTCTTGTACTTATACTTGGAATTGTCTTTGTAAACCTCTGTAACTTCTCTAGGTAGATGAATCACTGTGTACTTTCTCTTGTTTCTATCTGTTACCAATCTTGAGAAACTCATACATTCTCTTTTCACTGTTTCACGCTCTTAGAGAAGTAGATTTCTTTCGGCGAAAGTGCTGTTTTCACAGTGCTAAGTACACCCAACACTATCAACAATGTACGTTTTACCAGTTTTCTAAGTCTCTCTTATTTTCTTGTACTTACACTTGGAATTCTCTGTGTAAACCTCTGTAAGTTCTCTAGGTAGATGAATCACTGTGTACTTTCTCTTGTTTCTATCTGTTACCAATCTTGAGAAACTCATACATTCTCTTTTCACTGTTTCCCAGTCTTAGAGAAGTAGATTTCTTTGGGCGAAAGTGCTGTTTTCACAGTGGAAAGTACTCCGAACTCTATCAACAATGTAGGTTTTACCAGTTTTCTAAGTCTCTCTTATTTTCTTGTACTTATACTTGGAATTCTCTGTGTAAACCTCTGTAACTTCTCTAGGTAGATGAATCACTGTGTACTTTCTCTTGTTTCTATCTGTTACCAATCTTGAGAAACTCATACATTCTCTTTTCACTGTTTCCCGGTCTTAGAGAAGTAGATTTCTTTCGGCAAAAGTGCTGTTTTCACAGTGCTAAGTACTCCCAACTCAATCAACAATGTAAGTTTTACCAGTTTCCTAAGTCTCTCTTATTTTCTTGTACTTATACTTGGAATTTTCTGTGTAAACCTCTGTACCTTCTCTAGGTAGATGAATCACTGTGTACTTCTTTTGTTTCTATCTGTGACTAATCTTGAGAAACTCATACATTCTCTGTTACCTGTTTCCTGGTGTTAGAGAAGTAGATTTCTTTCGGCGAAAGTGCTGTTTTCACAGTGCTAAGTACTCTCAACTCTATCAACAATGTAGGTTTTACCAGTTTTCTAATTCTCTCTTATTTTCTTGTACTTATACTTGGAATTCTCTGCGTAAACCTCTGTAACTTCTCTAGGTAGATGAATCACTGTGTACTTTCTCTTCTTTCTATCTGTTGCCAATCTTGAGAAACTCATACATTCTCTTTTCACTGTTTCCCGGTCTTAGAGAAGTAGATTTCTTTCGGCGAAAGTGTTGTTTTCACAGTGCTAAGTACTCTCAACACTATCAACAATGTAGGTTTTACCAGTTTTCTAAGTCTCTCTTATTTTCTTGTACTTATACTTGGAATTCTCTGTGTAAACCTCTGTAACTTCTCTAGGTAGATGAATCACTGTGTACTTTCTCTTGTTTCTATCTGTTACCAATCTTGAGAAACTCATACATTCTCTGTTCCCTGTTTCCTGGTGTTAGAGAAGTAGATTTCTTTCCGCGAAAGTGCTGTTTTCACAGTGCTAAGTACTCCCAACTCTATCAACAATGTAGGTTTTACCAGTTTCCTAAGTCTCTCTTATCTTCTTTTACTTATACTGGGAATTTTCTGTGTAAACCTCTGTAACTTCTCTAGGTAGATGTATCACTGTCTACTTCTTTTGTTTCTATCTGTTACTAATCTTGAAAAACTCATACATTCTCTGTTAACTGTTTCGCGGTCTTAGAGAAGTAGATTTCTTTCTGCAAAAGTGCTGTTTTCACAGTGCTAACTTCTCCCAACTCTATCAACAATGTAGGTTTTACCAGTTTTCTAAGTCTCTCTTATTTTCTTGTACTTATACTTGGAATTCTCTGTGTAAACCTCTGTAACTTCTCTAGGTAGATGAATCACTGTGTACTTTCTCTTGTTTCTATCTGTTACCAATCTTGAGAAACTCATACATTCTCTTTTCACTGTTTCCCGGTCTTAGAGAAGTAGATTTCTTTCGGCGAAAGTGCTGTTTTCACAGTGCTAAGTACTCCCAACTCAATCAGCAATGTAAGTTTTACCAGTTTTCTAAGTCTCTCTTATTTTCTTGTACTTAAACTTGGAATTTTCTGTGTAAACCTCTGTAACTTCTCTAGGTAGATGAATCACTGTGTACGTCTTTTGTTTCTATCTGTTACTAATCTTGAGAAACTCATACATTCTCTGTTACCTGTTTCCCGGTGTTAGAGAAGTAGATTTCTTTCGGCGAAAGTGCTGTTTTCACAGTGCTAAGTACTCCCCACTCTATCAACAATGTAGGTTTTACCAGTTTTCTAAGTCTCTCTTATTTTCTTGTACATATACTTGGAATTCTCTGTGTAAACCTCTGTAACTTCCCTAGGTAGATGAATCACTGTGTACTTTCTCTTGTGTCTATCTGTTACCAATCTTGAGAAACTCATACATTCTTTTTTCACTGTTTCCCAGTCTTAGAGAAGTAGATTTCTTTCGACGAAAGTGCTGTTTTCACTGTGCTAGGTACTCCCAACAAAATCAACAATGTAATTTTCACCACTTTTCTAAGTCTCTCTTATCTTCTTTTACTTATACTTGGAATTTTCTGTGTAAACCTCTGTAACTTCTCTAGGTAAATGAATCACTGTGTACTTTCTCTTGTTTCTATCTGTTACTAATCTTGAGAAACTCATACATTCTCTTTTCACTGTTTCCCGGTGTTAGAGAAGTAGATTACTTTCGGCGAAAGTGCTGTTTTCACAGTGCTAAGTACTCCCAACTCTATCAACAATGTAGGTTTTACCAGTTTTCTAAGTCTCTCTTATTTTCTTGTACTTATACTTGGAATTCTCTGTGTAAACCTCTGTAACTTCTCTAGGTAGATGAATCACTGTGTACTTTCTCTTGTTTCTATCTGTTACCAATCTTGAGAAACTCATACATTCTCTGTTCCCTGTTTCCCGGTGTTAGAGAAGTAGATTTCTTTCGGCGAAAGTGCTGTTTTCACAGTGCTAATTACTCCCAACTCTATCAACAATGTACGTTTTACCAGTTTTCTAAGTCTCTCTGATTTTCTTGTACTTATACTTGGAATTTTCTGTGTAAACCTCTGTAACTTCTCTAGGTAGATGAATCACTGTGTACTTTCTCTTGTTTCTATCTGTTACCAATCTTGAGAAACTCATACATTCTCTGTTCCCTGTTTCCCGGTGTTAGAGAAATAGATTTCTTTCGGCGAAAGTGCTGTTTTCACAGTGCTAAGTACTCCCAACTCTATCAACAATGTAGGTTTTACCAGGTTCCTAAATCTATCTTATCTTCTTTTACTTATACTGGGAATTTTCTGTGTAAACCTCTGTAACTTCTCTAGGTAGATGAATCACTGTCTACTTCTTTTGTTTCTATCTGTTACTAATCTTGAGAAACTCATACATTCTCTGTTAACTGTTTCGCGGTCTTAGAGAAATAGATTTCTTTCTGCGAAAGTGCTGTTTTCACAGTGCTAACTACTCCCAACTCTATCAACAATGTAGGTTTTACCAGTTTTCTAAGTCTCTCATATTTTCTTGTACTTATACTTGGAATTCTCTGTGTAAACCTCTGTAAATTCTCTAGGTAGATGAATCACTGTGTACTTTCTCTTGTTTCTATCTGTTACCAATCTTGAGAAACTCATACATTCTCTGTTGACTGTTTCCCGATTAGAGAAGTAGATTTCTTTCTGCGAAAGTGCTGTTTTCACAGTGCTAAGTACTCCCAACTCTATCAACAATGTAGGTTTTACCTGTTTTCTAAGTCTCTTATTTTCTTGTACTTATACTTGGAATTCTCTGTGTAAACCTCTGTAACTTCTCTAGGTAGATGAATCACTGTGTACTTTCTCTTGTTTCTATCTGTTACCAATCTTGAGAAACTCATACATTCTCTGCTAACTGTTTCCCGGTGTTAGAGAAGTAGATTTCTTTCGGCGAAAGTGCTGTTTTCACAGTGCTAAGTACTCCCCACTCTATCAACAATGTAGGTTTTACCAGTTTTCTAAGTCTCTCTTATTTTCTTGTACTTATACTTGGAATTCTCTGTGTAAACCTCTGTAACTTCCCTAGGTAGATGAATCACTGTGTACTTTCTCTTGTTTCTATAGGCTACCAATCTTGAGAAACTCATACATTCTCTGTTCCCTGTTCCCGGTGTTAG